>CAJNRD030001123.1:16584713-16605442 GCA_905319865.3 Cotesia congregata
TCTTTTGCCATATAACATGACAGGGGACTGATTTTTTTATCAAATTGAGAAAAGTGAAGCAAACTATTTCAATGCATTCAACTTTTTAAGTTCTCAATGAGTGTTTACATTAATTAGAATAATATTAAGACTTATAGATCGATTTTTATAAATAAATTACATATAAAAATAGTTGCCAGGGGACTGACATTTTGAAGTGGCCCAGACACATATTTCCCGCACAAACGGTGCTTTGACACTAAATAAAATGCCGATAAAGCGCTAACAGCCCTATGGTTATTAACTTAAGGCTAGTTAGATCCTTATAAACCTTACAAAAAGATAAAATAACCCGCTAGACTTTTTTTTTTTTTTTGCTTTGAACTTCTGGCAGGGGACTGTTCTTAAAATGCCTGGGACAAACTTCGGTTGAATGAATTTTATGAAACAAATTAATTTTCGGTACTTTTTATTGAAGAAGATTGTTAGTTAACTAATTAAGTTAATAAACATTATGGACCAAATTATATATTATTGACGAATAACTTAAAATTTAATCTTAAAGTTTTAATTTGGGGAGTGGGACAGCCCAGGGGACTGTCATTTTGGTGGTTTACGAATTTATAGCAAAAAAACCAAAGTTTATTTCATTTCAATTTTCAATGCTCCAAATAGAAATGTTTTTTTTGCTTTCATAATAAATTTTTTTTAGTAACAAAATAACAATTTTTCTAATAAAACAATGCCTGGGACAGCAAAAAACATCCTTACAGAGAATCACCCTTATAATTTATTAGAGCTTCTGAAGATAGAATTTTTTAAATAAATTTTTTTTGTTACAATTTATTTGTTAAAATAATTCCAAACATTATTAGACGTCTCTTAATTTCAGTATCATATTTTATGATAATTAAATTAGCCGATATTTAAAAATTTTTAGAATTTATTTTATTGAAAAATTGAAAAAAAAAATTTCATTTTTCAAAATTTTAAAAACTAAGTGTAATTTTAAACAAATATTTTTTTTTTTTTAGTTTTAATTTAATAAATGAAGCAAAATCAAAAAATTAAAAATGTCGGCTAACTTTATTATTATTCATATTTTATAATATACTTTTCCAAAAATTAATAATTTTACAATGTCAACTGATATTAGCAGACACTTGAAAATTTTTTGATTCTTTTTGAAAAATAAATTAAGTTTAGAAATTAAAAAAAAAATTGCATTTATAATTTATTAGAGCTTCTGAAGATAGAATTTTTCAAATAAATTTTTTTTTTGCTACAATTTATTTGTTAAAAAAATTCCAAAAATTATCAGATGTCTCAATTTCAGTATCATATTTTATGAAAATTAAATTAGCCGATATCTAAAAATTTCTAGAATTTATTTCATTGAAAAAATGAAAAAAAAAAATTTCATTTTTCAAAATTTTAAAAACTATTTTTTTTTTAGTTTTAATTTAACAAATGAAGCTAAATAAAAAAATTAAAAATGTCGGCTCTTTATTATTATTCATATTTTATAATACACTTTTCCAAAAATTAATAACAAAAAAAAAATTTCAGAAAAATGTTAACCGGAATGCTCGCACCAACTTGCGGAGAGATTTATCTAAATGGAGATGAAGGAACCAAACCAGACATCGGAGTATGTCCTCAAGAGAACGTCTTGATCGACACGCTGACACCTCGAGAGCACATGACATTCTACGCTAAATTGAAAGGTTCAATGAACAACGAGGAGCTGTACAAGAATGTGAATGGGATGTTAGCGTCTTTGGAGCTGGGTAGACAAGAGCACGAACCGGTGTCAAGACTATCCGGTGGCACTAAACGACGTCTGTGTGTGGCTTTAGCGTTTTTGGGCTCGCCGAAGCTCGTTATTCTGGACGAGCCCGGAGCGGGTGTTGATCCAGCAGCACGTCGTCGAATCTGGCGTCTTATAGACCAACACCGCGTTAATAGAACGGTTCTATTGTCGACTCATCATCTCGACGAAGCCGATATGCTGAGTGACACTGTGGTGGTGATGCACCGTGGTAAAATTCTCTGCACGGGATCACCCCTCACACTAAAAACCACTTACGGGCAGGGCTACTGGATAAACGTCGCTTATCCGCCAGCAGAGATAATCAGGGAGATTGACAATAAGGCCGTCGAAAGTTTACGGTCTCTAGTGCTCGATGTGGTGCACAATGCAACGGTCAGTAATCCCAGCGGGTATGAACTCACCGTAAATCTTCCCTTCCTGGGCAAGCATGGAGCGGCTAATGACATCGCCAGGGTAATTAAAAGTCTCGAGGACAATCAAAAGAGCTTAGGCTTCTCACGTATCACCCTGGAGTGCGATACTCTGGAAAAAGTATTTTTAGATTTGTGTTTTCGTGGTGATAATGCAGCAGCCGGAGTCGGAGTCGATCCTGCTGGAGGGAATATTGGAGGTTCTGCTGTACGTGGTAGCAGCACCAGTGTCGCGAGCATTAGCAGTGTCGAGCTGAACATGATTGACGACACGGAATCTATTTTAACGAGATACCCGACTAACCCATCAGCTCTTCGTCAAATGAAAGCTCTGCTGAAAAAAAAACTGTGGCATTTTATACGTGACTGGCGAGCACCCCTGGCAACTTTAATTCTCCCCACGATTTTCGTCGCCGTCGCGATGGGATTTTCATTGATTCGACCGCCTTCTACTGACGAACCTTCATTGGATCTCAATCCACATCTTTATGACACTCATCCCACTTACTTCTACAGCATTGACAATGGCAGTGATCCGTTCCTTCAACGACTGTCTTTTCAACTTCACGATCGGTTCGGTGATGATTACGCTGGCGCTTGGCAGGCTCATCCTAATGTAAGTTATTGTTTTTTTTTTTTTTTTTTTTTTAACTTACCGCTAAAAAAATTGAAAATTTTCAAAAATTTCTTGAACCCAGAAAATTATTTTGAAGAGCTGCATTGTCTTGAATAAAGACAAATAATTTTTTTAATCAAGTAAAATATACTTAAATTAAGAAAAATTTCTTAGTTCAAAAATTTTTCTACTTAAATCAAGACCAATGAAACTCTTCAAAATAATTTTTTTGGTTCAAGAAGTTTGCTCCTGGATTAAGCTAATTTTTAACTTCCCGCTAAGAAAATTAAAAATTATCAAAAATCAGGAAGTTGTTGTCTTTACACCGTTTTTCGAAAATCGAGTTTTCATCAGATCTCGACGTTTTGAGGTCCTAGGAAGCTTCCCTGACTATTCCAGCGATGGTGTCTGAATGGATGTATGTATGTAAACCTCTCATAACTTTTGAACGGCTTGACCGATTTGATCGCGGCTGGCGCCATTTGAAAGGGTTCGACTAAACTTAGATTTTGAATACAAGTTGGACCGATAGATTTTGAGAAATCTTAAAAAAACTGCGAACAAAATTTTTTCAAATCTGGTTTTTTTTGAATAACTTTCAAACAGCTTTAACCGATCAATTCCAAAAACTAATCAGCTCTGAACATCGAAAAACCACTACGATCGCCACCAAGCCGGTCGAAATCGGTCAATTCGTTCGTGAATTATCGTTGACGAATGAAATCGAAAAAAGTGTTTTTTTCGAATTACACTGAAATTTCCGGTCTGATCAATTTGTGTTTGAAAATATATCACAGAATTTAAAAAACTGCGTCAAATGCCGCCAACCGCGTGAAAATCAGTTCATTCATTCAAATGTTATTGAAAATTCAAAAAATAGTGTTTTATGAATCTTCTATCAGACTTTCGAGCTCGGTATGCTCAAAATCACACGAAAATTATATTTTCGAGCTCGAAGAGCTCAAAAACATAATGAGTGCGATTTTGAGCGCTTAATTACGAAAGTAGCGGGAAGTTGCAGGGATGGCCTTCAGGGTCAACTGTTTTCCTAATTTTTTTTGTGAAAAATAGAGTAATAATTGATATTAAGTTTAATTAATTAAATTAAATTAAATTAACTACTTCACAAGAATTTTTTAATTAAAAGTTTCTTTTTTTTATTTTATTCAGGACACGGGTACTTGTGAGTGCTCTCCAGAAGGTCAACAAATTTGTCATGGAGTTTCTAAAGCTGTTGAAGGTCTCTTTCAGACGCTGCCAGGTCGTCCAACACTTGACTGGATAATTTCCACGTTCCGCGAGTACATTGAGAAGAGGTAAGTTTGAATAATCCATTAGAATTTAAAATTGTGTATAAATTTATAGCGAGTAAATGGAGTTGAGTTTCATTAATTATTTTTACGGTATTGTTTTCGTTGAAACAGCTAAATAATTGAAATAATAATAATTATTATTATTATTTTATAAAGTTGTAGAGAATCAAATGTAATTTTTTATGTTTTTATTTTATTTTTTAAAAATAATAATATTAAATTTAATTATAGATATGGAGGATGGTCGTTATCTCATTTGAAAGAGGATCCTCTGTTCGTGGTCTGGTACAACAATAAAGGGCACCACTCTCTTCCAGCCTACCTAAATGCTCTCAATGAAGCGATTCTTCGAGCTTCTGGCGTATCCGGACACTTGAAAACCTTCAACCACCCTCTAAAATTGTCAAGCGACCAATTGAACCGGACAACTTTGTAAGTATTGTTGTTTACAAACTAAGAATAATAATCTTTTATCTCTGAATAGTTGTTATATCCTAAAGTTGTTATCTAAGCACATATGTAGACAAAACAATGACTATAAATTGTATCGGTTATTACTTTAGGAAAACCAGTTAACAATCTTTAAACTATTTTTCACTTGGGAAACGTTAATGGGCGACAAGAGTCTCGTGGGTTACAACTATCATTGGATTCTCCTGACTATTCTTACTCACCTGATGGTGAGGTTCTCGAGAGGCTGTCGTCCATGACTCGTTAAACTTCTGTTTGCCTTCAGACTTGGCTAGGTCCGCGGGACTTGGTAATTGCTTTCCCAAGTTGAGCACGTTCTGCTCCTATCCGCTGTATCCTCATCCTCTAAGCCTTTACTTCCATTCCATACTTCTGTCTGCTGTCGGTTTAAATACGGTTTTCAGGGTATATACTGACGAGAAATAGCTGAGGAAGAATGAGTTCAAGAAAAATAACAACTTCCAACTTCCAACTTGCAACAGAATAAAAACTATTATTATATATACGTATTCTACTTAAACACAAAATAACTAAACTCTCTGCTCTCAAATACAAATTATACAGACGACAATAGTTTCTATTACTTTTTTTTCCTTTGAACAAAAAAAAAATATTTACAACATTTAAATTATATAAAAAAATATAATATTTTATTGCATTTTATAATTCTTAAGGTAGTTGTCATGGTACAATATTGTCAAAAAATTAGAGATTATACGTTCAGCAAAACTATATGAGCTTGTAGCTAAATAATCCATAATTTTAACGCAAGACTTATATATACTTTTTCATAAATTGTTGAACTTTAATCCGTTATTTATAAATAGTTAGACGGTCATAAATTTTTTTTTATTTTTTTTTAAACTCATAACAAATACATTAAAAGACTGTCAGTTTTTTGAAAGTTTCTGACAGTTAGTTTTTTTTTTATAACAAAAAAACTGATGCAGAACTGCAGAGAGCGTATGCAATCAATGTTAAATATCCAATTTTTAATTGAATTCATCTTGAGTTATAGGTGGTCAATTGACTTCAAATTTTTAAAGTAATTGTATCATCATGTCCTTAATAAGTATACAAAAATTTAGAATTTTCTGACGGTATGCCTTAACCACAACTCCCTTAAAAAATATTCAAAGTCATTATCGTAAAGACCATGAAATATAAAAAATCATTATCGTATTTAACGAGAAAATTGGCAAACTTAAGCTATTATTAATTTCAGACTGCAGCATGTGGCAGACGTAGGGGTGGCTCTTGTTCTACTCATCGCATTCAACTTGGTAGCAGCACAAGGCGCGCGAGAGCTTGTCCGTGAGAGATTGTCTGAGGAGAAGCGTATTTTGTATTTAGCCGGCGTGCATCCTGTAACTTATTGGACTACTGCCTTGATCTGGGATTTCTTGGTAAGCTTCCTCGAGATTTATTCAAGACTTAACTAATAAACTATAAGCAAATCCAAATATTCTGAACTCCAGAGTGACCATTTGCGGTCATCGATCTTTCACAAACTATAACTTATTCACGTCATCGGAGACGTGGAAATTAAAGTTACGATTGACAATAATCTACAGTATAACTACTATCAGCAGCTTATGGATTTCGTAATCATAACTATTAACATACAAGCAGGGACTAACCGCAGTCCTAACAGTTTCCCCATTTCCTGTGCCTGTCTATGTTCTACACAGCAATTCACACTGTCGTTAATTGCTAAGATCGATTAACACTCAGTGTCTCATCAGGCCGAGGGTTAAACTCGTGACTAAGTTGTGGAGTTGTGCCAAACTTTTATTAGTTACATGCATTTATATCTAACGTGACTAGACTATTTAATATATATATTACAGTAATAGTTTATAACGATAATGATAATGATTATTTCATAGCCGCAGCAGCCTGCCGATAATGATATAACAATTTAAATTATTTCAGATATTCCTGGTATCTATTGGACTTGCCGTAGGAGTTTTCGAAATATTTGGACTGCCTGCATACGTTGCTCGTGATAATCTTCCTGGTGTTTGTTTACTTCTTGTTCTTTTTGCGTAAGTTTTATTAATGACCACTAATCAATCATTATTATATAATAATTAATTATTTTAACATCAACATTTGAATTTCTTTGTAGGTGGGCATCAATTCCCTTTACTCATTTAATTGAAAAGACGTTCGACGACTCAAGTCTTTCAAACATGGTTCTTTTCTGTCTGAATACATTCATCGGTGTGATCTGTCTTGCAACGATACTTGTAATCGACATCCTGGGAAAGAGCCAAGCTGCTAAAGACACGAGACAAATGTTGCATAATATAATGCTTCTCTTTCCACAATACGCACTGGGAGACGCATTAGTTCAAATGTCAACCAATGACATTACTGCTGAGCTATTGGAAAGATTTAATATGGATACTTACAAGTCACCATTGGGATGGGATCTCATTGGTCCTCATTATGTATTTTTATTTTTAGTTGGTGTTTTTCTTTACATAGCTAATTTAGCCATTGAGTGCAGGATATTTCCTAGTTGGGAAAGAAAGAGGTAAAGTATTATTAAATTTTATTTTTATAGTTCTTATACACAGAAAGAAAAATTTCTTAACTGGAGAACAAAATTCTTGGCTCAAGAAAATTTTCGGGTGCCTGAAGGAAGACCGAAGTTGTGTTGGCCGAAGTAAAAATTTTTCTTGAAATTCTATTCTTGGTGGAAGTAAATTTTTCTTAATTCAAATTATCATAAATACTTGATACAATAAATTTTTATATTTGATCAAGATTTTTAGATACTTTAGGGAAGTAGCGCCACCTACTTCAGCTGAGAAAAAAAATTTTCTCACCTTCAGAAAATTTTTCTCTTGAAAATTTGACACCCATTTTATATTATTTTAGCGTGCAATTATACATATTGAATGAAAAAAAAATGATTTAATATTATTTTATCTTCCCATTTGACATGTTAATCAATAAAAATATTGATGAAAATTTATTTCTATCGAGATATTTAATTTTTTGGAGCAAGAGAGAAATTTTCTCAAGACAAGAAAATTTACTTCTATCAGGAACTAAATTTTTTGGAGCAAGATGCTGTATTTTCTCAAAACAACAAGATTTTTTTAACGTAAATAAATTTTCTTGAATCAAGATACGTATTTCTGAAAGCAAGAGAATTAATTTTGTTGGAATAAGTGAAATTTCTTGTCAAAAAAAAATTTTTTTTTCGCTCAAGAAAATAATTAGGAAGATAATATTTTCTTGGTTCAAGTAAACCTTTTTTTCTGTGTATAAATTTTAAAATTAAATTGATATTATTCAAAAAATCTTCACTAACTTATGAAATATTAAAATTATTAGTATGGATAAAATTATCATAATTATTATAAATATGTTATATAGAGGAAAGTTTTAAATAAATTATAAAATAGTTACTTAATCCTATTAATTATATCCGGTGCTGAAGCGTGATAATTTATTCCAGAGAATCTTACAAAGACGCTGGTGAAGATGAAGACGTAGTAAAAGAGCGAGTAAGGGTTGAAAACGGAGCGAGCACAGACGTACTAAAGACTATTAAGTTACGTAAAGAATACAGAAGTGTTTACGGGACCAATGTTGCTGTACAGAATTTAAGTATTGGAATCCAAACGGGTACTTGTTTTGGTCTGTTGGGTGTTAATGGAGCGGGAAAAAGTACGACGTTTAAGATGCTTACCACTGAATTGCTTCCGACAGCTGGAGAAATAGTATTAAAAAATAATAAACTAGATAGACGGCCTCTTTGTAACGGAGAAATCGGGTACTGCCCTCAAACAGATTCGCTTGACGGATTCTTAAGCCCCTATCAGTGTTTAACTATTCACGGGGAAGTTTGTGGACTAAGTAATGTACCAAAAGCCGTTGAGTCGATGCTAAACAGATTTGACCTGCTGAAGTATGCACATCAGAGGGTTTCTAGCCTCAGCGGCGGAAACAAGAGGAAGCTATGCGCAGCAATCAGTGTAATGGCCCCGGTTTCTGTAGTGCTGATGGACGAGCCCACCAGTGGTATGGATCCCGCCACCAAGGAGCTTGTGGCGAGAATTATTCGCCAGATCACAAGAGCTCAAGGCGCTGTTGTTATGACATCACACAGTGTTGCTGAATGTGAAAAACTTTGTAATCGAGTGGGAATTCTTGCTCGTGCAGGGCTAAGGTGCATTGGGACTGTTCAACATCTTAAACATAAGTATGTTTGATTAATAATTAATTTTATAATTTCGCGTGCCAAATGCCAACAGGGCATATAAAATTTATACGGCCTTTTGGCTTTGCAAAATCAAAAGGGCGTATGATTTTTTTTTTTGGTGCCAATCGTTTTGTAAACATGTTCTAAGCCTAAAAATGAAAAAAAATTTTCCAAAGCCAAAAGGGCGGTATGTTTCGAGTTATACGCCCTTTTGGCTTTAGAACACTGAAAATTTGGTTATCTTAATTCAAAAGGGCGTATAATTTTTAACTTCACGCTAAGAAAATTAAAAATTTTCTAAAATTGAAATTATATGGGTTTTACTCCGTTTTTTGAAAATAGAGTTTTCATCAGATCTATATTCAGCTATACTCAGCTCAAAAAATTTTTTAACGATTAGTTAATAATTTCTTACTTATAATAAAGTGTTTTTCATTCTATACATACATATTATGGATTTTAACTACAATTTTACGCAACGAAAAAGAAGGAAATTTATAAAAAATATGAAAATTTTAGTACGCGAAAAAATTTTTAATTCAAATGCTTGTTTAATCATTGTACTGTCAAAAATGATGAAAATTTAAATTTACTGCTATCGAAATTGTTGACTATTTCAAAATTTTGTTTACACAAATTTTTTCTGGACAATTTTGAAGACTGTTGTTCGAAATTATGAAAAATCCTGATTTTTTTATTCTCCTTTTTGGATTTAGACCGATAATTTCCTAAAGCCAAAAGGGCGTATATCTTAAGATACGCCTTTTTGGTGTTAGTACGTCAAAAATTTTTTTTCTACAGATCTTTCCGTTTCGAGCGATTCTAAAAAGAATGGCAAAAAAAATATTTTTTATACGCCCTTTTGGCATTTGGCACGCGATTTATCCTTTAGTTTATACTTAATTGATACTGGTGAAAATTGCGATCTTTAATTAAAACAAATTTAATTATCTTTAATAACTTTTTATTAAAATTCAGTATTGTTAATTTTATTCATAGAGAAATATTTTAATAGTATTAAACAAAATAAACCGTGGGTATTTTTACTTTGAATGTTGAAATCAGCTCAAAGTATTAATGAAATGAAATGAAATAAAATAAAATAAAAGGTAGATAGGAAAACGTTAGAATTTAAAATGGCTTATAAACGAAACGGGCTATTTTCCTAAAGCATGAAACGAAACGAAAACGATTGTGGTATAGGAAAGAATTCAATGGCACACGATTTCCCATATGCTATGACTATAAGGAAGAATAAGAAAAAAAAATATTATAAAATAAATGGAGGAAAGAGAGCAGAGAAAGAGAATTAAAGAAGGAAGGATAGTACTGCCAAACTCCACACGAACTCGATCCCCTTCGAAATGGGCTTTTAAAGCTTCTGTGCCTCAGTTAAGTGGTTGGTGGGACGAAGTACAAAGTATCGACCACCTTTTACTTATATATAATATACATATATATCTATGTATTTATCTATAGATATACAGGACTTATCTGTGCGGTATGGAGAGCGACCTTCTGTAAAACTTCTCTGGCTCGCCAGCCCAAACTATCGTTCTATTCTACTCGTGAACTTTAAATAGCCGTGAACCCGTCCAGAGACAACTTTATACATTTCACAGTAATTAATACTAAATATAAGTGCATGCAATAGTAATAAGTAATAATAATAACAACAATAATCATTATAATTATTATTATTATTATTATTATTATTATTATTATTATTATTATTGTTGTGAAAATAATTTTTTTTCCGACCAAGTATAGACTTTATCGTTAATTCCATTTTAATTATTAAACTTTGCTTCGGCATTACAGTTCTGCTTATATGCTTCAGTCTCTGTTTATATTTTATGAAAACATTTACGTTGATACGAATAATAAATGTTAGTAATGCAACTCATTTACCCGATGGTTGCCAGTAAAAAGCTCTACAAAGTAGTAGTGGTAAAACCGAGAAACGGCATAACAGTGAAGAAGAGAAAACAGCTTCTGGTAATGCCGGTACTGCCACTGGTCTCTACCGCCTTTCCGGTTATTTTCTCTAATTGAGATATATTACATGACTGAGATACAACGACCTTTTTTCTCTGTATCTTTATTTATTATTTGTTTTTCCGATTTTAGAAAATTTTAATTTTTAATATTTCCTCAGTCTTTAAGAGTTATTGTGTTTGTAAAATTATTTTTATTTATTTAATAATTTATTACACATAATAATAATATATTATAAAACTGTGCTTTCCACTCTAATGTCTATTGAAATAATTATCTAGTTAAAACCCATTTTTACCTTCACATAAATTAATTTCATGTGAATCGTTTAAATATTTAAATTAACGGTACTCGGTCTCGAGCGAATTTAAAAACTGTTATTTTAAAAGCCCGAGTTGAATTTTAAAATTAATAAAGTTTCTGTATTATTAATTGTCTCCTAATTTATAAACTATTTAATTAACAATATATATGTATAATATAATAATAATAATAATAATAATAATAATAAGAATAATTATATTTAATAAAGGTTCGGCGAAGGACACATTGCTTTTTTGCGCTTCACCCAGCCAGTAACGGTGAAAGAGCTGAAAGACGCGATATCTCGGCACTTGTACCGAGCCCAAGTGTCATCAAGACAAGCAACAGCAGCGCGACTGATGATCCCCAGGGTCCACGATGTCCCACTCAGCGAAACTTTCTCCCGAGTTAAAAGGCTTGCCGAGGAATTGAAAGCTACCGACTACACGCTCACCCAAAGTTCATTAGACCAGGTACGAAAAGTCTAAAAAAAATATTTAATTATTAATAATTCATTTTCACTCCCTTTACTCAGAGCTTAATTATTATTTAATAATTAATAATGTAACAATCCAGCGGAAATAATTCAATGTAAAATATATATGTGCCTTCAAGTACACGATACACGGGTATTTCATAATACAATGTATATATATTAGGGTGGCGCAAAAAAACCGACTATTTTTTTTTTTTTAGTCTCGAGTGAAAAATTGTTAGTTTTTGATGTTTTAAGAGCCCTCACCAAAGGACAGTTCAAAAAAAAATTTTTAAGAGGTCATTCCAAATTTTTCAAAATTTCAAAAATTGTCAAAAATCGAATTTTTTTTTTTTTTTTTAATTTTTTTTCTCGTTACGGTATAATTTTATAGACAAAAAATAAATAAGTTTCTGAAAGTTTCAGTTCAAAATTTAAATTTTGAAAGGTCGCTCATAGTTTTTTTTATTTTTCGTTAATTAGTCATATTGCCGACTTTAAGTGTTGGGAGTGGTCCGTTGGGGTCTTTTTGGTTTGAAAAAATCTTAACTTACATGGCAAGGTCAAATTTCAACCAAGCTGGTTTCTAAGACCAGCTTGGGATTCGAACTCGCGCCTGGCAGTTGATTGAATAAAATTATTAAATTAAAAAAAATTATATTTTCTATGTTGTGCTTGATTTTTAGTTTATCTCGTGATGTATTCTTATCGATTATAGTACTAAAATAAAGATAAAAAAAATGCATGGAATTTTAATTTGAATGTAAAAGGTCGTTCGAAAAAAATCTAAACTAATGCACTAATAAATTGAAAAAAATTATGAGCGACCTTTCAAAATTCGAATTTTGAACTGAAATTTTCAGAAACTTATTTTTTTTTAGTCTATTAGATTATACCGTAACGAGAAAAAAAATTAAAAAAAAAAATTTTTGATTTTTGACGATTTTTGAAATTTTGAAAAATTTGGAGTGACCTCTTAAAAATTTTTTTTGAGCTGTCCTTTGATGAGGGCTCTTAAGACATCAAAAACTAACATTTTTTCACTCGAGACTCAAAAAAAAAAAAAATAGTCGGTTTTTTTGCGCCACCCTAATATATATACTCTCGCGCTCTTGCTTTGCCCGGTACTGGAGATTCGTTTATCCTGGTGCCTGAAGGATATTAATGGGTACACGTATGGTGTACTAGTGGGATGAAAGCTGATGGAAAGCACATGCTAGTATCTTTCAGTAAAAGCAAGTAAATAAGTGAGTAAGTGCGCTTCTTCCTTCTATTCTGGCCTCTGTTATACTTTGGACATCGGAAACATTCCATACTTTTGTCTCTAATAGACTTTGCTAATGGTTTAAACCACATTTTCGTCCCTTTATGCTCTTCTTTAACTTCATATCCTTATTTTCATTTTTTTAGAGTGTATTTCTTCAAAAATAATGACGTGAGAGTTATTTTATTATGTGACACGGTAAAGAGGAATATGAAAGAGTTGAAATTTTTCTTTTAAATTATAATGAAATTTCTTTCAAACAATTAACTAAAATTTATAATTATAGTTGATACTGATTTTTTAGATAGATTTCATTGAAATCTATCTATTGCATTGGTCCTCATGTCAAAATTAAGTCGGAATTTTTCTATAATATTATCTAACTAGTCGAGTATTTAGCTGAAACTTTGCTATTCTATTCTACCCTTTGAAAGAGATTTTTGAGAATTTTTTAAAAATTTTTTATTCAACCCAAACAAAGTTATGAATTTTTATTTTATTTTATTTATTTTTTATTTATTTATTTATTTACTTCTGGTAAAGCAATTCTATAGAGGTGCAATAAGCACCTGTGCATAGACACCAGAAAAATATAATACATTTATAAAAAATTAATACATAATATTAAATTAACTAAGTAAATAGTGTACAGAGTAAATTAAGATTAATTTTACAAAATTTTTACCTATATACAATTTATCATGAATTAAAGTATAATTGATCTTATCCATCTTACAATATGTTTTCTTAACCATTTGGTATAATTTAGCTCTTTCAGATTATTAGGAAGTAAATTAAAATATTTAATTGCAACATAAATTGCACTTTTAGTACTTATTGTTCTATTGATTTTTGGTAAAGTTAACTGTCTAGCTCTTGTATTGATTACTCTATCAGAGTACAAAGTTTTACATTCACGAAAATAATAAGTTAAGGCTTGTACAACGAAAGATTGTTTAATCTTCAATGGTCCTAACATATCTTCAGAATTTGTCAATTTGCTTAACATTTTATTTTGTAGATTTATAATAGGTTTTAAAGTGTTATCATATGCACCCCCCCCCTCCATGCTATAATTCCTTAGTTTATGACACTTTCAAATAGACCATGATATATGATTTTTAGTAATGATGTGTTTATCAAATTACATAATTTGTAAAAGAGGAAGGTAAAGTATTTGAGTTTTTTCATTAGTTCTGCAATATGTTTGTTCCATTTCATGTTACAATCAAAAACTACTCCCAGATATTTACAACTTTCAACTCTTTTCAACTCTCTATCTTTAATGTACAAATGAAAATTTGTAGGCACACTGTCAGTGTAACAACCAAAGGTAATAAATGTCGATTTATCAACATTTAGCGTTAACTGATTGACTATTAACCATTGATCTAGCTTATTCAACCAATCAGACAAACAATCAGATACTACTAACCAATTAGATCCACTACACAGTACTACTGCTGTGTCATCAGCATATGATACAAGATCATCAGGAGGCAGAATATTAAAAATATCATTTATGTACATAATAAAGAGAAGTGGTCCCAAGATGGTACCTTGGGGAACACCAATTTTTACAATTCTATAATCACTAGTACAATTATTCAATTTAACACATTGCTCTCTACCTGATAGATAATTAACAATCAATTTATGAGGTAGACCTCTGATTCCTTTGCTCCACAATTTATCAAGCAAGATTTTATGATTAACTGTATCAAAAGCCTTTGCTAGATCTAGGAAAACCAGTACAGATGCACGATTTTTGTCTAAATTATCATATATAAAACTAGAGGTAAAGGCGAGAGCATCATCTGTACCTCTATTCTTCATAAAACCAAATTGTTTGTCTGATGTCAAGTTATTACCAATAGAAAATTCATACAATCTTACATAAATTATTTTTTCAAATATTTTAGCTAAATTAGATATTAGTGATATTGGCCTGTAATTAGTTGCTAGGTGTTTATTGCCAGATTTCTGAATAGGGATAATATCAGCTTTTTTAAGAGCATTAGGCCAGATTGCTCTACTAATACATAAATTAAAGATATACTCTAAAGGTAAACTAATATCTTTGGCAATACACTTAATTACTTTACTATGTATGTTATCAACTCCACCAGATTTCTCTTTCATTTCATTAATTATTTTTTCAATTTCAGTCTGATTTGTTGGTGATAAGAAAATACTATTACAGTTATGTTCTACAGTTTTTTCAATATTTATTTTCACCGGTTTACCAAGATTGCTCGCAAGTTTGTTTCCAACATTACTAAAGAAATCTATGAAATTATCTGCCATAGCTTTCTTATCAACAACAATTTCATCATTATCATTAATTAAGTAATCAATATCCCTAGTTACAGTGTTTTTCCCTAACTTAGAATTTACATAATTCCATAATTTTTTACTATCATTGTAATAATTTTTGACTTTTTTCGTTTCAAAATTACTTTTAGTTAATTTAATTGCTTTATTAAGAATTTTACAATAAGACGTACATTGCGTCTCAAGTTCCACACTATTTTTATTTAATCTCCAGATATTGTATAAATTTTCTTTAGTCTTACAGGAGTTCATTATCCCTTTAAAAAAAAATGGCTTTTTTATTTTCAAATAGCCATAACTTTATTAGACATTGACCTTTGGGTACCTTTTTTTTAAAAAAATTTTGTTTTTGAATGAACTTTTCGAAAAAATACACAAAAAAAAAATAAAATATGATCAATTCTATAAAATAATCGGTTTTTATGAGCAAAATCGTTATTTTTTCAAAGTTGGTCACTTTTTTTTTTATTTTTTTCACTCAAAAAAAACTTCAATCAATTTGACAACTATTCCCGCTCATCCCGGACAGGGCCGATTTTTTTTTTATATTTTTTTTAATTAATTGAAAAAAAAATTGTCAAATTTTCTGAAATAAAAAAAATTTTTTTTTTATTCAAAATAAATCACCTATTATAATTTGACGTTTATAACATTGACATTTTTAATTATTTTATGAAAGTTAAGAGTGCAATTGAACCATTTTCAGGTAATATGTAGTACAACCGACTTATGTATGTTATTTTATCAAAAATTTTCAACAGATCCTAATGAAATTCGGTACTCATTTTTCTCAGACAATTAGCTTGCATGAGCCCTAAAAAATAAGCGAAATCCTTCAATTAGTTCAGAAATAGTAGCTCTTCAAAAGTTTAAAAATGTATGTAAAAATATAACAAGTATCAAATATTATTAATTCATTCTGTGAAATCTACCTTTCAGGGTGTGGCCGAATGGCGTTTTTTTTTTTTTTTTTTTTAAGTATGATGGAGTCGAAAATTCAAGTATATAAATTTTTACAACAATTATTATATTACTGAAAGTTTGTAAATGACTAAGAAAAAAATATGAATTATATTTATTTAAAATAATTTTTATTGTAAATTGTCTTTTAACTGATAAAATACGTGACGATTAAATGACAAAAAAAAGACAAAAGGATAATAGATAATAGAATGGATAATGGACTCTTGACAGAATTTTATCCGGAGCTTTTTACTGTTTTCTTGAAATGAACTGAATCGCAAGTCAGGAGGTTTAACAATTGTACTGTCGTTCAAGTTCGTTTTAGCGAAATAAATAGACAACGACAAGTTAAGGGATCGATTGTTGGGAAATAGAAATAAAATAAACGAAAAAAGGTTAAGTATTGAGTTCTACCTGGGAGATGTGATTGGAACAAGAGACACGAACTCTTATCTTATCACAATTACTCTCTCCAACTTATCGCATTTTTTCCTTTTGTTTCTTCTTTTTTATTTATTTTTTAATCGTCTCGTATTCATTCGTAACGTCGTTCTAGTTTTCACCGTACTACTGCACTGCTATACTCTATAATATATAGCTATCGCTGTTGTTGCTCTTCTAGACTCTCGACAAAAGTATAAAGCACAATTTAAACAGTTACTAAGTTTACCCAGCGAACCAAGTAATGAGACTTTGCACGTGACATAAAATAATCCAAGTGTCTTTACAGATTTTTTTTTTCCTTCAATATTTTATAAATTGTTTTTTTTTCTTATTTTTTTCATATTTAAAATTCAGCATTCATTATAATTATTCTTATAAAATAAATTACTAAAGTAAATTTCTCAGACTGCACGGTGAAGGTATTGAATAAACTTTGACGAGAAAATTTTTATAGGATCGTCTTTTGCAGAAACGGAAGTTTGTATAAGTGAGTCAAAAAAACACGAGAATAAGAAGAAGAATAAGAATAAGAACCAGAACAAGAAGATAACTGGCGAAGGATCGTCAAACCCACGCTTTTAGAAGCCAAATTCTTTTAAATTTTCATGGCACTCAAACTTTACTCACTTCGTCAATTTTAATTTCTTTATTATTAGGATAATTCTTATTATTATCATTATTTTATAGCTGAATAACAAAAGTTTTAAGTAGACTGAGAAAAAAGAAATTTTTTGTCCAGAAAAAAATTTCTTGGCTCAAGAATCGTTTAAAATGAATTTTGACTTTTTGACAAAAGAATATCAATATCTATCATGATAATAAAATGTTAGCATTAATTTTGATAGATTAACAAATGAATAGGTTCACTTGAATTAAACAAAAAATATTTCGATTCTTGAGACAAGAAAATTTTTTAAAGCGTAGTACTTTTTTTTCTCAGTGTACAAAAAAAAATTTTTTTTTATTTTTTTCTAGGTGCTGGTGAATTTCTCTGAAGAAGCCGAAGACGATTCATCAGACCCGCGGTACAGATCTCTTGTCAATACGTATCCGAGTATGGACACCATCCACATGGATACATTCCAATAGATAATTTAATATAGTTATTTAAGAAATAATTAAAAATCAAGCGGAGCAAAATTAAAATTTTATTATTATTTTTAAGTTTTTTTTACAAGGAAGTTATTATAAAGTGAACCTATTTTTTATTATGAACGGTTATATTAAAAATTTTGTGTATAAATTCTCGTAATTTTTTAAAGTCGGTATGAGAAAATGTTGTTTACACGAAGTTTATAATTAAAAAAAAAAAAATTATAAATATTTTTATATTATATTTATGTATAAGGTCTTACTATTAGTGATTAAAGTTTACCTGTAAGGTTTTGTGCGAAAAATTCGCGTGGATGTAAAAAAAATGTGTGTAAAAATATAAAATTGATAAATATATAAGTATAAAATGATGTATTGAAAAATGTTTTATATATTGAATTGTAAGTATTAGATTGTGGTGGTGAGAAGATTAGAGTTGAGCAATAAATACTTAGAAATACTTGTCTATCGAGACGTTGTATGACGTAATGTGTGAGTCAAAAAATAGATTTCATATATAAGTGGAACAAGAAAGTTTGTGAAATATATACATATATAATATCGCGACGTAATACGTTGAGATTTTCATGGACGTCTACGCTTCACGTCATATATTATATAGGTATGTAAGTATACACAGATATATTTGTATTTGTATGTAAGTTAAAAATAAATTTTGAGCGCACAGTTTGACGAAGTG
Source organism: Cotesia congregata (assembly GCA_905319865.3). Classification (NCBI taxonomy): domain Eukaryota; kingdom Metazoa; phylum Arthropoda; class Insecta; order Hymenoptera; family Braconidae; genus Cotesia; species Cotesia congregata. Next base: position 16,603,132 of record CAJNRD030001123.1, read on the forward strand.
GGCTTATATTTTTACTATTTAAATGTATGAATTTACTCATCGTGAGTCAAAGCCTGTACGACCGGAAGGAATGCTCTAATAATGTGCAATTATTTTTAAAAATATCACTTGATTTTGAAAGACGCTAAAGAGATGAATCAATGAATTTTTAATTACAAAAATAGTGCTTATTTATATATTTATAAATAAGCACTTGATTTGGCTGTGATTTTTTATGTTATCAAAAAGATATTGAGGACCGAAATAAATACTTGCTCCCAATAATCTAAAAGTAATGTAGGCAATAATAATAAATCGAGATTTTCCATGGGTTTTCTGCCAAGAAATATATTTTAGATTAAAAGTTGCTGAAGGCCAGATACATTAATTATATTTTAAAGCTTAAATCACTTTATGATTTTGCTGTCCACTTATTATTTTTCTCACTTTTTATCTGGTAATTTCTAAGCAAGAGCCTTTCTATTCTACAATTTAAGTTTTTCTATTATCTTTAGGATTTCAAACGAAGTTTGCTTTTAAAAAAAATTAATTAAATTTGGTGAAAATAACTAAAAATTAATTATTCAAAGGGTAAATTTGTACAGAGTAATGAAACTAAAGCTTTTATAAAGGAGTAAAATAGACCTCAGAGACTCAAAGTCTTTTTCATTTCTTTGACAAAACAACATTGCAATTTTTTTAAGCGAAAAATTCACTTTTAAAATATGTTTCACTGTTATTAAAAAATTTTTTTCTTTAAATCGCTTAAATTTAATATTTTCTTACTTTTTAGTCTGTCTTTATCTTACTAATTCCCAAATTTAATCAAGATGGCACAGTTTATAAAAATAAACATCAGAGTTAAGCTCTGTAAGTAAATAACCAAAAAAGTAGAGCCAATTACAAGGAAATTTTTCATCTAGGCATTTAACCCCAGAGTATGCTCAGTAAAAGTGTTCAAGTAAAATATAAAAGATTTTCTCTTACAAATGTACCAAGAAATCCTTCTCCATATCTATCTTTTTTATTATTATTTTTTATTATTATTTCAGCAAATTGTTTTTGTTCTTCTCATTGCAGTTGATCCTACTACGTAGAGTAATCTACGAGATCCTTTTCTTCAACCTCCATCATCCCAATGGGAGAATAGTTTCTGGGACACGACGCTCGTGGTTATCACTCCGAGACTTTATCACACCTCGTGGGCTCAATATCTTTTCTCTTTCATTTTTATTCCTTTCTTAGCTGTAAGTAATCCGGAATTGTTGAAAAAGTTTTTTACTCTTTTCTTAAAATCCACCCTCTAGTTCCCGTTTTCTTTCCAGTGGTAGTTGCTTCACCTCCCTTTCATTTCTCGTCATCACTTCTTTCTCTTCTACTCTTATTACATGTTTTTTTTTTTTCAATTTATTTTTTCTTCAAAATTTTATCGCAAATACCCTGACTTTCTATTTACACATTTTTTTTAAAACTTTTCATGCTCATTTCAGAATATTTTTACTCGTAAAAACATTTTCTACCTTTTCTTCTCTACTTTACTTCATTTTTTTTATTTATTTCTTACATTTTAGCGTTTAAAATTTTTAATATTTTTCTTGCATTACTTAGATGTTGTGTCAAGAATGTTTTTATATTTCATGGAATCCAAATATTAAAAATGTTTCTTTAAATTTATCATTTATTTTAAAAATACTGCTGTAAAACTTAAAAAAAAAAAAATAATAACTTGTACTTAATCTTTAATGTTTTTTAAACACGCAGTTAATAAAATAATAATTGTTAGTTATTGTCAGTCGCATTTTACCGTAATAGTTTTATTGATCCGGATAATTTGATAACACGAAGGCAATTACTGAAATTTATATCGATAAGAGGGAGCGTTTAAGTATGACGTAAGCAGACTAAAGGATGAGAATTAAAATTTTTTATTTTTTCCACCAAAAATTTTAATTTTGACACTTAAAAAAACAAAAAAATTATTCTACTCTTTATTTTACAAAAAAATAAAAAATCAATGAAGGTCAGCTTATATAATTATTGATACTTAAACCCTGACTATAAAATTGATAACAAAGTTAAGCTTAAAGGCACACCTAAATCGTTTACTTTTAAGTCTATTTTCTTGCAGGAATCATCGACTAAAGTCTACTTATTAAAGAAAGTAGAGGAAGATTCCTGCGATAATTGCGAGTGAATAATAATATTAGAGTAAAGTCGACGGTAAATGATTAAAGAGGTTCGACGAAAAAAATCCGTCACCGTACCTCTAGTGGAAAAAAAAAAAAAAAAAAAAACCTTATATAATATATATATATATATATATATAAATAAG
>CAJNRD030001123.1:16606329-16617304 GCA_905319865.3 Cotesia congregata
AAAAAAATATATATATATATATATATATATATATATATATAAGTAAAACAAAAAAAGTAGCTGCCGCAAAGATTACATTAACTTTTACAACCGCATTGATGGAGTGTCGGAAAATTAAATTCCACTAGTTTTATACTTTTTCCAATAAAATCTATTTACTACCTCTCGAGTTGAAGATGGAGTTAAGGGCAAGTTAAAGAGATTAATCATACGCCGTAGAGTCAGGCTACGAGGAAATAATAGCGCTGAAAGTAGAAGTGTTGGTGAAAAAAAAATAATGATAAAAAAAAACAGAGGACGGAAAAAAAATTAAAAAAAAAACAAACTCACACGGCTTACTAGAGTTTATTAAATGCACTCTTTACAACAATCTCACTCAGTAATTTACGAAGGGCTTTTTTTAGTGTAAACTCACCCTCTGTGAAATTTGTTTTCATTTTTGTTTTTAGTTTTTTCTACTTCATTTCTTCATTTAACTTGTGCTTTTTTATTTACGGTTTTAAAAAACGCACACGAGGATTTTCATGGTCATCCTATATTCTATGTTATGGTTTTTTATTTCGATAGAAATGGAAAAATATTTTTATTTTTTTCCCTAACAGTAACCGAAGTTTAAACTGGTCAATTAATTTACCGCCAGGGAGTATATTTTTACTAACTGCTGTAGTTAAGTAGAGTTTTTATTATTTCTTTTTTATTTTTTGTGTCAGATCTGAATTAGAAATTTTTTAATTATTATAGAGTATTTTTAAAATTAAATTTTTAGAGTTTAATTTGCTGCGCTGGTCCGCAAATCAACGAATTCGGTCTTTTTAAGAATGTGTAATGACAGTCATGACCTTAGACCCGTAATATCACGTCAAGTATGTCAGAATGTTTTCCTTTGCGCACATGTATCAAATAAAACTATACAATAATATCAGACACGAGTTAAAAAAATTTTGATTCGAAAAAAAAATTATTTTTAACCCTTTTAATTATAATTTACATATTTATATTTAGTAACCACTTGTAAAATAGGATTTAAAAAATTAGTAGACGAATACCGTCAATTCAAGATTAAAAGGGTGAGTATGGAATAAAATAAAAAGAAAGAAGAAAAAGTATATATAAACGGAAATGTTTAGGTAAAAACACGGTATAAGAAAAATTGAGATGTAATTAAATCGGGCGTCGACGGGAATTGGGAGATAAAGGAGTAGGAGGATTATACGAGACGTCGTTAGCGAAAACGAGCAAGTCCTGTTAGCTGTTAGCTGTTAATACTGGTTGCTCCTGGCTCTGGCTCTGGTACTTTTGCTCCGGTCGGTGTACCTGAGCTATAACTATCCTCTTTTACACCCAACTCTCCGTTTTTCTATCTCTTGAACTTCCAGACTAGACTAGACGGATTCCAATGAACGGACGGATGAAAGAATCCGCGTTAAACGAAACCCGATATAGCTTAATCCGATCGAGATTTCGTTTTCCTTCCGTCTGTTTTGTTTTGTTATACTTTTTATTTCTTCACTTTTTCCACTTCCCTATTAGTTTTATTTCAACACTGCACTGGAGATTCCAGTTATTACCAAGCTGAAAAATAATAAAAAAATTAACGGGATAATAGTAATGAAGATAAATGTTTTTGTGTCATTTCTTCTCTTTATGTTAAATATTAATATATTTAATTTCATATAAAGAAAGACTAATAAGTCTTTTTAAAATTTAATTAAGATATTTTGAGCGTACAAATTTTTTTTTCTTTATTATAATTTTTTAAATTCAGAATATGTTAAAATTACATTGAAAAAATAGTATAGTGTGCAACTAGTGTAGGAAGACAAAAGAAAAAAATTGAAAGTTTAAGCTATATACAGTAAAAAACTTTTAAATGATAACCATAACTTTTTTTAGAAAAATGAACACAAATTAAAAAAATTAGCTTAATCCAGGAGCAAAATTTTTGAACCAAAAAAATTATTTTGAAGAGTTTCATTTGTCTTGATTTAAGTGGAAATTTTTTTTTTAATTTAAGTATATTTTACTTGATTAAAAAAATTTATTTGTTTTTATTGAAAACAATGCAGCTCTTCACAATAATTTTCTGGGTTTAAGAATTTTCCTCTTGAATCAGGTTAATTTTTTTTTTTTTTTCAATGTAAATTCGACATAAATTAATTAATTATAATTAACTATAAAAGTTTTAAATATGCATCGTGTATTTTTTATCCAAGAAAAAGAAAAATTTAATAACATTGTAATATAAACAATGGATAAAAACCTTCATATAGTTAATTATTTTTATCTTAATTTAAATAAATTAAAATATTTAATTAAATTGTTTGATTACTATTTGTTTCAATCTATTTTTTTAGGTACTTCAGTTTTTCTTTTTTGGTGTTGATACTTCGATTGTCTCTTTTTTGGTACTTATTTTTTTACTACTTAAAGTTTCGTCATTCGTATTCGACAAAAAAATTTACTTGAGCCGAGAAAAATTTCTTAGTTTTAATTTAAAGAATTTTTCTTTTAAAACAAGTTAATTCTTTTTTTAGTCTAGTAATTGTCACAAATAAGATAAAGTGTGAGAGATGAAGAAACGAAGAATAATATCCTATCTGTTTACAAATCTCCTAAGGTAAACCTGCCAGTGAATGACCGATTTGTTGCCGGTACTGATAATTTAGCTTATTGTAGTCATAATTAACTTCAAAACTTAACTTGACCGTTTTAATTGTATTCATAAATTATTTTTATTTCGATTTTTATAATAATATTGTCTTCTTTATCTTCGCATATTTTACAAATTTAATAAAATGAGTCTGATTATACAAAACCCAGTGAATGACCGTACTATTCCATTGAATGACCAGGCTCAATCCAGTGAATGACCAATGTGCAAATTTATAAATTACAACTTTAAAATTATTTCTCATAGGGATTTGTTTTACATGAATGAGAAACTAATGATTGTTTATAAAACAATAAAATTTTTATTTATTTAGTACACGGAAAGAAAAATATGGGAACTTTTCCCATAATTTTATGGGAACAGTTCCCAGGAAATTATAGGAACTGTTCCTATAATTATAGGAAATTTTTCTTATAATTATAGAAAATTTTCCCAGAATTATGGGAACATTTCCCATAACGATGGGAATGATTCCTATAATTATAGGAATGATTCCTATACAATTATAGGAACCATTCCCATAATATTATGGGAAATATTCCCACAATGATATAGTAATGGTTCCTATATCATTATAAGAACTATTCCCATAATGGTATGGGAAACTGTTGACGAGAATGATATGAAACCTTGAAAAGAAACAAATTCAAGTCATGTCCTTTGCAATGACACTAAATTTCACTAGAAAAATCGATTTCATCATGTGACTATCCAGGAGACAAAATTGTTCTTATTCTCTTAATAATGTAAATTATTATTATTATTATTTAATTATTATTGATGTTGTTTTAACTATTATTGACTACCACATGAAAATCATGTTGCTGTCACATGAAAGTCATGTATCTTCCACAGGAATGTATCATGTGGTAGCCCCAATGATTCCTATAGCATTATGGGAACCATTTCCATAATATTATAGGAATAGTTCCCATAATATTATGGGATTAGTTCCCATAATGGTATAGGTAATAGCTCCCATAATTTTCTTTCCGTGTACAATGAAAATAAATCAAGCACATTCAACATATTTACTTTAAATTAAAGTATCCATAAACTTAACATATAATTGACATTTAAAAAGTTTTCATATATATGAATAATTTTTTACTCTATCACATTTAATCTGTTATCACATATTATGCAAATGTTTAAGATAATACAGCAAAATAAACGTACGGTCATTCACTGGTAGTAGCAAATATCGAACTTACCAATAAATGACTAGTCAGTCATTTACTAGCAAAGCACACTTATCAAATAAGCCAGTGAATGACCGACGCCAAATTAATATAAATAAATTATTAAGTTAAATTATATCCATCATAGATCAATTTTAATATTAGTTTATCTACACAAATGTCTATAAATTTTGTATTTTGGACAAAAAGTAATTATCTATAACTAAAATTCACAGTTTTCTAAGTAGCCGTTTTCACAGAGTTTTGTCAAAATTTTATAGTTTTCTAGAAGTTCTCGGATTCTCGATATAATTTTTATGAATTTTGAAAATACACTTTTAAATTATTTTAATTCGTGGATATTAAATATTGAAAAATATATGTAAGATTACAATTATGATTGAACATTGACAGTTAACTAAATTTTTGGATTTTTATAATCATTATTTTCATTACCGGTCATTCATTGGCGGGCGGTCACGGACTGGACGGTTTACCCTACTTGTCTCGAATTCACAGTTTTAGTAGTTGCACGTTACATTGTGTGTCGCTGAATAGAGACTACCGATTCTCTAGCAAGGAACACGGGAAAATAGAAGGCAAGGAGACTAAAAAGGGATTAAGGTTGTAGGTAGTATAGTAAGAAAGACGAGCTCTAGTTAGTGACATCACGTAAAGCTCGATACGTGATCCGAGTTTAGCAGCAGATGAAAGACTGATGCGACAAAAGTTTGCTTACTCACGTAATCACACTGGATCCTAACAATTTAAACTATCGGCTTAATTTTTCTATTGCTTACACATATATTATCTATTAAATATACATGAAACATTATAGTGGTTAAATATGAACTTAGTAAATTTAATCAAAATATATAATTAAATTTCATATTATTATCATCAACTGCGTAGTATATCTTTGCATATTATTTCAGATTAATTATTTTATATATTCGATTATTAAATTATTAATATTATCAATTATTAAAAATTGATTAAAAAAAATCCCAACAATTGAGATTATATCTTACCACATTTCACGAACCAGTAGTTCAGGGAATCACAAAATATATTATTATCATTTGATTATCTCTGAATGATTAAATATAGATCTCTGTCGGATTCTCTGAGTAAAAATAAATCCCAGTAACAAAACTTTTAGTTTTATATTTTAGATATAGTTTTTTAGAAAAATAATATTGTATTTTCTCATTATTTATTATCAATCCTATCCATAACTTCCTACAATCTCTATTTTCCCTCCTGATTATTTGGAAAATTATTTTGTCATTTGTTCACGATTGACATTGTTATATTAATTTCCATTATTGACTAAATATTACCTATTTTATATTGTAATATTTAATTTTAGTTGTTAAATATTGAATATTACATTAACTTAAATTTTAAATACCAAATGTCAAGCAACAAACATTAAATATTAAATATCAAACATCGGATATCAAATTTTTAACATTAAAATATTAAACATTAAAATGATGCAGATGATTGAATATCAAATATAATTCTCTTTTTTCAAATATATATCAATTATAAAATTTTTAAATAAAAATACAATTTTTTTCTTATTTTAATGTATTTGACTTTATTGAATGAATTCTAGTACACTGAATTTTTTTTTTCAGAGTTCTTTTACAGTTTTTGCATAAATTTTTGAAAACCTAAAATGTTACTAAATTAAAAAATTTTTTAACAGTGTTATTTATTTATCAAAATAAGAAATTCAATTATCAAATGTTCTATGGTTGAAATTTGAACGATAAAATTTTTTACAAAAAAATAATTATTATTATTATTTCAAAATTAATTAAGTAACTTTCAAACAAAAAAAATTAATTCCAGTTCATTAGCATATTCATTCGCACAACTTTCATTATTTCCAGTTACTCCAACTTGTTTTCACTCGGCGTAAAAAACAATAATTAAATAAAAGAAAAAGAAAAAGAGAATCTTAGCAGTATTTTGAGTAAATTTGTTAGTTTTTCGATTAAAAAAAATTTTAAAAGAAGAAAAAATTTATGATAGACATGTATAATTGAATATTTAGTAAATTTTTAAAAAGCAAAACTTGTGTCGTGCATTAATTTCATAATTAAGGATACTAGATGGTATACATGAAATTTGGTAGCAGTTAACAGCCCGAATGTAAGCATGTCCCTGTAGACGACGTATTATACACATAGGTATGTACATAGAGGCGAAACAAGTCCAGTGGAGTATGTATGCATTCCAAGTTGTAACGCAGGATATTTGAAGCAAACCCCGTGAGGTAGTTTTCCCGCCTGGAGCTCTAAAACTTGCCACGGAAACCACCTAATCCAGCTCACCTCGTACTCGGTACTATTGCAACTATCTTGCTCGAACATCCCTATTTTCCCTTTAATACTTCTTCTTCATACCAATAACAACTCCTTTACACACGTTCTGTCGTCATCCAGCATCCACCAAATAACAGTGCCTTAGTTTCAACCGCCGGTTTTCGGTACACTGAGTCTCCAAAATCCTTGAGTGCATCCTGGTAAAATATACGCCACACCAGAATCAGACATAATAGAACCTACAACATTTAGCTTTGGCTAAGCTTAGGCACCATTATACTCTTGTAGGGAAGATTATTACACGTCATGGCTTTTTATATTATAATTTACAACATTACAAATGTATGTAAGTATAAGCCAGAAAATGGCCAAAGTCAACCTGCATTTATGCATAAGTTCATATTAAATCATTTTTAAGTGAACGTTAAGACACACTGTAAATAAAGAGTGAATTATTTTCATCCCCATCACTTGAAGTAACAGATTGAAAAAATAAAATACTCCTCTTATGGAATGAATCTGGAGTTTTTTTTAGGGGAGTGATTATTTATTATTAACATTTTGGGAAGTAGAGCAAATAGATATATTTAAAGTTTAATAATTTTTATTTAAATAAATCTTACTAATATACGCGTGTCACTTATAAACGAAGTGAAGCTAAGGGGCCATTTATTAATTACGTAAGGAAAATTTTGGTGACTTTTGACCCCCCCCCCCGTACTACTATGTAAAGATAATATACATATTATGTCAGCTTGCTTGAACCCCCCCTCGCTTTTCTAACGTAAGATTTTATCTTGATTACGTAAGAATGAATTTCACCCTCCCCTCCCCCCAACATATTAATAAGGATATGTAGAGATTTTCTTAACTCCCCGCTCCCTCAATACCTTTATGTAATTAATGAATGGCCCCTAATGGGTTTCCTGTACAAACTGAAATTCTCAAAGTGTCCGTCTCGGCCTCTGACCTCTCAGGAGGTAGGAGGTACTCGAGGGAAGTATTGAAAAATAATAAAGGGCAGAAGTACATAAGTTATATGAAAATTGATACAAATAGGGTTGTCAGGTAGGCGTATGTCTGAGGGCGTGCAAAATTTGATAAGAGTAGAAGTATTTTCAAGAATTTGAAGACTATTAATGTATACGAGAGAGAGAGAGAGAGAAAGTGAGAGAGGTTAACTGTGACGTCACTGAACCCCAGGTCAATGACCAGGCGACGTTGGGTCCGAGCCCCTCAATTATTATCACAAAAAAGGTAACAGAAAGAATATAATAGGCTGTAAAAAGATTTGTACTTTAGAAAAACTCAGCACTCGGAAAAAAAACCATACACTTCATTACAATAAAGTTTTCTTAATCCTACAATTAGGTCTAGACAAAAAATTAAAATTTCCCAAAAAAATATCTCGCCAGCTGCTGTACTTAGTTCTTGCAACAATATTGCCATAAAGCATAGGCTTAACAGGACAATATTGTCATAAACAAGGAACTTAGCGTTGCATTTAATTAAAAACTATTTTGCAGCCGGAGAGAATTTTCCTAAAATATCAGACAGCACCTTTTTAATTATAATCCAGTATAATTTATGGTACTGTGTCTATTAATACTTTTACTAAAAATTTAAACATATATTAAATAATAAAAACTAAAATCATATTTAGTAATAATTCAGTATTGTTAATTGTTGGTAACATACATATGTGTAAACAATGTGCATACATATCATTATCAATCATAATTATTCTCATGTGAAAATAAATAATTATTGACAATAATTATTCCCCAACAATTAAAAATATTTATATAATTAATTAAATCTAAATAATGAATTTAAAGTAATGTTAGTGAGAGGAACGACCCCAACAACATTATAAAAATAATTAAATAAAATTAATTACTTTAATGTTATTAAAATTTACTGACGTATGACAATTTTTAGGATTTAATTACAAATAAATTGATGTAGTGAGATTAAAAAAAAAAATTTTACTTAAAAAAATTGACAAAAATTATTGATGCATTTTTTTAAAAATAATTTATTTTTTTATCAAATTAAGAAAAGAGGTTGTATTTATTTTTGAATTTCTAAGTACGCATTTTGTAATTTTCAAACGAATAACTATTTTTTCATTTTTATTCAATAAAAAAAATAAAGAATTCACCTTGAGTTTTTTTTTATTGATCATCTAGATAAAATAAAATCTTCCTCGAAGTGAATTTCACTCTCGAGAAATTAAATCAATCAAAAATCATCCATTCCGCAAATATTTTACAATCTAGTTTGATCAGATATTGATAAAAATAAAAATAATTGAAAAACTTAACCAGGCCGTAAGGGAATGAAGGACAATATTTATATTAATACGTAGACTAAGAAGGGGGACTTAGATCTTCCTAGGAAATATACATTGCGTCCTTTATCCATTCTCTCCATACCCCAACCCTTCTCTGCACACTACATTACTCTAGTCACTATAGCTCTATATATAATCCGTAATCTCCTATCCAGCTTATAACATGTGCGACACCCAATATGTATTTCTACATACCTATATTGTATGGATGTATTAGTATTGTGTAGTGCAGTGTGGAAACTTGTCAACGAACATAGATCTCAACGTCAGTGGCAGATGCCGTGTGATCCTTGACGCTAAGATGCACATGCTTACTTCCACTATTCAGTTTCACTGATAATCATGTTATGTAATATCTACATTTTAGTTATTGTTACTATTAATTCAACTGATAATAGGAATGAAGAAAATTAATATATTGTACTTAATAGTTTCATTTATTTTATGTAAAAATTTGGGTTGTATTTAATCAACGAATAAACAAATAATAATAAAAATAAAAATAATAATTTTACACAGAAAAAAAAATGTTCTTGAATCAAGTATATAATTTTGAAGAAATTCATCTTCTTGATTTGAGTAAAAAAATTTTTAAACTTAATTTTTACTTGGTTTAAATAAATTTTACTTGATTCAAGACAATTACCTTTTTCAAAATTATTTTCTTGGTTCAAGAATTTTCCTTTCGAATCAAGTTAATTTTTTATGACACTGAAGTTAGCAGACGTCTAAAAATTTTTGATTCTTTTTATTAATTAAATTACAACTAAAAAGATATTTATAAAAAATTGCACTTATAGTTTTTTAAGTTTTTTACATGTGACAATTTTTTTTTTATTTTTTAATTAAAATTTTTTCAATAAAAAAATTTATAAAAATTTTGAAATGTCGGCCAACTTCATTTTCATAATTTTTTTTCAGTGTACTATTTGAGAGAAATATTTAAAAGAATATTAAACAAAATTTATAAAGGAAGTATATCATTTATTATTAAAAACGCCGTGGTATTTATACTCATATTTTTTCCCTGAAACGGATTTTTGAATGATACATTTTTATTGTGTGTTATTCAAGATGTAAAACGGTAGCGTGAAGAAAACATAAATTAGCAGTGGCAATAGACGTATTAGCCACGTAACATGTTGTAAAGCTATATTTTTTGTATGAGTTTAACAATAAAAATATAATAGAATAGAATGTATGTATAGAATATCATTGGTATTGATTCTCGGTCGGTTCTTAGTGCCGCCAGCTCGTCGCCATTCAGCTGACTCACGCACACATCCCGGAATCGATAAGAGACGGATTATAAATTGCGATTGTACGCACCGAAACTCTCATTAAATAGTATATCAATGATTAGCAATGTGCTCCAGTGCTAATCGAGCTGTTCAATGATCATTATTGGACATATTTATTCAATCAACTTATAAAAGTAAAAATGTCGTTGATTTATCTTTTAAAACGGTCAAGAGCGGATTAAGAAAAAATTTCATAATTTTGATGATTTATTGATAAAAATTCTCATGAGCATATTAAGCAATTTCACTTATCTGTCCATTTTATTGATCGATACAATTGAACACAATTCGAATGATAAATAGTTTGGAAATAGAATTTGAATATTAAACTGTCAATGATCCTATGCATTGAAGCTAAGCAAAGGTCGAGAGGAATATTATCACTGGAGAAATAATTCACCGAACGCTAGGAAGATAAACGTGCCGTAAATATATGTTTATCTAGGAGTATATTTATATTTAATAGGTATATAGCTGGGTGATTGTCTATATGGGTATGAATATTTCCGAGGGTACGAGCGGAGGTGATGTATACGTAAGTAAGACAGGCGAAACCTCTGGGAAAAGCTTTAGTGGAAGTGTTACACCAGCCATCGGAAATTGAAACTGACTCAGGGCACCTATATATTTTATCCCCGTATACGTTATTTTGCGGTGAAATATAAATTCAAAATCACGGTGAAAAATCGTATTTTTTAAATTTTAACGTTTACGTCACGCTGACGATAAAGTACGATAAGGTGAATGGACTAAAATAAGAATTGTATAATATCACGATATATGTACATTATCACGATAAGTCGCATTATGCGCGCTTATTAATTTATTGTTCGTGAAACGTTATTTAATTCAATTTTACTGTTTTGTTTTCCTTTTTTTGCGTCACATCGGTTGTGAATTTTTAGGCTACTACTCAACCTTGATTAGATTTAAAAAAATATTTTTTTGCTCCAATTTAATTGAAAAAATAATTTTTACTCACGTAACTAAAATTTTTAAGTTCAAAATAACTTTGTTTATTTTTCTTACATTCAAAATTGAAATATACAAAGTAAAACAAATTTAAAGATATCAAAATTAACGCATGTTTTTTTTTTTTTTTTTTTTTTTTTTTTTTTTTTAATTTT
>CAJNRD030001123.1:16623656-16818489 GCA_905319865.3 Cotesia congregata
AATTCATCATAATATTGTAGTGATATTGTTGCCTTCTATTCATAATTTAAGAAAAAAACTTTTTTGTAACTGTTGGAAATTCCTTAGGACAGTATCTCCATGATGATATTGACATAATTTTATTATGAAATCATAATGATATTAAAATGAATTAATAATTAAATGATGGTCATATCTTTATAAAATCATAATGATATCATAATGATATTGTTAGTCTTTTTAAATCGTGATATAAAATTATTGAGTCATAACTGTATACAGGAAATATTGCAAAATAATTAAATTAAAGAAATTTTTAGGAGGATTTGAATTGTTTTCAAAATAAGAAAATAATTATCTTGAGACGAAAAAATTTTTCAGTCAAAAATTTTTTTTAAACCAAGATAGTGTTTTTCTAAATATTCTTCTAAGTTAAGAAAGACAAAATTTTAAGTAGTTCAACAATATAGTTCATGATAAAAATACTGTTTTTCTCAATTATTATACATTTCCTCTGATTAACAGAAAAAATGAAATTTTTACTGATCTACTGAAAAAAAATTCGTTCCCACAGGTATTTTACTTATTACGGGTTTCTAAAGTATTGATATGGCTCTTATATGAATCTCATATTAGTGCCAAAATATGAGATTCATTATGATATTCATTATGAGCCTCATAATGATATCATATCATTTTTACACGGGTATACTTAATCAAAAATTTGTATTTTTAAATTTTCCTGGCTACTCAAAAAAAAAATATTTTCATCAATTTTTACTTGAAATTTGTACAAAAATTGAACATAAAAAATTTAGGCAACTTTTGTTATGAAAAATAAAATTTTCTACAAAAAACGCCTCTTATATTTTTTTCGTATTTTTAATAATTAATTCAAAATTTTAATTTTAAAATTTAGGATTATTTTTAATACCCGATAAAATTATTTTTAAAATAATTATACCCGGTAAATTGTTTACATTACATCGGAGCTGGAATCCAAAAATTTTGTAATTTATTATCGTATTTATCAGTGGTTTCGTGACCATAATACATTTCAATAATTAAATATATACATGTATATTATTTAGCATAGATAAAGTTAAAGCTAATGCTAGAATATCCGCAGTGCGTCAATGTCATTTGAGATAATAAATTCCAAAGGTTTGTATTACAACTTTTATCGTCTTAAGTTGTATACAAACTTACAGTCGTCATTTATACGCGTAATTATTAATCATAATAACAATATAAATACTTATCAACGTATATATAAAATACGAGTTAAAATGTATAAGCGTGTGAATAAATGGTTACGTCACTTGAACTAGACCTAATTAATTTTTCTAACTCGCATGCTGTGCTATAAATGAATGTTTTATTTGTGGTAATGACTCCTCGCAAGTCAATGAGGGTAAAATGTTTTTATTGAGATACGCCGAGCTCAATTAATAATTAGTTATTTAATAAAAGAATAAAAGATATGAGAGCGGGAGTTATGAGCAAGAATAAAATAGAGGGTAGATATATTAATTACTCGAGATATATTACGATCAGCTGTCATTATTTATATAGAGTTTAATGCTTGTATTGATCATACGGAAGTAAAAGTAAAAATTAAAAAAAAATTGAAATTTTTTTATCAAAAAAAAAATTTAACGGGAAAAGAAATTAAACAAATTGGAATTTTTTCAATAAATGAAGCGACAAATTTTTTTATACTCCAATTTTATTATTATAATTATTCTATTTTTTATATTATCATTCAAATATGGACATAACTTATAAAAAATGCTATATTGTTTTCTTTATTTTTTTAAAAAATGACAGATTCAATTAACGTCTTTGTCATGTGCTTACTAGCAGTGACGCTAGTAAAGCAAGATATTGTATCGAATTACAATAATTTTTTTGAATAATAATAAAAAACAAAACAAATCATTTTTACACGGTTATAAATGTGTATGACAAAAAAAATTTTTTTTTACGTAAGTAATATTTAAAAGAGTCAAGGTAAAATTTAACACTACGACCATGTCTTAAACCAATCATTATAAAACACTATAAAATTCGTATAAATACAACTTTGCTAATCAATCAATCATTGTAACGATGTAATTTAAATAATGATTGATTATGTACCCATAAAATGCAAAATAAAGCTCAGATAAATTTTTTTATTAATGCACAACTCATATAAGATTTTCTATGGTCATATGTGAAGCTCTTAGAGCAGTATAAACATAAACACCGACCCCCATGAAAAAAAAATATAAAAAAAATATATGTTGGAATATATAAAAAATATGTATAGTAAATATATTTTTAATAACTAACTTTTGGCCGATTTTCATATATATTTTATATATTTTAGATATATTCAAAGTATATTTTTTTTATATTTTTAGCTATGTAATTTTTATGTATTTTAAGATATTTTGAATATATCTAAAATATATTTAAAATATATATAAAAATTGACCAAAAGTTAGTTGTTAAAAATATATATTTTTAAATATATATACTATACATATTTTTTATATATTTATTTATTTTTTATAGATTTTTAATATATTTAAAATATATTTCTTATGTATTTCGACATATATTTTTTTTTTCATGGGGGGACAATTAAAATTTAGTTATAGATGCAATGGGCAATTTATTTGATAATTTATATTTAAACATATTCAAAGCTGATATCATTTTTCTTAATCATATCAAATTATATAAGCTCTGTAAGATAGTAGATCACTTTCTGAATCGGCTAATCGTTTGTGTACGTAATGTTGTAGTGTAAATATAATACATTTGGCAAAACAAGAAATAAATATCAAGTTGATATAATTTATTATACAGATTTTATGTGTTTGTAGACAAAACTATATTATATACAAGATTGTAAGATTGTAGGCGACATATAAACATGAAAATGTAGCATGTGTGTGCAATACAAGTATGATGCCACCGGAAACATGTAAATCTGGCAACGCTGTTTCACTTTGCATTGCCGTTCTATAATCAGAAACGATATTGCACTTTTCTTCTCTCACTTTTAGCGGTTATCTCACTCGTTTCTACTCTAATCTCGCTTGTCTGCATGGCTACATGACTATTATGTTATATATACATACCTTTAACTCGGTACGGGCGCCTTTGTATTGAGTAGCCAATCGATTGTAGAAGGTAATCTACCGTTTGTATCGCTCTCCATTTAAATATATTAAATAAGCTATAAAAAAAAACTCCGGCATTATACTTGTTATATTGATTTATTTTTATATTTAAATTTACTATTATTGATATTTTAAGGAAAAATGATACTTAATATTCATGATAAGCGTTATTGATTGGGGTACGCAATCATGTTTGTAATAATTCATTTGATGGTTGTTGGCTTGTTTGCTTTTAAGATTAACATTTTCTTTTAGCAGAAACTGAGAAACTTTTATTCTTATGTATACATAAAACTGATCTCTGTAAATACAATTTTGTAAATTATTAATTTCTCAAGGTTTAAATGTACGTGGGAATTAATGATTATGATTCTACTTTACACAATAAAAAACTATGTTGCTGTTCATTCTATCTTCAATAAATTTATAGTGTTCATTTGTTGAATAATAATAATTAGCAACTGTGTAACTGCTAAGAGTTACAAATTAAAATTTTAAAAATTTTGGCGCAATAATTTTTCGATGTTTTCATGTTTCATTGTTTTTTTTTAAACATTAGGTAATTGTTAAGTTTTATGGATCACAATACTTTAATTAAAGAAAATGATAGAATTTTTTCGATGACCAAAAGTTTTTTTTCTTAATAATTTATTAAAAATAAAACAACCGAAAAAAAATATCAATTTTTAATTAAAAAATAAATAATATTGTAATTTAAAAAAAAAATTTTTTTTGTTTGTTTTTAAAAATTTCAAATACTGAAAAAAATCAAAAAAATCACCAGACTTGTGTGGACACGTTTCATTTTTGGTTGAAATAAAATTTTCGCTTAAATTAAAAGCTTTAAAACTAGTTAAAAATTTTTTATGATTATTATTCTCAGTAAATAATTAAAAAAAAAAAAAACAATGTTTCAAACATTTTTTTTTTTAATGTTAAAAAGCCAATTGACCGTGAAACTAAATAATTATCAAAAATTGATGATCCAAAATTTTTTCACCTACTTGATTTTTGCATAAACTCAATTTTTATTAAAGAAAATTTTTTATGATTTCAGATCGAACATAACTTGACTGGTGAATGGCTGGCAAGCGGGGCTAGAAGGCCCTAGAATTTATCAAGTCGCACGTGCGATTAAACAGCCCGTAACCGATGAGTGTTAGTATAAAAAAAAGTTTAATCATTCCCTAGTACCTAGCATTACCTCGAGGGTGAATGTCTAATCGTTTTTACGATCACGAATGTCATTAAAATTTAATCATCGTCATTATCATTATTCTCATAACACTCTATTACTACAATTATGATACGAGGATAATCCGACTCCAATAATATAATAATGACAACTGGAGGAGTATATAGTGATCGTAGTAGTAGTAGTTTGAAATTGTCCGGTCAGCGGTATTTCAATGGTATGGCTAATACTTGATGAATGAGTCACATCACGACGACAAATACTTAAATGAAACGCGTGTCTGCTATGTTATGCGCGCGTGTATGCTTTATACTTTACTTCTTATTTTGTACCATATGATTGTCCCTTCATATAAGTTTGCTTAATAAGTTTAAGTGAGGTGCGGACATGCGATCCATTTGTGAGTCGGTGATGTAGATAACGTCACTTAAATTGAGTCCAATAAATGCTGCATAGCAATTCACCCTTGTATTAAAATTCTTGAGATATTTAATTGATAAAAAAAATTAACTTTCTTTAAAAAAAAAAATCTTGTAACCAGGAAATTATTTTGAAAAATTTTTTTGTTTTGACTCGAGTAGAAAACTTTTTGACAATGAAATTTTTTTCAAGTTCATTAAAAATATAATAATTGAAGAAAAAAAACTTTTAAAAACTTCAATTTTTTAATAAAAAAAATTTTTGATAAATTGATTAAAAATTAACATTTTTGAAAATTTTTCTTTTTCAAATTTTTTATTTTTATAAATAGAATACTTAAAAAAGAACAGAATTCACTTAAATTATGTAGACATTTTATGAACAATTTTTGGTCAACATAAAAATTTATTAACATTAAAAGCTCCAAAACTAATTGAAATTTTTTTTTTATAAATTTTCATGATTATTATCATAAATTTGACGCGAAATAAAAAATTTGAAACTGAGCAACTACTTAAAAATTTAAAAAAAAAAAAACAAAAATGGAAACTTTTCGCATTTACCCTCGAGGTTCTGATAAGTTAAAAAATTAAATTTATAAGTAATTCATCAAATTTAATTTGTTTAAATGAGCAGGTTAGGTTGACAGGGGGTCATATGGTGAAGCAGAGGCGGTTTATTGGTAACACTAACAACAAAATGATAAATATACGAGAAAATCTATTAGGAATGATCTAGACAATTAGCTCTAATGATATATGAATAATTGTTACTATTATCCTGAAAAAAATAAGGAATTTTTGACAGTAGTCGCACAATTGAGAACCTTCATTTTTATACGCGCACGTGAGTTTTATTTAAAATAATTCAAAGAAAAAAAAAAGGAAATAAATAGTTCCTTATAAATAATTGCTAAAATTTATTAGAAGGTTTTTATCGGTGCACGTGGAAGTAAGTTGCCACTAGAGGCAAGTATTGAAGATTTTCAAATAAAAGGGTGCTAACGTCGTAAATTTAACTGACAAAAATTTTAATCAACGAGAAATACTTCCTGGTGATTTGGAAGAGCAGTCAATTTTTTGTTACAGATTATGAGAGTATAAATATTTAAATGTACATAATGCTCAACGGAAGTTTATAAATACGAATGTAAAAATATATAAGTACGATATATGTAAAAATATATAAGTACATATTATACTTGTGATTGATTTTTGTGATCTGGAATATCAGAAGGAAGCTTCTAGATTATTTAACGTTATAAAGGTAATTTAACTGAATGAAATTGTTTGAATGCCGAGCGGAGATTTAATAAAACTTTGCCAAGCATTATCATGATAATGTAATTTAATGAAATTAAATTAAATTTTGTTTCCTTTCAGTTTTTAGGTACACGAGACTGGATAGATTAAAACAAGAGAAGTTTGTTAAGCCAAAGGAATTAAGTGATATACAAATATAACTCAGTATTTAATAGAAGATTTTGTTCATTGGAGTTTTAGAGGATTTATTTATAAATACAAACAAGTCTACCAGAATATTTAATTTAATTGTAGATAGATAGCGAAACGTACAAATATTGGATGCTAAATCCATCGGATTTTTTTATTTCTTCTTTCGCTTGTTTGCCGTCCAGGCAGTGTTTCGTAATAATGGTAAGTACATAACAAGTTTTTTTTTATCCTCCTTTCTAATAATGTTTTTATTTTGATATTGAAAGTAATTATTGAAATTTATTGTTTTTTAATGCGTTTTCATAAGATAATTTATCGTGGGTTTTTTCTTTAATGGTATTTAAAATTTTTTTTTATTCTTTCTCCTTTTATTTTTACATAATTAGGTGTAAAAATTGTCAAAAATCGCGAGTCAAAATTTTGACTTTTTAATTCAAACATTCGTAGTGAAAATATTAGAATTTCAATAAAGTTACCATTTGATTCTCGACGTAAAAGATCTCAAACAAATCTTTTATGTCTTTAATCTACACTAAGAATTTTTAATGAATTTTTTGTTGTACTAAAAGTGAGACAGATTCGTCAATCTTTCTCCAATCGGATGATTAATTTTAAGATGAAATTCTTACCGAATAACGCAATCGTACGTAAAAATATACTCCATCAAAAACATAAAGTGAAAATGGTAAGAATTTATGTACGCAATATTGACCTATTACATTATTGAAGGCATGTCAATATATGTTCGATCGTGATTTCGAAAATTATTACTATTAAGACTACCCATGCGAAAAAAATTTTGTTTTTTGATGAAGTTGATCTTTAAATTCATATTTTAAAACAAATATGATTTTACAATAAATTTATCATGGAAATATTGCAATTTTCTTACAAAAAATCTACGACAAAAATCAGTGATAAAAATTAAGATTATCTATAACAAGTTTGGTAGAGATTATTACCAAAATAATGCAAAATTTATATTGAATTGACAAAAAATAAGTGAGTAGTTGATTTTCAAAAGGGTATCTTTTCATTTTTGATTAATCGAGACAAAAAACTGGTTATTTTCAATTATAAATATTTGTATTGAATTTTTTTTGATTTAGCTATAACGTGCTATCGGTTATGAAGCTGCGATTCAATTTTCGTTTATAAATCTTTATAATTCTTGAAGTAATTAATATTTAAAAGTTCAGAAAACTGGTCTTTCAAAATATGAAAATATACCCTTTTGAAAATCAGCTCCTCAAGTATAAAAATGACCTAATTGCAAATGTGTTTTCAGTAGAAAGTTCAACTTAGTGATATTGTTGCAAAAAAACTTTATGCACTATTGTAAAAAATTGTAATGGTTTTTTTAATGAATTCCTTACTAAGCTATATTTCTTTCAAAATATTAATTTAAGAGAATGAAATTTATAACGAAACTAAAATTTTTTTATGCATAGGTAAGCACTGACGTTTGATTTTACATAAATGCCTTGAAAAATTAGCACAAATTTTAATCATTGTCAGTTAATAGAATTATAAATTTTTATTCCATAAAAAATCTCTTCGAAATCACACAAAAAAATATTCGAGTATCTTTCTGTCCTTCTTTCTCTCGCGGTTGATGTGAATGCTGACGGGGTCACGTACAAGTGGAAATTTCCATTGCCCCACGCAACTTACATTACATTCAATGTATACCTATATATATTCTCGGAACGTATAAATATATATGTGTACATCCAGCAGTTGTAGTAGTTTATAAATTACAAAGTTAACATGGATTTGTATGTCTATTATTTGAGAGTACTGAGTATAATTAATTATCTCGGAGTAAATAGAGAAAATAATTAATTTTATAAAATTCTACTATAGATAACTTATTCAATAAAGGTTGATATTGAATAATTAGCATGAAAATGATGGTAATTAATAATAATACTCTGTTCATTATTAATTATTACTATGAGTCACTAATCAATTGTCGTGATAAATTTGAGTGAATTGAATATAAATAGGTTTATATTAATAACAACAATAATAATAACAATCATCATCAATAAGAACACATGCGTGTAATGCCAGCCTTGTATAACGGAAATTAATTTAGAGAGTACGTAAATTGGCATGATATTGAATTGAGGGAATAAAGTGTAAATTTATTTAACGATTCGCTCGATAGGTAATTTAACAAGCAAAGACACACGCGAATTAATAATCAGAAACATAAGCGCTCTGATGTTATATCTGCTTACGCGACGTAACATTGTCACTCAGCAGTGTCGAGAACGATTTATCGAATTTATCCATACGTTTCCAATCAATTGTTATTAAATTCATCGGAGTATTAATTAATTTTAATTTTACGTTATAAGCAATAATATTCCACATGTTGTGAATGAGTAATTGGATTCGCGAGACGATTTATTAGTTATTTTTATCATGATAAATTATATTATTTATCTTTTTTGTTTTATTATCCCAGATTTTAATAGAGATGAAAAAATTAACAAGTTTTTCAATCAATTATTTTGGATTAATTTTTAATGAAAAATTAATTGATGGACTGATGATTCATTTGATTGTAAAAGATGACTGGAATTGAATTTTTATAAAATTATGGGGATGAAATTGCGTAATTTGTTTTTTAAATTTCAGACAGACTGGTCGAGAGGGCATAATATATGATATGAGTATAAGTATGTAGTAGGGTATAGGTAGTATGTAGAAGTAAGTTTTGTATATAACGTAATATCTAATATGTAGTAGAAGACGCGGTATAGGCTCATTAATAACGCAAGAAGTGAGTGTAAACTCAGAGAGCGGCTGCAGGAATCCGCTATATAGTTCATGGTAGACGCGAAACGAACTTTACTTCTATTCGGCTAGTCGATTAATCTCATCCGGTTAACGCTCGGACGGATTTATAACGAAAGTAATAGAAAGTGTCGTGGTGCCAAATAAAATCCGTTAAATAAAGAAAGACGGAGGGCTGAAGGAAGAAGAGAAGAAGTCGGTGATAAATGGCGAAAAATAAAATTTTATTCTTGACGCACTGTCCGGTTGTTTTTATTGACATTTTAGCGGCTTGATCGCGGTTAATCTGTCAATTTCTACTTTATCATCAGAAGATCACGGAATTAGCTGTATTCACTCATTAAATGAGAGTATATTAAAAAAAAAAAAACACAAATGACTGATTAAACGGTAGAAATCAATCGATTGTAATTTATAAAATTCAATCGAACAATATGTAGTTGTTATTTTAAAAAGGAATTACTTTAACATGGCACTTCAGTTATAATGAAATATTTTATCCAATTAAATGTTCTTTAAATTTAAACCGCCAACATAATAGCTTCAATCGATGTAAAATAATTAAAATGAATAATTAAATTAACATTTATTATTTGAATTTACAATGGTTCACTTTATTATCCTTAAATAAAAGTTTCATAAATTTGAAAGCGGATGAATTTTAATGATTGATTAAATGAGCATGGAAATGACGGATAAAAATAACAATCGTATTGACACTGAAGTATCATTACATAGGTCTTGTGTTATGAAAAAAGTCAACTAGAATAAATGGGAATTATGACACCACAGTTGTATATTTAGATATTTCATAAAGTCTTGTCACAGTTAACCGATGTCAATCATTTTTGCCGATGATAGGGGTATCATGATTCAATCCTGCTAGTTATGATTATTGATCAATTTATTTACTATACGTCTTACTAGAAATAATAGATAAATAACTCGGTGATTTGTCGCTACAGAATTTCCGGTAGTAATTTAAAATGATCAATAAGTTTAATCATTTACTTAAATTAATTCGATTTATCAATGGATTTCTAAGAATTTACCCGGAAATTCAAAATTACAAGGAAAAAACAAATTTACGTGAATCAAGAAATTTAAACTGTAATTAAGTAAATTTTATTTGATTCAAGAATTTTTTGTCTTGACTCAAGATAATAATGAAAGTCTTCAAAATTTTTCTCTTTATTCAAGTTAATTTTTTTCAGCGAAAGTAGTGAACAATTTTTATTTTGGTATTGTGCAAAAAAAATCAATTTGTTTATCAGGTAAAATTTTGAATTTTTTTCGAAAGCCAATGACAACTCAATCATTCTTTTATTTCTCAATAGACAAACCGATGAATACAAATAGAAAAAAAACATTGAACAGTTTGCTCGTTAAACACTAAAAACAATGAATCTGATTTTTACTAACATTGTTATATTGTATGTTGTATATTTCGACGATATAGCATGCAATGATTGTTTGCATTACTATACATAAATTCTATTAAACATCCTATCCGGTTTTATTTCTATAGAATTTACTGGATGTTCGAGTTTTTTCCTTCATTGTAGATTACTATACGATGCACGTGGAGGATTGATCAGCTCTGATTTAATCGTAAAAATTAATAACAGGGTCGTTATAACTGATGACCCTGGCAATAAATTCGAAAAAAATTTTTTATTAAATCGTCTCTCGATATTGCGTACCCTCGCTAATAGATGTTGTTAATATCTCTCAGAATAATATCCCAACAGGATATTTTTATTCCGTTCAATTATTCATTTATATCGTTCCTTCACCAGCGCTATTTTAATTAATTTAGTAAACTGTCTGACCGGATTGAACTCATTCAATCAAAATTTATTTTTCATTCACCATTTGTTTTAATTATACATAAAAAATTCACTGGATATATAAAAAAAGTAAATAAAAAAAAACACGTCAGGTAGCTAGTTGGCCATCTTTCAAACTCCCTAAAAAAAAAAAAAAAAAAGTAAATAAAAACTATCGCCAGTTATTATAAATATTGATTTCGCGTTTTATTAAAAGTGAGAAGAAAAAATAATAAAGGTGGATCCTAAAAATGAGCTACAAAAAATAGTTATTTTTATTTATATAATCGCGTCTACACTCAACAAAAGCTTTTTACTGAAAATGTATTGTGCATTGTTACTCATGGGTTTGTTGATGTTTCGTTGGAAAAATTTTGTTTCATTTTTTCATGATACTTTGTTATTATTTCTTTTCACTCCTTTTCTTTTTAGTTTTCGGTATACATTAATTTTTATTTTAATATTGCATTTTATTCATGCGGTCTCTAGAGTTAGTTGTTCTTTATTTATCAAAGGTTATTCTATAATAGGGCTGCAACGAAAAATATCTTTTCACTATACACATAAGGCAGAAGTTTATAAACTGCGTCAGATTTACGGTGAATATATTGGAAAAGCTGCAGTTTAATTTATGCTATAAAATAATCATTTAATTTTTGAAACAATTATTATACATAAATAGAACAATTTATTTTTTATAAATAAATTTTTAAAACCTTTTTTTTTTAATTGAAACCTATTTTTTTAATTATTCTATTTAAAAGTAGATTCACAATAATAGTTTGTAAAATAAATTTTTCAATTAATTTTGAAGCTTTTAATGAAAATTTTATCTCGACTGACAGTCGATAGTGAAATGTGTACATAAGTTTATACCTAGCGAGATCCAGTATGTTTTTCCTCATTCTAAATACAAAACAAAAATGATATGGAAAAAAAATTTTTTTATTTTTTTACAATTTGTTTTGTATCAAAACATTGGCATTGTTGAAATTGTTTTTTATCATTCTACTTTTGAACTTTTAAACTTTGAGAAAAAAAATCTATTATTGTTAACAAAAATTTGAAACATTTTTATTGATTTTTATTGTGGACTCTAAAACTAAACAATTACCTCAAATATAAAGAATACGATCAAAATTTTGACTTAAAAAATTATAATTATGTAAAATAAGTCTGTAAAAAAAATGTCAATAATTAACTGCACCTTCGCAATTTTGAATTATCAAGCACATGAGTTCATAAATTTACCGCTGTATATATTTTTAATTCATTGCTTTCTTCTCCAATCTCTTTTATAGGCCATAAAATACTCAATAAAATTGCCGTTTAATTTTTTTACGCGATATTAAAATTTCAGCACCTAAAATTTTTACCTCTGCATTTTACGTTGCCAGTGTTATAAAATTCCTCTCGAGCTTCTTTAACTTTGATCAATAATAATTTTTTATTAATGTTCACTAAATAATTTTTCCCGCTAAGCCACTAAAATACGCACATTAAACTCAGTCTATATTTCAAGAGTATATAAAAGTATTTCAGCGCGAAAAATCTCAAATAATGATAATAACTTTTATATCTATCCAATTTGGCGAGGAAAGCGCCGTTTAACCCTTTAATGCTGTAATGATGCCAGAAATATCTTAGTAAGCTGTCCATTTCACGTAGAATCTACTCGTTTGATTAAATTGACTGCACAGAGCAACAGGAACGGATGTGACATCCGGAATAGGACTCGAAATGCTTTAAACTGTTGGTGGAATGGTAACTGATGAATCAAATCTCCAGTATGTTTACTATAGTGGTTGGTGACGTTTTCAATTGGAACGAGAGCTTTATGAGCTCCTCCGTGTTCTGGACACGATAAATATTTATAAACTCTCTCATTAATATATTTGGTACAGGAAAGCCTGCATCAAAGGACTCTTTCTCTATAAATATACTATACCAGGAAAATTTATTTTCCGTCACCAAAGGTTTCAATACATTGTCAGTTTTTCCGATAACTTTCTTTTGCCAAAAAAAAAAAAAAATTACTTTCGGGCATTGTTTCCTCAAGATGAATAGACAGGTTCATTAAATGTGAGACAGGATAATAATTAAACAGTGATGAGCTGATGAGTACAGGGTTGTACAAAGTTGTCAATGCTAGCAAGCATTTTTAAAAAGTGAAATACGGAAAATAATTGGAGTCCGACAATTTTTTTTTGGATTATGGATCGACTGGAATTAAAAGTTTACTTATGTAAATAAAAAATTTATTTGTATTTCTGTTTGTTTTCATTTATTCATTATTACCGATACTTTTTGCGATGTTGATGTCCATACTTTAAAGCCGTACAATATAATTATTAGCTGATATTGAAGCATGTATATTTATACGAATTTAGTGCTCCCGGCAAAGGGAAAATTTTCAATTTATTCATTTCGTGTTTTCAGGAGGTGAATTTTTTATCCGATAAATTCCCGAGTGAAATTCACGTTGCAAGCTCATTATTTTTGGTACACGAAACTCATTTTTGTTTTATTAATTTATTAAACTCGTTATTTAACAAAAAAAGTATTAGCTTTCTCGTAATCTGTTTAACGAACGTGGAATGTTTTTCATTTAAAAAGCTTTAGTTATTCAATACAAGGGATTCGGAATAAAAATTTTTACACGGAAAAAATAAAATAAATAAATAAATACAGTTGACTTAGAAGACAAATCATTGAACCCAACAAATTTTTAAGACTTCAATTGTCTTAATTTAATTAGAAAAATTTTTTATGGTTTGAGTAAATTTTACTGAATTTAAGAATTTTTGTTTTGAATCAACTTAATTTTTTTTTTGACGTGATAACGTCTTATAAATTGATGAACACCAGCAACACAAATGAAAAATAGTAACGTTCCGCCTGAGCCTGTGCGTGCAAGCGAGAGCGCGCAACAAGCGATAGAGAGGCACGATCGGCCGAAGCATAGGCTTGTGACACACATATTATCTCTCTTCTCGCGTGACGTCAGAGCTAGCAGTTCGAATATTGTTCTATAACTAATTGTTCGTGAATATTTAAACAAATTACTTAAATTAAATTTGCAAAAACTGTAAATAATATTTGAAAATTAAAAATTAATGTTTATAGCCAGTTTTAAAAATATTTATGTCAAATTATATCAAATTATTATTATTGATAATATTAATAATTAATATTAATTATGAATAAATAAATAAATAATAAATATAAACAATAAATTAATAAAATAATTATAAAAAAAAATAAAATAATTAATATTAATTATAAATAATAATAATTATATCAATTATCAAATTATTATATCAATTTTTAATTATCAATGTATTAATAGTATTAAAGTACTTATTCTTATTTGTTAAAATAATTTTTAAATATTTAAAATTTTTTAATTTTCAAATACAAAACAATGATAATTCAGTGATAATAATTCAATTAAATTTATAAAAGTATGCAATTTTTCATCAATGTTTCTTTATGACGTTATTAATATAATAACCAATTTTTTTTTTTAAATATCTAGTATGTAGTTATAATTATAATGTATTTTTTTTAAACGATAGTTCTTACATATAACGTACGTTTCAATTCATTTTATCAAAACAAAATATTTACACAGATATTAGTTAGTATTAGAACGACTTTTGTGGAGCTAACCGTCTTACGCAAGTAACATATATTTCATTATATACTTATCTTTAGTACTGCAGTTATTTTTTACTATTTAAAAAATTAAGTATATATTTACTTTTTTCAAACAGTTGAACCGTATGAACCGTTTAATTCATTCTACGAAAAATTTTTTTATTAAAATAATTTATGCCCGAGCAAATTAGTATTAAATTTCATTATTAAAACTGACGAGAATAATGAAATGTCTATTTTTTATTGTATTAAAATTCCTGACATTTATCAAATTAAACCAAGAATATAATTAAAAGTTCTCAAAATTTAAATAAGAATTTATTGATAGAAAAAGAAAAATTTAATTTAGCAGAAAAAAAATAAACAGGTGAAAATTTCAGTAAGCGAAGATAGTATTGAGATATATGAGAGGGATTAGTAGTTCACACAAATAGTGAAGAAAGAAACTTTTATAGAGATAACTTCGTTTCTCTAAAGTCATTTGTTGTAGGTATAGGATTAATAAAGGGTCCGCTGATTTTCAGTAGTATGTTCTATTCTGTACGACTGTACCCTACTAAATCCATTTTGCAACATGTGCTAAGCTTATTCATTGTGTTTGAAGTGTGCGATAGTAGTACAAATATTGTTACGGGCAATTCTAATGACTATACAATCCATTCCTAAATTAATATATGTTCTACTCTGTTTTGTATACAAATGCTTTTGGACTTTACCTCCATTAGATTAATTAGACCAGCTGTTTGAGTGGATTGATAGAGATTTCTGATCTGAAAAATATAGCTAAAATTATGCACTTCAAAGTCTTTTTCAATGTTCTATTTTATTGATAGTTGCAAATCATTTTTAATGAATAAAAAAAAAATTTAAAACGTACTACTAATTCATCAATTTTAATGATATCTCAATACATTATAAATAATAAAAAAAAATTCGCTACCATAATTTCAATAAAGTTTTTTATAGAATTAAGGTAATATTTACACTAGTGTTCTATTTTGATGAATTTTATATTCATTATTAAATTTTATCTAGCAAGGTCATAAAAAATTTTTAATTAGAAAAAAAAATGAATAAATTGAGATTTAAAAATTATAAAAAAAATTGTAAGTCCGCGACTGTGCCTACATCGATTGTCGCCTGGTACAATATAAATGCGTAAATTAAAAATAATTGTGATGTTAGTCTATTTTGTTTTCTGAGACGCTAAATTATGACTATTAAACAAGGGTAAATAAAGTATCACATAAACTATATTTACCGTCGTCTGTGCAATCTAATAATAGGCATGATTAAATACTTAATTAATTGCTCAAGAAATATTGATTCAATCAACATAACATTATTTTTAGAAAACAATTCAATTTTTGAGTCGTGCCAAAATTTCCATTCTTTTTTTTAGTGCAAATAAAAAAAAATTCATCCAAATATTTCAATTGTTAATCAATTATAAATCACATTGGATTTATATATTTTGATATTTCAATGAAAATCCAGCGTTAAAAAAGACAAAATGATTCGCGGTGATCTTCTGTGCTGGGACTTAATCCTCGAGGTCAATTGAAGGCGTGAAAAGTTTTTCCGGGTTGCTATTGTAGTTATGGTGTCGCTGGTGTTGCTCGCACCGGAAAGGTGAAAGAAAAAATGAATTAAAGCGATAAAAAAGACAGCGATGAATAGGAGAGATTAAAAAAAACGTAAAATAAAAACTAATAAAAGAAAACTTTTCACCTTTATGTGAAAATCTTTTCAGCGTCCACTAACTTTTTAATCGCGTTATCTCGATTAATTAATCGCTGCTCTGGATCTCTTTCTCTGGCCTCATCCTCATCCTCAGCCTCTCGGTTATTTCTTCTCGAGGAGGATTTTCACGGCGATTTTTCCATTATGCACTTCCGTTTTCCGCTTTCTGAATCGATCAGGATAAGAAAGAGTTGCGGCATATTGTTACTCGCGGATATTAAATGAAAATTCCCATTTTGTTTCAGTGTTCGGAGCTTCTTCTCCACTTTCAACTCCTCGTTTGCCGACAACTTGTCGACACATTAATAAGATAACAACCTCTACTTGTATTCGTACTCATTCGGAGATCCCGAATCTTCTATTAATGCTTTACAATTATGTAATCTCTATTTTATTATCTGATAAGTGTATATTATTATCTCTCGTAGCTTAAGCGCATTCAGAGTCAGAAGTATACTCAGCAAACAGTTTAATAAATAATTTACTTCCCAATTAAATTTTCAGACTGTCACTCGCTATTAAATTTTGACGTTTTAATTAAAAAAAAAAAATAAAAAAGAAATTTATTCTTTTACACATGGAATATAGAAGAAAAAATTTTAATAAACAATTTTCCTAAAAATTTAATGTTTTATCGAACTTTTTCATCAATTTAAATGAATTTTTTATTATTTGGATTAAATATGAGTTCAAAAGTCACAAAAAAAAATTGTGAAGTAATATTTATTCAAAAATTACAAGACGAATTTTGAGTAAAAATTGCAAGTATGAAAAATTTATTAGAGAAAAAGTTTGTTGGAAATTAAATTTTTTATCAAAACTATTTTTATTAATTTTTTCTTATCTCTTAATACTCTCAATCCAAAATTTCAATTCAACGAAAAGAATCCGAAAATTTCGTACCAAATTTATATAAAATTTTTGGAGCGATTTCAAAAGACATATTGTGAATTTTAGTCCTTCAAAAATTTCATCTCAAGGTTAATTAAAAATTCATTAATTGTATTCTCAAGACTAAAAATCTCTTTCTCTTAAAAAAAATCCTTTGATATGCAAAGTAATGAATTATAAGTGAATGGAATTTTTCGTCCTCATAATAATAAAGCTTTGACCCAATTGCAGATATGAATGATCCATACCGGGTGATCAATGTCTAGTAGCATTTTAACTTGGGGGCTAAGAGATAAAAGTGTATAAGTGTAGCTTGTGTGCCAAGCCTGCGCTATGCATGCCCGCAATATACATACAGTATGCTTTACTCGACTCGGTAATAATAAGAAAAAAACCCAGTACACATAAAGGAAAAAAAGCTCATGATCTTCACCCCCTCCGCGCATTTCTCGTATACCGTCCAGTACGACTCGGTCTATTCGACTATCACCTTATCTCTTTGTTTGTTTCAATAAACAAATATTAATACCATTCCAATCATTATTATAAATATAACATACACACCTTTCGCTGGTGACTGTGCTCACTATCATACAATACAGTCTTGAAACCATCAGTTATTATATTTTTTGAGTGTTACTTTTATATTTTTCGTTGAGTTAAGTGATTTAACATAAAGTAAATTGTTATTTTAAATGACCGGTGAGTTCTTTAATAGTGAAGTATAATATCCAAACAGTGAAACCCAGCATTTGGCCTCAAAGGAAAAATCACTAAAATTTTATAGTTTATTTCAGTAAAAATATGAACATACCCTGATTATAAATTAACTTGATTCAAGAGAAAAATCTTTGAACCAAGAAAATCATTCTAAAAATTCCCATTGCCTTGAATCAAGAAGAAAAATGTTTGAATCAAGAAAAATTTGTTAGTTCAGGAGCTTTTCTGCTTCATTAAAGATGATGAAACTCTTTAAAATGATTTTCTTGGTTCAATAACTTCTCTTTTGAATCAAGAAAATGATTATGAATTTTCATCGTTTTGAATCTAGCAGAAAAGCAATTAAACTACATAGTAAGATAAAATTTTTAACTTTATAATAAATTTTATCAACTCAAAAAAATATTTGGAAAGAAAACATTTATCGTGTTTTAAGAAAATTTCTTCTTGCTTCAAATTTTCTTGATTCAAGTAAAAATTTTTTCTGTGTAAGAAATTCGTTTGCTTGATTCAAAATAATAAAATTCTTTCAAATGATTTTCTTGGTTCGAAAATTTTTTTTTAAATAAATTAAATTTTAATATCAATGTAGATATATTTTTTAAATTAATTAATCCGGTATGATTAAAATAGAAAAAAAGCTCACAAAATTCTCTATCGATCTGAATCTTATGTAAGATTGCAGATTTAATGATAATACATGATTGGTTTTTCACCAAAAATGAAAAAAAAATCATTTTTCACCATTTTCTCTCTTGTATACATATATCCAACCATCTATGTATCGTTTTGTCTAACGTTGGTCGTAGTGCATATAGTCATTGCAGCATCAGCTTGAATACTCTGATAGCCTATCCGCTCTGGTAATGTTGCCAAGAGGACGGCGGGGCGCCGACGACGTCGACGTCGTTTTGACGCTGTCGCGTTTTCGTTGCGTAAGTGAGTCTGGACGTCGGGTCGTCGCGGCGTCAGTTGATCGAGCGCCGCAAAACCCTTCGGAGTTAGTGAGATTATCGGAATAATTATTGCTCTGAGATTATTTATTGTTAAGTTAATATAAACAACTTACTTCTTTCTGGTCACATCATCAAGCATAAGTGAATTTAACAGTTCAGACATTCGGTTTATTTATCCAACATTTAGTGTTTGCTTCAAGCTTAGGGTATTTGAGTCTCAAGGTTACGGGGTCAATGGTAGGTCATCCTAATGCCGCTGCAGAGGCTGCTTTAAGTGTCCTTGACCTACTTAATCACTTGTATTGTTATTATATTCTAAGAGCATTTCGTGAGGGTTTTAATCTGGAACACGTGAATTTTATTATTCCAGTATCTAATATCACTTTCGTTATCGGCCTGGAATAGTTTTCTCAGGGTCAATGCCACATGTCACTGTCATTAGACGCCTGCGCCTTGGCCATCATGCAACACTCGATGCATCTCATTTCATCTTAACTTCTTTTACATCACAATCATTCCGCTATTATTATCGAGGAAATTACCGATAATTATTCATTATTACGTCATAAATATTGTTTCTAAGAAAAATTTATTTTTATTTTTATTTTAATCCAACAAAGGCGTAGAAATTTTTTATTGATATTTGAATCATTTTTTATCTCAAAGAGAAAATTTTTAGTAATTAAAGTATCTTCCGTATAATTGAATTTACAATTTTTTGTATTGATAAAATGAGATAAAAGCTGATAAATTTTATTTTTTAAAATATTTATAAACATGATCAATATTATAAAAGTTATTATCTAATATTATTATTGCTTATCAGAATCTACTCATTTAATTTATAATTTATAATTGAAAATTTTACTATCGATTTTATAATCTTGAAAAAGATATTTGTAATACGAATAATTGAGAGATGGTAACATAACAATTACCTTCAGAAAGTATAATCGTTATCATTTAAGATATAATGATAAAATTCAATTCTCTCTGTCTACGTCTTATACACACAAAATACAAATTTCTTGCGCCAAGAAAATTTTAAGGAAAACGAAAATTATTTTGGAGCAAGAAAAAATTTTCTTGGCTCAAGAAAATTTCCTTGACTCAAGAAACTTTAACTTCATTCAAGAAATTTTCAACCTTCCTTAATATTTTCTTGAGCCAAAAAAATTTACACTTCAGTCAAGAATTTTTTTTTTTCAGTGTACAAATTCAAAATTTACTAAAAGGAAGAAAAAATTCTGAAAAAATTTAGAGTCAGAATAAAGTAAGCATTCGAACTTAGATCTCCATGATTATATTACAGGTACTCTATCATTAAAGTTACACATACTCAAATAAAATGTGACTAGGTTAACCCCCAAAAGCTTGAAACGTACTTATCCCATAATAAAATTGAGATGAAATGTATGTGGCATCAAACTATTCGTAACGTGATTGGTTGAATATATCATAAGCATGAAAATATATGCAAACTCTATAGTCAAGACGCGCGCTTGCGCGCGAAAATTAAATTCTAGTCCACTCTTATAATTTAGATGAAAAATATGAAAATATACACAATAAGACAAACTATTCGTAACGTGATTGGTCAAATATATCATAAGTATGAAAATATAGATAATTCCACACCAACATTCACACGCGCGCTTGCGCGCGCAACGTATACTAGTCAATTTAGAAATCATATACTGTCATAAAATCTCTCAAATAAAAATTTATGAAAATTATTTTTAAAAATCTATATTGCATTGAAAATATAAAAATATTTTAATTATTTTCTTTAACAATTTCTGTAGATAACCAAGAATAATTATATACTATAAATAGAGTTGAGACTAGTACCGGATATGAATAAGTTCTGTACTAAGAACACTCGACACGATATCGAGAGACCGCAAGTTCAATTGCTCGTTTTAAGTAAACTATAGTTGAGGAAAAATCGTATATTAATTTCTTTCAAAACTGGTTGACTTAAAATTATTGAAAATTCGATGAAGATTATTAAAAATTACTGTAACTTAAAAACAAACATAAAAGCATAATGATGTCATTGAAAATTTTTATTTAAACGATTATCAGATTTTTACAGATGAATATTTCATTGTCAATGCAAGCAATTTTTTACACGCTAATAAAATATTTAACGAGAACTATTAATTGAAGTCACAGCTCTGAGATGATATTTATAAATACAAAATAAGTCTAATTAATCTCTCAGTAATCGTACTTTCTAGAAAATTTTAGTTATTGAAAAGAAAAAATTTTTCCACTGTTCACTTAGACTAAAGTTAAAATTCTTATGTTGAAATTAAAAACAGTGACATAAAATGACGAAACATCGTTTATATTTTTATTTATTTTTATCAACATCCTTATCGGTATATTTTAATTAAAATTTAATCATAAAGTAGATATCACATAATGATAATTCCATTCAGTAGAAAAATAAGCGGTGGCGTTTTCCAGTGACTGAGAGTATAAAATAACTTCCAGATCTAAATTAAATTTACATGTGTTCTAATCGTTTGCTCACATTTCATATAATTATCATCTATCATTAAAGTTTTGAGCTTACTGATAACAGGAAAAATATAGTTTAGATATCATTTCATAATAAATTATTTATTTATTTAGAGAGATGGGTGGTGGCATTGTTTTCATTACACAGCAAGCTATTACCGGAAAGGTATAAAAGATACGTTGATGATCAAGTATCTTCAGTGAACGTAACGCAAGCCGGGTGTGAGAGCACATTTGTCGTCTTGTTAAATTTAATTAAATTTTTTTGTTTTGTTCGAAGACAGAGGTATTACGGTCTCTTCACTTTAATCCTGCTTGGAGTTCATTGATTGATGATTTAATGCTCGACGATCAGGGGCAAGTGATTTTGAACCAATTACGGACGGAAATAACAGCTATTTACATAAGACAGTTTCTGTGATTATTATTATTATAAGAAACTAGTGATTGTTTATTTTGTAAATAGTTAACAACATAACTGTGATATAATCAACTAGGGTGATCGTGAATTGTTCCGCGGATTAGTTACAGTTGATAAAGTTACTAAGTAAAACGGCAGGACACTTATGAAGGGGTCCGTCGTTCCAACGAGATCCACTGCTGAGCTTATTAAGCATATTTGGGATATTGATTGGAAACAGTAGTTATAATAAGGTAAACTTTGCTTTAACAAATAGTTTGGTTTGTTAGTTGGAAATTTTAATTTATAGATATTTAGTGCATCAAATATTTATAGACAATGTTAGAGTTTTAGCAGTAATACAATGATGGGTTAACAGTACAAAAATAAAAGTTGTCTCATATTATTAATATTATTTTTAAATTAACATTTTAAAACAAATATGACTATCAAAAAGTCATTCCAATTTTTTTATTTAAACGTATGAGATATTTTTTGCAATTAAATATTTTTTTCAACAACAATATTACAAAATTAGACTTTCTAAAAAAAAAAAAAAAAACCTTTACTACTACGTCATTTCTATACTTATTTTATTGTTAGTTTAATATGAATTTTGCACTATTTTGTAAAATCTTCATCAAATTCATTATAGTTTACTTCTTTTCATTGCTTTAATTTTTGTCATATATTAAAGCTAAAAATATCCTAAGAGTATCTCCATTTTCATTTTGACTATAAAAAAAATTCATCCAATTTGATTCGCTATTTTTTTCCAAACATTTTTTTAGAAAAATTACACTAGGGTAAAAGACCCTATTAGTGGCGGGGACCCCATTACTGACACTTTCTTTGATTTTGGTACTTATTCAGGTCATTAAATCATTAATTTCAATAAAAAATATATTATTTCTAATCTTTAAGACTTTTTGATCACAAAATTTTTTAATTTTTGTTCCAAGTAGAACATTTTTTCATTGAAAGAAAAAGTGCCACTAATGGGGGTTAAAGGTGCCACTAATGAGGTCTTTTACCTTATTTCGAAAAAAAAATTCACTACTGAGTCATATATCTGTTTCAAAACATTCTTAAGAATGAATTTTTGTCTAAAAATAAAAAAAAACAACAACGAATTTTTCCCCCCTAAATTATTTCGAAAATTTGAAACTTAAATTTTTTTTAAATACTGTCAGAAATTTTGATACGGTTAATCATTAAGTCATTTGTTTATATTATCAATTGACTCCAAATTGATCATGTCAAATTTTTAAAAATTATTTTTACATTTACAATTTTTTAAATATACAAAAAATACATACATTTTGTTGAAAAATGAAACAATATAAAAAACAACATTTTTAACCAAAAATAATTTTGACAGGGATAAAAATTAATTCAATTAATTTAATCTAAAAATTCAAACGTTTCAAGGAATAAAATAAGCCAAAAATATAAGTTGATAAAAAAACGGTAAAGTAAACTCGTTTAGTTAGCAAATTGAATTTGTCAAACGTTGTTTGTTATCAGTTATCAGTGATCAGTCTTTACCGATGAATAGACCATAAGATGTAGATCTTGATAGGAAGAATCCTTATGAGTGTCAGTAGAGCACTAGAGTTCCCGCTAATCGGATAATCCGGACTCTTTAGTCCTTAGCGGAGTAGAGGATTTTAATTTTCTCTTCTTCCTTTAAAAGCTCCCCGTTGGGCTGTCTCGACCGAGATACCTCGGGGCTCTGGCAGGTCAAGTAGACGCTTTTAAAGGGATGAAAATCAAGTTCTCAGTTTCACTGACATAACTCTTATCCAAAAGTTTATTTCTTCTTCTCCTCTTTGTCTCCCTCGTCCTTTCTGCTCTTTATGTGTACTGAGTAGAGCGTCTCTTCATCAGAATAAGATAAAACCAAGTGTAAGCGCTACTAGATCTTTCTTAGCACAGCTTCTTTTTCCCACTCTCGCTCGGCTCGCCCTTCCTATCTTCTCCTTTAATCACTTTAATCTCGTAATCTTTTATTCCCAGTTAAAATTTTTTTTCATTTCAACATAATCTTTTTATTTTCATCTTTTGTACATACTTATAACAAATCAAGGCGACGTTTTCTTTTTTTTTTACTCTTGAATTTTAATAATATTCCAGTTTGTATTTAAATTTCCAATTAATCTTTTTTATTATTACTTGGAAATTATTTTTTCGGCGATAAAGATAAATTTAAATGATAAACTTTTTTCAGTGATTACACTTTTAGAATAAAATATTTTTTTTTTACAAAAAAAAATTTTTTTCTATACTTCATAATTATGATTTAAAAAATTTTTGATAGTTAATGTTATATAAATATTTTTCAATAAATTATTAAAAAAGAAAAATTGTCTAATTTTTACAAAAAAAAAAAAAAAAAAATACTTACTCCTAATTGTTAACAATAAAACGACTAATTTTTTTTTTCAAAAATAATTTTTAACAAAAAATTTCCCATATCGTATTAAAGACAACAAAAATTTTGTTTTCATTAATTGTTTCATTTTCATTATAATTATAATAATTCCTGTATAAGTACAAAAATAGGTCGGTTACTGTCTGCAGATATTTTTATCAATTTTCTCAATAGACATTCGATGTTCGTTGAATCGTGTAATAAAAACGTACAATAAAATAAAAATGAGAATTTTTAAAATGCAATATTTGCTTGCAAGCACTGGCTTGTATTTTTCGTGACTAAGCGAAATAATACAAGTATAAAGACAAGACGAGACTAGACGGGACAAGATGCACATTGATATTGATTTCTATACCGCGTTTATTTATATTTCGACCACGCTTCCGGTACTACGAGAAATATCAATAAAAATAGATACGTTGCATACCGAAATAAATAAAAAAAATCAATCGGAAGTCGATGAGTTGTAATTTTACTAATCGTATTTTTACAAATACGAATTTTTAAAGATAAAAGATCATATATTTATTTTTATATTTTAATCTCTAGTGGATAGATATTGCAAGTTAACAGCTACGATCGCCGGAGAGATAATTCCGTGGGACTTTTCTCAACAATTAAAATAGCAACCGCTTTTATTTATTATAATTTGATCCCGTTCTCCGGGTCTCTTTTGCCCTCACATTCAGCTCTTAACCATTATTATTCCGATTAACGTACCATACACGTGACAGTGGTCAGAGAGTACGTCAAAGCTCTTTTCCGCAAGGACTTTACTCGAAATAAACCTGGCAGCGATACTAACCGTGGCATTTTGCAATTGGTAAATGCATCGTTGTTAGAGAAAACGATGATCGTTTGTGCACCTGTACACAGTCCTTCCATTTATTCTCGTCTCTAAAATAAACATTATTATAATTATTATTATCTTTATTATTACTTTACGTGCATTTGGATTTTATTCTATAATTTTAGTAATTTTTATTACATTATTTATGGTGTTAATCCGATTTTACTGTTTCATTTATTGAGACAATTTTATTAAAAGTTATTTTTATGTTAACGTTCACTTTTTTTGGGATTTCATTTGTGGAGTGAAAATATAATGTATTACATTCTAATATCATTAGTTCAATCTTATTTTACAGATGAATTTAATGTAATTTTTTTGTGGTTTTTTTAAATTACATTTTATGTCAATATTAAAGTAAGAAACTTCTTTTTATTTATTTGAATATTTTATAAGTTGAATTGAAAAAAATTATGATAATAGAAATTTTTATATCGAGAGAGTTTGATGTGATGAGAAAAATTTCATGTACATAAGTTCAAGATTTATTTACTTTAGCTTCCTCTGAAAATTAAATATAAATTTTAAAAAAATTGATTAAGGAGGTACTGTGCAAAATCACTTTTCTTACAATATTCTTCAATTTTTGAATACGCGTACTTTCAAGTGTCCTCTATATGAATAAATTTTTTTTAACAGTTGTGCTAATTTTCGAAATATTATCAATTAAAAATCGTACATTTAACATGTATTCCCTATCCTGACCGTAGTTAGAGTGAACATTTTATTAAATAACAACCATACTTTTTTTTAGAATTTTTTTGAAAAACTGAGAATATTTAATTGAAGTCTTAACAAGTATTTTTTATCAAAAATAACACAAATAAACGGTTCATTTTTTTATAAGAAATGTTTGAAGTTAGTGACTCGATATTTTACGTAATAAGTGGAAATAAGTGAGCGATAGTCTGTAAAGAGAAGCAGCACTAGTGCGTGGGAAAGAAACCAATAGCCATTACCTATTGGTGTCTTTTTCTTGCCGCAATATCTCCTTAAGGTAGTACTATCGGTTTTAGAATAAGTGTTCAGAATTTAATGAAATTTGGGATATTGGTACTTTATAATATCATATTTAAGCAGTAAAATTTTTGGAAGCCAGGTGAGTCCTGAAAAAAAAGATATTAATATTTACATATTTTTGCCTTTACCATTGATCCTTATGGAAAATTACAGATTTTATTTTATTTCACAAAACTGGACTTTCAGATTCTTATAAAAATTGAGACAACGAGAGAAAATAACATCTAGAACATATTTAATAACAATCAGTATGGTTTCCGAGCATATGAAAATATTTATTAATAAAAAACATTCAAAATTTGTCTCTGTCTCTCTTTCTCCAACGTGATTTAGTATAGGGAAATCTACTACGTTAATCAAATAAAGTTAGGTTTTGGGATTTGACTCTTGTGGTAACGGTAGTACTACCTTAAAGTAAAATTTTTTGATATTTTTGAAGTTAATATTTCAAAAATATTCTTTAGTTTTTATTGTAATTTTATTTTATTTATGAAATAAATAAAAAAATAAAATTTGTCAACATTGAAGTTGGTTATATTTTTAAATTGAAATTTTCAATACTACTATTTCAATTTCACTCTACACGCAATAAAATTCACTTCGTTATTGAACAATAAATTTTTCACTTTAAATTTCCACACTGAAAATAAAACGGATTATATTTTTAATAATATTACTTCAATTCAAATCGTCAATCGAACCGATAAAAATTCACACCTGTATAAAAATTTATGATTTTCCCGAAGACAAATTTGTATATTCGAAATAAACAGATTAGCTTTAAATGATTTTATTGCTTATTCATTCAATGGATATTATTGAATTTGTAGTTTAATATATTTTGCGTAATAAAATTTCTCTTAATCCAATTTATCTTTAAAAATTATAATGACTTATTCAATTTTTACTAACATAAAATAAATTATAATTTTAAATAATAACTCTGAGTTTTATCAAAAAAATTTTTTTCCCATTTTAAATATTATAATTCAATTGAAAAAAAATTATTATAAAAATTTATAATTTTTTTTCTTTATTAATTTCGTATAAAAACTAAAAAATGTAATTTTTTTAGTCGTAACAATCTTTCAATCTCTTTAATGAAGAATTTTGACAATTAATATCCATGATTTCCAAAAACAGGAATTTAAAAATGAATATTTTAATTAAACGCAAGACCTTAACCTTATTGCACTTTCGGGTGAATAATTGTGCACTTACTGTCATAGAGTTTGACCCAGAAACTCATCTAAAAATAATAGTTGTTGTCTCTTGAACATTCTGTTCTCTCTTAACACTCATCAAGTCCTATCTAGATAAATTGCCAAAGAGAAAAAGAGAGCGATAGGTAAATTAAGATAAAGCGACTGGTGACAGATATTAGCCTTTAAAAACCGGGAAAACCCGAAATTTTTATTTCTGAACTTTTATCTCTACTCATATTAGATCAGTATCAATAATAAGAATAAAAATAAATATTGATAAGTCAATAAACTGATGAATTATATAAATGTGTGTACTATAAGATAAAATTTGTAACATGTATTAAGAACTAGATTATTTAACGGAAAGTTTCTCAAGTAGTATAGTAGCAAGTATATTGTTGAAACGTTGCCCCCAGCGTTGAGATGTGTTCCCTGTCATGTATGAAATGGCGAATGGCGTACGCAGCTCAGTGGTTCATCGAGTTCACTCTACGGATTACTACATCACGGATAATGTCCACTAAAGTTAGTTTTCCTCGTTGGTGATAGAGTTCCGAGGGTTTTAAAGTACTTTGCACAGTCCTCGACTCTGAAATTAACTATAAAGCGAGGATTATCACATTTTAAAAAACCATAAGGCTTGTAAAGTTCGGAATTTAAAATTTTTTATGTTTAATAAACTTTTTTACAAATTTCTCTCCTCAAAAAAAAAATTACATGATTTTTTTAAATAAATAAATAAATAAATTATTTATTTATTTATTTATACTGCATTTCATATTTTTAATTTTATTAAAATTTTTTTTTCTAAAATTCAAAACTTATTTCGTAACAAAAAAAACATTATAATAAAATAAGAAAATAATCGCCTCCAACGAGTTTTGGACTAGTATATAGAAAACAGCTTATGAATAAAAAAAATATGATACAAAAATTTGATGCGTTCTTACTTTGATCAGCATAAAGCAGAATTTGCTGACGAAATGAGAGTGTGAAAAAGATAAGGAGGGTCGGGGGGTACAGGGGGCTAAGTGTGAGAGCGAGAGAAAGAGAAAGAGACTTGAGCTTTCGAAACGCCCGAAACCCATTGACCTAACGAAGTCTTGTCTGAGGAGCTTTTATCGCGATTGAAAAAGGCCTCGTGAAACTTTTTCATTGACGATCTTTGCCAGTCTTCTTTATATTACTCAGGTAATAAAAGACTTGAATACAGGAATGGGTTTCAATAGCTTACAAATGGGATTTCCATTTTCATTACCGAGCACTAAAAAAGCTATAGTTATTTATTATCGACATTATGCACTAGATAATTCATAAAATTTATTTTTTTTTTCTTCCAGAGTTGTTAACTGAGAATGCGCGATGACGCAGCGAATTTACCAGTGGTCCACGAACCCTCTCGAGGGGGCCCCCCAGAGTATCCAAATGGAGCCTCCCAAGACAAAGTCGAATCATCAAGAAAAAATCCCCTTGAGGTGTAAGTACACATATCATTAAGTAACACCTTATATTTTAAGTTGGTTCTATTTATCTTTTCTTCTTTTCCTGCTTATTTTTTTATGGTAATTTCTATAATATTTCTAGGTAGCTCCGTCTACCTTTCAA
Source organism: Cotesia congregata (assembly GCA_905319865.3). Lineage (NCBI taxonomy): Eukaryota > Metazoa > Arthropoda > Insecta > Hymenoptera > Braconidae > Cotesia > Cotesia congregata. Next base: position 16,652,534 of record CAJNRD030001123.1, read on the forward strand.
ATATGAAACTAAAACTTTTAATTTCAATTAACAATTTATAATAACTTTTCAAAGTAATTAAATTACATTTTAAGTTATGAATTCTTTTTTGATCAAAAAAAGAATAAATATTTTTATTGTTACACAGATAATTTAATGAAAGTTCATTTCACATTTTTCAAAAATTGATTTAGCGTAATAGAAACGAGAAAATTTTGTAAATAAACTAACAATCGTTATTCCTGCCTTGCGATGGAAAAATTTTCATAGCTTGGAAACACAATAACTGATGAAAAAATTTATTTACTTCAATTTTTCTTTTTGTTCCTAGAAGACTTTTTGTATTTAAAATAATTATCTAACTCGGTGTTCTTTGTTTATAATTAATGAAAATCTAAAATGATATTTTCTTAATTATTATACATAAAATATACGCGGTAAATTTTTCCCTATCTAATTAATAAAAATAAATTTCCTTCTTTTTCGCTTTATAAATTAGTGATATAATATATTATTACTAAAAATTATTACCAAAAATTCAATGAGCATTATAAGTCGCGCACTTGTGGATTTTCCAAACTTTTTTTTACTGAAATTAATATATTCACTTTTCTTTTAATTAAATTAACAAAATTATTTGAGTGCACTCGACTGATTTCTCAAAATATTAAAAAATTTGTTCATGTGAAAAAAAATATTGGGTATAGAATAAAAAACTTAATATCTCAAAAATGAATAGAGCTTTGCACCTTAATAAATACATACTTTTTAAATTTTATTTTATTAGCAAAGACCTTTTGCAAACTTGAGCAATATCAGAGTAACTTATCTCTTGGCCTCTCCTCGCAGTATTCTAGATCGTGTTCCGATAGTAGCTTTGTCGATAAAGTTTTCCAACAGCAATTATGTCGGTTAATGGATCCCCCGGGGGATTGCGACAGATTTTCACAAAATAAATAACTATTCTACCAGGAAAAGAGTAAGAAGTAGAGTAACTTCGACAGCTCCTTGGACTCGTGATACTTGCACTTCTCTGAAGAGTACGATTACTCGACTCGTTCCTCTCGAAGCAAACTCCAACTCCCAGCTACTCTAGACTTTCCTACTTCGATATTTCTTCATTACATTTTTTTTTTTCATCGTTAACTTGCAAGATCTATTGAATTCCTTTTCAGACGTTTATATTTATCATTCTATTTTTCAAATAAAATTAAATTACTTTAAAAGTCAGATCGTATGCTTTGTAATATATTTTATTTTCATGAATTTTCATACTGTATTTTTTTATTTTCAGAATATAGATTTTTATAATTAATCGGGTTTATATTATTTCACACGTTTACATTATAAATTATAGCGTCATCTCGTTATTATTGAAAGGGACATTATTATTTTTGGAGTATTGATCTTATTATACTCGCCACATGACCTGATGGCCGAGTTTAAACCTCAAATTATCAGACTTAAAAAAATAATTATTATAAATTCAAAATTTGATAAATTTTATACGAAGAACTTGTAAATATTTCCGTATTTTTTTTTCTCCAAAAATTGTTGACTGATTTCATTGTTTGTAACTCAATTTTATTTCAAAAAATTTAATAAATATTTTTGGAATAATTTTTGCAATTGCTCTATTAAAAAATTGATTGTAATTATTGTGATTTTTCCGTGTAAAAAATCTTAATAAACTTCTTTCAAACTTTGATAATTAAAAGATAAATTGTTTAATTCTTTTGCACTTCTCTCTGTTCTATTATTGATATTTCTAACTTTCGTAATTTACATTTATACTAATACTGATATTAATATTAATATAAAACACTATTGTACATTTATATTGTATAATAATCATACCAATAAATTTACACGTAACATTAAGTGGCTAATTATAGGTTTGAATGAGCGTGTGTAGTACTAGTGTATTTAATTTACAGACACACAACAAGACAAGGAGAAGGATAAACAGGAAACAGAATGTATACTGGATGATGATAATGAGCCAATGTACGAGTTAAATACATATATCAATTATCGAATATCAAATATATCATTAAATGAGTAATTAATGGGTCCAATAAAATTTTAAAGGATGCCTCAAATGTGATACATAAACAGACAAAATAATTTAACAAACATTAAAGCCACTTATCAATTTTTCATTACACTTAAGTTAATCAACGAATACGGTTTGCGTAAATTATTCTGCTGGATATAAAAGCACATTATGTAATTATAAAATGTATCTGTTCACAGTGAATTTGTTCCACCGCAAACAAAGGAGGAGGATAAGCCACCCCCAGAGGCGCCATCCGTACCACCCATCCCTTATTATAAACTCGTAAGTACCTGATTTTCTGCATCCCTGATCACCAATATAATATCGTGTAATATAACTTATCTTTTACTTAAATGAACTTAATACTCAACTTTAACATTAACTTACATTGGTACGTGATCTAATTTGAGTCTCATTAAATATCAGAAAGGACTTGCTAATTTTATTATGTAGGGTAATGTATTGCTATTAAGGTACTTTACAGCGATGTAACACGTAGTCATTTTGTGCATTAATAGTTGTAATATATAATATAGTTCTAGATATATTATATATTATAGCTGTAAGATAATTATACAATGTAAAAAATTTTTGGAGTGGATGATTTTTAATTGATTTAATCCTTCCGATGTCTTAGTTTTTTTTTTTTTATTGAATAAAAATAAAAGAAAATCGTTAATTATTTCAAAATTAAAAATTGCGAATTTAAAAATTTTAAAAATTAATAAACTTTTTTTCTTAGTTTGATCTAACAAATAAATTTTAATGTTTCAAAAAAATTACATCAATATATTTTTCCAATTTCTACAATTAAAATTAAAAAAAAAATTCTTTGTCTAATAATTTATTTGTGATAAAATCTTGAAAATTACCATAGCCAGTTAATTCCAACAACATCAAAGTAATTAATTTGATTTAATTGAACAAAGTCCTGTTGATAATTTATTATTTTATACTTGTTACATTAGTATTTATGAGCAAGACTTGAAAAAATAATCTTTGTGAAAATCATACATAATTAATGTTTATAAATTTAAACTTCAGATAAATTGCTTCAAGTATTTCTTAGTACTTTGGTACAGGAAATTTGTTTAAACTAATTAAAATTCGTTTGTTTAAAAACTCCGTATTTGGAAAATTCACTCCCGATTTTTTACAGTGTAAGATTGACTTTTATATCTTTTTAAAAAAATTAATTGTATTTTGCACGAAATAATCATATTTGTTTTAGTTTCGATTTGCGACATTCGGCGAGTTGATGTACGTCTTTGCTGGCCTCTTCATGGGCACCATGACGGGCCTGTGTATTCCAGTAGCAAATATTCAGTATGGTGAGTTCACTACTCTTCTGGTGGATCGTAATATGACGAATCAGACCAGCACGCCTACTTTTGTCATGGAGATGTTTGGTGGTGGAAAGATTTTGTAAGTACTATCAACAAAATAACAAGTAAAATTAATTACGGATTAATTAAATCTTTTTTTATATTACTCAAAAGCAGTATAATAATTAAATCATTGAAAATAATATTCATGATAATTATTAGAAAAATCAATAATTTTAATAAAAAAAAAAAAAATAATAAATTTAAAAAAGTTGTAATGAAGATCTGAATAATAAAAGAATATTCTAATGTCTATAGACTCTGTTAAAAGTTTTATTTCAACTTCTTTAACGATCAAAATTAACTTTAACCCATGAGACGTCTTATTCAAATACTTTAACGACTCTCTACTTTTTTACTCATTTTCGTTCTTAAGTTAACAGAACTACAACTATTTCATTAAATTGTTAATTAACAGTCTTGTGAATTCCTTCGAAGGACAAATTATTTTAAACATTGAAACTAAATTAAAATTTTTTGCAAAATCTTTGATTATTTTAATTTAAAAGCATCATTATTATTTTAATTTAAAAGTATTATTATTATTATTATTATTATTATTATTATTATTATTATTATTATTATTATTATTATTATCATTACATGAAAGTACTCAACTGATACTATTATATTCTTGTGTCAAGAAAATTTTCTTAATAGTAGTTAGTAGTATTTTTTTTCTCATTGTAGAAAATCTTATCACTTTATAGTAACAATTATCATCATATAGACATTAAAAATGAAAAACAAGGATCGTTATTAAAAATTAATTCATAAAAAATAACGTTATAAAAAAATTATTTCCATGTACAGACAACATTTCAATAATTCAACATCTTCTAAGAAGTTAATGGAACTTACATTTTACTTAATGTAGATATTGTTTCTAAAATTACTACCGATCATATAGCTTTTGTGCATCATATTGAAGCCAAAAAGTCTACTAAAATATGGACAAAGTAATAAGTAATAAAATAACCAATAAGTAAACTTATGTAATCTTATTATAATAAGTAATGATAGTGATGGTTAACTTTTAATAAGATCTTTGCTTTCAATATGTAAGATACTAATGTGATCATCAGCTCATAAATTTCGTATACTACACGGAGAAAAATTTATAGGAACCTTTCCAAAAATTATGGGAATGGTTCCTATATAATAATGGAATAGCTTCAATATATTATAGGAATGGTCCCTATATTATTAAAGAAATGGTTCCTATAATATTATGGAAATGACGCACATAATAATAGAAAAATGTTTATGTTCATAATAATGAAGCAATCCCATTAAAATATAAAGTAATTATTATATATTTTTTTGCTAATAATCTTTTTTTTTGTAAATAAAAATTGATCTTTCACTAGAGTGAAAAAATTTCTTTTTCATAATTTTTATTCACGTGTGTACATAATCTTAAATTGTTTATTCCAAATCAGTTATTATTGTGTTAGATAATATTGAAAACACATCAAAATATAAAGTAATTATTATATATTTTTTTGCTAATAAATTTTTTTTTGTGAATAAAAATTGATCTTTCACTAGAGTGAAAAAATTACTTTTTCATAATTTTTATTCACGTGTGTACTTAATCTTAAATTGTTTATTCCAACTCAGTGTTATTATTGTGTTAGATAATATTGAAAAATATTGTAGCAATTTTAAAATTTTTCTAATAAAAGGGATATTTTCTCACTATAGAATTAGAAGAGCCAAGTAGATATGGAAATTCATTGTTTATTTTTACAATTTCATTTTATTTTTAAAACAAATTATTTATTTACAATACATACGTTGAATATTTATTAAATCCACCTTTTGGGTGTGTAACTTTTATTGTTTATATATGAACAATATTACTTATTTTACATATTTCAAATGATGTTATTGGGAAGCAAGTAAAATTATCGAAATTACTAATAATTTCAAATGCTTCAAAGTGGTCATCGAAGTCACAAATAACTTGAATTGTAATGATAAATATCTCAATATTATTAGGCATTATCACGATAATATTATGGGAATGGTTTCTATAATAATATAGAAACTGTTCCTCTATATTATGGGAACCATTCCTATATATTATGGGAATTATACCGATATTACAATTATAATTATAGGTATCGTTTCTATAATTATAGGAACCATTCCCATAATTATAGTAACATTTCCCAAAAATTATAGGTACAATTCCCATAATTTGAGTAATCGCTCCTAAAATGGTATAGGAAAACATTTCATTAAAATTATAGGAATGATTTCCATATTTTTCTCTCCGTGTATAAAATCCAAACAAAAAATTTATGTTTAATATTACTGTTGCAGAGGACCGAATGCATCAAAAGAAGAAAGAATGAATGCGTTGTACGACGATTCAGTAGCCTTCGGAGTGTCCTGTGCAGCTTTGTCGACCTTTCAATTTATCTTTGCAATATTCACAGTAGATCTGCTGAATGTCGCAGCGTTCCGTCAAATTCACAGGATCCGTCGCATGTTTTTGCAAGCTGTTTTGAGACAGGACATGTCTTGGTACGACACCAACACCTCGACGAACTTCGCTAGCAGAATAACCGAGTAAGTTATTTCGCTGAATAAATATTATTTGTTTATTTAAACTTGACAAATTCTTCCCTTGACATCGATGTCAGCATCGATACCGATACTAATATTGATACTGAGGTTATCGATTCTGATAAGAGGAAAATGCCACGTTAAGCACGTGACATCTAGGGTCGGTTAAATAGGATAGAAATGCCAGAGGGATGAAGTTGCTGTGGCGAATGAAAACGAGCTGGAGAAGGGAGGATATAGGAGATAGAAGGGCTAAGAGGCAGAGTTGATGCTCCTATCTCAAATACTGGGGCTGAGTAAGAGCAAAGTTCAGGACACAGGGGAGGAACGCAACAGGTGGTTCAGAGTTGCTGGTAACCCGAAAATCTTGTCTTTGGTTCAACTTATATTCCTATTGTGTGGGCTTTTCTCATCACCCATTGCCTGGAGGTTGTTCTTGACTTGTCTTGTGCAAGCTCTGCCATCTACCTTCCATTCTGATATTCAGTGTAGCATAAAACAAGAGTGAGGAGGAGAGTCCGTCGACAAGAGAACATGACTGACCGACTACGAATCGAGATCATGTTCCGCACGTCAATATCATCCCTGTTAGTTTATCTCGTTTAGCTTGAAGCTGCAGACCAGCCTTATCAGTGAACTAGCTCGTTCTCTAGTCGTAGTAGTATTAGTAGTATCTCGTGTCACTCATTGTTGTAAATTCAGCTCCTTGGTCTCCTGGGTTCTTTTGACCCGAACAGCTCGACTGTGCAAACTCGTCAGACCGATAATGAGAAAGATGTCCTAGTCAAAGCAATGATACGTCTTGTCACTCGTATTCTCTATTAATCACGCTGATAACTTCCCAGTTCAATGCTTTCGGTGACTCATATTTTATGTTTTTAGATATTATTTCATCTAATTTTTATTGCACAGCCCGACTCAATTATTATCATCTATATATAATTAAGAGAATAAGAAAAATTTTGTTTCCGGCGTATTTATATGATAAAATAGGTTTTTTTAGTTAAATTTATTTTATTTATTTATTCAATTTTTATGTCAAGGCAAAATAGCCGAATGATAATAATATACATAATTTTTATAATAAAGTACACATATAGCAATATTAAATATATAAGACTAACATCATCATTCATCATATTTTAACTATTATTAGTAACTATAACTAGTACTATTAACAATAATTTACTATTATTGGAAATGTCTTCACCTGAATTTGTGCTTTTTAGTAGATTTCATAGAAATCTAACTATTGCATTGGTCCTCATGACGGAACTATTGAAAAATTTTGCTATATTTCGACTCAGCTCGTCAAGCGGATTCAGAAAATGCATATGGTTCAAAAGTTTATCTATGTATGTATATATATGTATATATATGATATAACCGGCCTTGTCTCTTCTCTAACTCCCGCAATTCTGTACGGATCTCAATAAAACGTAACATACTTATTTTTAGGACGATTTCCAAGGTTAAGTTCTAAGATGAGCCTAATCTGTCGATTAGTTTAGAAATCAGAGCAATTCAAAAATTTTCAAAAATTGAAAAAAATTTTCGTTTTTACCTTATTTCCGTGTAATAACAATGGAACGCGACATCCTATCGGATTTCTGTAAAGTGCGATTGAAAGCTTATTTAATAAGCTTCAATTTGTATAGTTATTTATTTTTCCAAATTGAATAGTATAGGAATAATAGCAATTCAAAAATTTTCAAAAATCGCAAAAATTTTCACTTTTTCCGTATTTCCGTACAATTACAATGGAACGTGATATCTTATCAAAATTCTATAAAGAGCATCTGAAAGCTTATTAAATAAGCTTCAATTTGTGTACCTCATTATCAGTCTAGGCCAAAAATTACCTCCTTTTTCAGACAGATTTAATGAAATTTTACTTTTGCATTCGTTTTGACGTCATTGTTATTTAATGTAACAGAAAATTATTTTTTTTGTATGTAACCCTAGTAGTATTTTATTTGTTCATCATGAAATCTACTTCCATTTCGGCTGCCGAATGGCCTTTTTTAAGGTTTTATATGGTTTTCTACACAGAAAAAAAATGTTCTTGAATCAAGTATATAATTTTGAAGAACTTAATATTCTTAATTTGCGTAGAAAAATTCTTGATTTAAGAAATCTATAGAAATCTTTTGTAACGAGAAATAAAAATAAAAAAAAAAAAATTTTTTTCTTGATTTAAGGAAATTTTACTTGATTCAAGACAATTACCCTCTTCAAAATTATATTCTTGGTTCAAAAATTTTTCTCTTGAATCAAGTTAATTTTTTTTTCAGTGTAAGATAGTTAATTTATTATGATAAATTATCGGAGTAGTTATAGATTTCAATTTCAAACTAGATAAAATTTGTTTATTTAGTTATTTTGTTTTGTCGATATGAACGCCGTTGTATGTCGAATTTTAACCGATATAATTAGACAAATGAGAAAAAATAATAGTCAATTTATTATCTAAATATTTATGAGAAAAAAAAAAATTTGTCACGGGCAAATTTTTAATTTAAAAGGGATTTTTATAGTTAAATTAAGAATTATCAAAAAGATCTTTATCTGAATTTGTATCTTTGAGGATGCTATAAATTTTTTTGTGAAAGTAAATTATTTATGTTAAGTTTTTGGAGCAGTTTTAAATAGTTTTTTGGTTATATAAATTTGTTCAGTTCCATTTGCTATTAAATTACCGGTAGTTGATCCTGTAATAGCAATATTATTTTTTAAATTTATTTCAAAAGTACTTATGTACTTTGTATATTGTGATTAAAAATATTGAAAAATCATTAAACCAAAGTTTTCTTCTTCACAATTCATAATATTATTATTATTTTTTTTTTCTAGGGATTTAGATAAGATGAAAGAAGGAATGGGAGAAAAATTGGGAGTATTTACGTATCTGACGGTTTCATTCGTGTCATCTATAATAGTGTCCTTCTACTACGGATGGAAGCTGACCCTGGTAGTCTTAAGTTGCGCTCCAGTGATTGTAATTGCCACTGCGATCGTAGCCAAGGTCCAAAGCTCGCTAACTGCCTTGGAATTGACGGCTTACGGTCAGGCAGGTAGCGTAGCTGAAGAGGTTCTTGGTGCGATTCGTACAGTAGTGGCATTCGGAGGCGAAAAAGTAGAGGTCAATCGTTACACTGCTAAGCTAGTGCCTGCCGAGAAGACGGGTATTAAACGTGGAATGTGGTCCGGAGTGGGTGGAGGTATTATGTGGTTCATCATCTACCTAAGTTATGCGGTTGCCTTCTGGTACGGAGTGCAGCTCATTCTTGAAGATCGTCCGAAGCTTGAAAAAGAGTACACACCAGCAGTCCTGGTAATTGTCTTCTTTGGAGTGCTCGCTGGCGCCCAAAATATGGGATTGACTTCACCACATCTTGAAGCCTTCGCGGTGGCTCGCGGATCCGCGGCTACTGTTTTTCAAGTCATCGACCGGGTGCCCACTATCGACAGTCTTAGCACACAAGGACAGAAGCTTCCTAGTGTCAACGGGGATATTGAATTCAAGGATGTGTACTTTAAGTATCCAGCGCGTAAGGATGTTAAAGTCCTGCAGGGGTTGAATTTGAAAATTAAAAGCGGAGAAACAGTCGCACTTGTGGGTGGATCTGGATGTGGTAAATCGACCTGTCTCCAACTTATTCAACGGCTCTATGATCCTCTTCAGGGTCAGGTATGTTAAAGTATATACATTTTTTATTTAATTCATAATTAAGTTATAAATAGTTAATTATAAATTATTTCAATTAAAAATTTTATGTTAAATGTATCAAAGTAATTGCTTTAATTAGTTACTTTTTTTATAAATTTTGGATAATTCAAAAAATTCCATTAGTGTATTATTAAAAAAATGAAAAATTTCAATGATTAAATGTTTGAATCCATAAAATAAAAAAAGTCCAAAGTGCACGCCTCATAATCTCATTTTTCACAATAAAATTGATTAAAATAAAATATAAAAAGCAAAATAATAAAAAACCAAAAACTCTGCTATGGTTTAGTGGCGCCATAACTCTAAGGTGAGGGAAAAAATACTATAATAACATGTATACATAGATATACAAAAATACACAGTCGTATCTTAGTTTTTTTATAAATAATAATTAAACGGCATTGAATTGAGCGCTTATATTAATTGAGAAAGTCCACAGTGTGTTACTTTAGATGATAAAAAAAATTATTCCGGTACGATCATTTACTATGTTAAATAAAAAAATTATTATTGAAATATATTTTATGTGCTTGACAAATTATTTGACTTGATATAAGTGTACTCATATTAACCTGTAAGTGCGATATAAACAACAAAAAATCAATTTCAGTTTCGAGAAAATTGCTTTTTCTTAATTCAGTTAAATTACGATCTTTTCTTAAAAGAAAGTAGTAATATGATAGATTATATATTAATATCTTTATTGACAGGTGTATTTGATGCCTGCCTCCCCGACCAGCAGCACTCGCTTCGCTCGTGCCGCAAATGTCGGGGGCAGGCATCAATTTTTTTCAACGCAATTTTTAACGTACTTTCGACCGCATAGTAAGAAAACTAGTATACACTACATGGGCAGAAATTTGAGAGCCCTGAACTGCGTGCCATGATGCCCTCGGCTTCGCCTCGGGCATATAGCGCGCAGTGCAGGAATCTCAAACTTTCTGCCCTTGTAGTGTAATATACTATTTTTGAAATGTCAAGAGTAGAGCACAACCTCAACGCTTTGCTTATGAGGCGTGCAATACATGAGACCTTGTAGTAAGTCAATAGTCGAAATTCGAAAAAAATGGGACACGATTTATCATTGGTTGAAATTAAAGAGCGCGCGTGACGCGTTATTTAAATTTCTAGATAAATATAAAATAAAGAATCAAAAATTGTTGTCAATTTAATTTTGCATTTTTTTCAGTTGATAAATTTTGAGGAAGTTAAAAATTTGAATTATTTATAGTATTCTATAAAAAAAAGCTCTTTTTTTTTTTAACAAATAACTTATTGATAATGATTTAATAATTTTTAGAAATTTTGATAATGTAATTAATTTTGTTTAAAATAAATTTATTTGCAAACCCATTACGGTCATAGATTATACTATTAAAAACTTAGCAATAGAAATGAATCTCACAATTTTTTTCCATGTTCTAATAAATTTCTAAAAGCCAGCTTGTAAAGTTCAAATGTAATGAGGTCAAAAAAATTACGCGATGATTTTTTTTATATCAGAAAACTTTTACACCTTATATTCCCTCTTGGCTATATTTTATAACCAGGCAGTAATATTGAGGTAATAAAGCGTTACATCATCACATTTTACGAGGAAGCTTACTCGCACTAAGAATCTAAACATATATATATAACATTTAACTTTGATACATTTATATAAATACCGTTTGATCTTTACTGGTGATTACATTGAGATTTATACTTATATATATTTATACTCGCACAAGTATTAGTGTCAACTCGAACATACCTTTGATCTCTCAGATAATTATGAATATAAATAATTTGCTCCTACAGTAAGAGTACAGTATGTCTTAAATATGTTTGTGACAGGTGATGTTAGACGGAGTTGACATAGCCAAACTTAATGTCGGATGGATGCGGTCGTACATCGGCGTAGTCGGGCAAGAGCCAGTGCTTTTTGATACAACCATAAGAGAGAACATCCGCTACGGAAATGATAATGTCACTGAAGAGGAGATGATCAAAGCTGCTAAGGAAGCTAATGCTCACGACTTCATTAGCAAATTACCGGAGGTGAGAAAATTAGGTGTTATGTACAATCTAGACATGAGACTTCTGATATACGATACAAGATATATCTTATAAACTAATTACTATTAATTCAAATGATCTGTGAACCGATCGGGTGATTTCGAGTTGAGAGATTTTGATTGGATCTATTTACCTACCCTTACTCTTGGAGGATCGAGGTTGTGTAATTAAATGTATGTATTTTCCACGAGTTGATCTCGGGAGACAGATTATTTATGGTAATTATAGGTGTCAAAACGGTGTGAACGACTGTGGAATACTCACAGAAGCTAATTGATGCCTGTTGACACAAGTCAACAAGTCAACCAATTCCCCAAAGACACTGGTTAAATTTGGGTATACGTCATAGGCTATATAAGTCATGAGTACGATTAATCAATCGGCTTGATTATCGACGCGTGATGTTGTTAATGATTGGACTTGTTAATATTATCGTTTATATGTTCTCCTCATCATTTTATTAATTATCAAATTATCATTACCATAATGATGACTATACAATACTAAAGTCGCAATTGGTGATTATTATTCTTATACATATCGAACAGTTTACATAGGAACAGTTTAAAATATAGTAATAGTAACTTACATTTATTAGATTTTTTACAATTGTTTTATAAGAAAAAGGTTTACACTCGTCCATTGATAAAGAATTTGATTTATACATTCAAAATATATTAACAAGAATATTTAAAAAAAAAAAATTGGCTAAAAAACTAAAAAATGCCCTTCAATTTCGAACCGAACTAAAAATATATAAAATACTTTTAAATTATTTTCAATAAGTTTGAAACATCAATATATTGGTTAACTAAAAATTCATTTTGTTAAAAAAAAAAAAAGCGTTAGGTGTTTGATAAAACTGTTGTAAATATTTTATTACTAGACGTCTGTAAAAGTAAAATAATTAAAAAAATAAAAATAAAAATATATTGAAAAGTAACTCACATTTTTTTTTTTTTACAATAAAATGAATTTTTTTGTTAGTAACTCGATTTTTAATTTAATTAAAAATTATTTAATACTTTTTAATTTGATTTGATTTAATTTTTTAGTATAATTAAAAATCATAAGCATTAGATTGTAGATAATACTTAATTAAAAAAAAAAGCAACATTTACTGAGCTTAATTTAATAATTCGTTCTACTTTATTTGAAGTTAATTATTCAAATATTATAACTTGTGACAATTATCTAAATTTCGAGACTTTATACGGCAATAAAAGATAGTACGTAGACGAGAAAATAAATGAATGAGTCTTGGGTGAGTTTATTCAAAGCAAGTAGGATGATAAACATTAAAATTGGTGCTCGGTGAGGTTTATAGTGGTTGCGGGCTTCCCAATTCTCGGGGTTAATCAAACAAGCCCCCATTTTCGCTGATAGCAAATTGTTGAAAAGCGAGAGATCCGGGCGGTGAACACTTGTCTCTTCTCTCTTTCTCCCCCAGTCCCTCGATTTTCACTCACCACTATTCACTTTCCACTCTCTACTATCCACTGTTTATCCTCGTATAGTACTGCAGACTAATACGTGCGATAACTCATGTTAATTTTCATCTCGTGGCCGATTTACGAGTCCACTGTGAGCTGTGAATGCATTTTAAGTGTTAATGTGATGATAATTTCGATTTAATCGATTGCAGATTTATTATTAATTATTATCAGCATCTCCATCATTCTATCACTATTAACTATTATTTCTTCGTTCACACTGTTATCAGTTATTAGTCATTAGTTATTAGTGATGACGATTTAATTAAAGTTCTTGTCACATCGAAGCGTTCAATCATACGCTGAAAAAAAAATTAATTTGATTCGAGAGGAAAATTCTTGAACCAAGAAAATAATTTTGAAGAGGATAATTGTCTTGAATCAAGTAAAATTTACTTAAACCAAGTAAAAATTTCTTAGTTTAAGAATTTTTTTACTTAAATCAAGAAGATGAAGTTCTTCAAAATTATATACTTGATTCAAGAACATTTTTTTTCTGTGTACAAATGTATATATTATCAATGATTTCAGGGTTACGACAGTCCTGTTGGTGAGCGTGGCTCGCAATTATCAGGTGGACAAAAGCAAAGAATAGCCATAGCCCGGGCATTAGTACGTAAGCCCAAAATTTTGATTCTGGATGAAGCGACATCTGCGTTAGATCTTCACAGCGAAGCGACCGTACAACGTGCTCTTGATGCGGCTGCCAAAGGCAGAACTACTGTTGTTGTTACTCATCGGTTATCAACGATCACCAATGCCGATAGGATCGTCTTCATCAAGGATGGACAGGTTGCTGAAATGGGAACACACGAGGAATTACTTGCGTTGGGAAATCATTATTACGGATTAGTTTCTGCTGATGCCAGTACGACTGCTAAAGGTATCTATATATAATATATTTTCTATTGTATATTGTATATTAATTACTGATACAATATATTATATTATCAGCATAATCTGCGAACACATCAATTCAACTTTTTAATCACTACTCAAATACTTCAGTTTGTTAGTGAAAATGAGGGAGAATTTAATATTGATTTATTTAAAAAACTTTTATGAATTTTAAACTTAAAAATTTTTGATAATTTTTTTTTTTGATAAATGTGTATTATTAATGGTTCAAATTTTCTCTCATTTTTTAACAAAAAATTTTAATTTTCAATATTAAAAGATTTTTTGGCTTGAAAATTTTTAGAGAAAAATTTACTGGATAAAGATGAATTTATTTCTGACCTTTACAAAAGAAAAGATGATAAAAAATAATATTTATTTTACAGCTAAAGCAACAGCAACCGTAGCAAAAAGTACAGTAGCAGCCGTTCCAAAAGCCAAACCACCATTAAAGAAACAATTTTCAACGTTGTCAATGCATTCGCATCGTCTGTCACTTGCCGGCGCGTCTACAACATCCGAAGAGGAGCTCGACGAACATGAGAAACCCTACGACGCTCCGATGAGAAGAATTTTCGGGCTGAACAAACAAGAGTGGCTCTTCAATTTGATTGGCAAGTACTTTAAAACCTCTGCACTGAGAAAAAAAATACTTCTATTAAGAGTAGATGTTCTTGAAGAACGCATACTATTAAAAATTATATTAAAGCTATTCGTTTGGTAGTTCATTATAATACAAATAGTAATTGATATTCTTTCTTTAAAAAATTGATTTATTAAATGGTTAATTTAAACAAATTCTTGAGTCAATAAATCCTTATCTGCTCTGATAGAAGAATTCGTTAATATTTAATATGCCTTATTATCTGTTAATAAATAATTTTTTGACATTAAATAATTTAATAAATATTAATTGATTGTTGATAAATTATTTATTAATACCGATTTATTAAAAGTTGATAAATCTTTATTAACAGTTAACAAATATTTATTAATAGTCAACAAATTATTTTACTGTTGATAAAGAAATTCTTCAATAAGAAATGAGCATACAAATTTAACAATGGAATTTTTTATAAACCTACTTTACTTCATTAGAAATTTCTATCAGATGCAGGTACATTAATAATTTTCTCACGAAAGAATAGAAAAAATAAAATGAATAATAAAGCAGTAGTTGCAATTAATTATACATTTTATTTGTGGTGAAAATTATAAGTACCTCGTATATTTATCATAACAGCTTATGCCATTATTTATTTATGACAAATTTTCACATTTAAACATTTAATAAATTAATAAATTTTTTTATCAGTGTTTACATAATTTACTTTTCCAAGTATGAATTTAATAAAACACAATTAACAATTAACTAATGATTTAAATCAATAAAAACAGGTTGTCTAGCCGCAGCAACAGTTGGCGCCTCATTTCCAGCATTCGCGATGTTATTTGGTGACGTCTACTACGTACTGGGTTTGGAAAACCCGGACGAAGTTCGTGAGAAGACGATAACTTTCTCAATCTACTTTGGAATAGTCGGAGTGGTAACCGGAATAGGAACTTTCCTGCAAATGTACATGTTTGGGTTGGCAGGAGTGAAGATGACCGCGCGAATCCGTAAAATGACATTCACAGCGATGTTGAAACAAGAAATGGGGTGGTACGATGAGGACACCAATAGCGTGGGAGCATTGTGTGCCCGGTTATCATCAGACGCGGCTGCTGTGCAAGGAGCAACTGGGAGTCGTATTGGCGCTATTCTGCAAGCGTTGTCAACTTTGGTGCTGGGAATTGGTCTGTCAATGTACTATTCGCCAGAAATGACTCTTGTGTCGGTGGTTTCGATACCGCTGGTACTTGGAGCAGTATTTTTTGAGGCGCGTATAATGGGCGGACAAGGGATGCAAGAGAAGAAGAAAATGGAATGCGCAACGCGAATAGCGGTCGAAGCTATTTCGAATATTCGGACTGTTGCGAGTTTGGGAAAGGAGAAGGCCTTCCTAGAGCGATACTGCGTTGAGTTAAACCACGTTGCTAAAGCCACCAGAGTAAAGAATCGCTTACGAGGTCTGGTCTTCTCTTGCGGACAAACCATCCCCTACTTTGGATACGCTCTTAGTCTCTATTATGGTGGTTATCTCGCGGCCAGAAAGGATTTACCCTATCAAGACGTGATAAAGGTTTCAGAGGCGCTGATCTTCGGGTCCTGGATGCTTGGCCAGGCGCTTGCTTTTGCTCCAAACTTCAACACTGCCAAGATATCTGCCGGGAGAATATTCCGCCTTCTGGACCGAGTACCCGAAATCTTAACTCCGCCGGAGATGGAGGGCAAGGATTTGGACTGGAAGGCTGACGGCTTGATACAGTTTTCGAAAGTTGAATTCCACTACCCGACGCGAACGGAGCAACAGATCCTTCGCGGTCTGAATTTAATCGTAAAGCCGGGGCAGATGGTTGCGCTGGTGGGTCAAAGTGGATGCGGTAAATCAACTTGCATTCAATTACTTCAACGTTTGTACGACCCGCTTACTGGAAGCGTTACAATGGATCGCCGGGATATCACATCCGTATCTCTGTCCGCTCTGCGTGCGCAGTTCGGTGTTGTAGGTCAAGAACCAGTCCTCTTTGATCGGACTATCGCTGAGAATATTATGTATGGTGATAACAATCGGGTTGTTACCATGGATGAAGTTATTGAAGCTGCCAAGAAATCTAATATTCACAGTTTTATCAGCTCTCTACCTTTGGTAAGGATTTTTGGATTTGGAAAAATTATTTTATGCTTCAAGAAGATATTATTGGATAGTCATTATTTCAAAAATCGTCAAAAATTGAATGTTTTTTCTTTACGTATTATTTTTAGGCTGAAAATTTTGGATGTTCTTAAAGTTTTAAGTTATTATTTTCATTCTCAAATTAAGCTTAAGATTTTGGAAATTTTTTAATTTTTTGATTTAGAAAGGAGTTAGAGAAAAATGGATCTAATTGTTAATGGAAATTAAAAATTATTAAGTCATTCGATTTATTACTAGATGTCAGACACATATTTTTCCATTAAAATGTAGTAAAAAAAATTCAATTTTTGACGATTTTGGACTAACATATTTTCTTAATAAATAAATACTTTACGCCACCCTAATAAACACCATTATTCTTAAAATAATCGATTAGACTCCAATTTTTCTAAATTGAGACATTTGATTGGTTATAAATCCTCTGATTATTATTCAATAATTTATCATCAAAGATCGCTCAATTATTGTAAATATAAAGAAGTAAATCCTCATGGATTTTTTCTTAAAAAATATTTGATATTTTTTTTTTAAATGAAAAAAAATTATATAATTGCTCAGCAAAAAATTTTCAATGTAATTCATTATAAATTTATTGATTCTTTTTATTCAATTTCCTAGTATTTTTGAAAATTGATCCAATTATGAACACGAATGTACCAACATTAGAGGTAATCAAATCATAATAATAACAATCATATTCCACTTTGTGCAAACAGGGTTACGATACAAGACTCGGTAGCAAAGGAACCCAGCTCTCTGGTGGTCAGAAACAACGTATTGCAATCGCACGTGCTTTGGTCCGAAATCCAAGAATCCTGTTGCTCGATGAAGCCACTTCCGCCCTCGACACGCAGAGTGAAAAGGTAAGTTCTTTTCACCCTTCACTTCCACGTAAATGTAAAAGCACGGAATCTATTGTGTTGACGACTGAAAATATCACATGACACTTTTTCCTTGAGAATTATTTCAGTAAAATAAAAATAGAGTTTTAAATTAAATGGGAGTATATGCCCTGATAGCCACCTTACCTATAACTTACTGTCAATCTACGTCCGCAATTGGAAGCAAGCTTGACCGAAAGACTTGGCAAAGCGAGCGATTACCTATTAGTTACCTATAACTTACTCTGCAAATAGACGTCAAAACTTGCTGTACAAGTATTTCCGTCAAATTGTAATAAAGTTGAAAGGAAATTTAACTACAAGTTTGATTGTTAACTTGTATTCAAGTTGCGGCCGTAGATTTCCGTCAATTTGCTTACAACTGTTGTTGAGTGAAGAATTACCGCCAACTTGATGGATAAATTAACCGTAACTGTTGAAAGTCAACACTTACTGAGAAAGCGCTGGCTATCAGGGTGGATCTTTGTGCTGTGTCAGGTCACCAATTAACGGGTTGCCAGAAACTCGGTCTTTCGTGAAATATAATTAAGGATATTCTAACCCTACATACTGTTATGCTAATCACTTTATACTTCCCATATACATTTGATATTAATCTTTAACAGGTTTTACTGTTTATAATTCTTTTATATATCCGGTGATAAATTTGTCGCTTAAATAAATTTATGATAAATGGAATTATTATGCTGTGTTGAAATAATTGAAGTATTAAAATTTTATTTCACTTAACAAGATGAGAAAAATTTATTTTTAACATCACTTATTGAAATTGATTTATATTTCGGAGATTGTTTCTTATTAAAACAAAATAACTTTAATTACTTTTACAAATTTTATTCTACTAGATCATTTTTATCGTCATAAAAAAACGTTACTTATTTATGAGCTTTATTCTGAAAATAAATCAAAGCAATCGATGAGTAAAAATTGGAATAAATTTATTTTCAGTAAAATAATGATCAAGTAAAGTGACTTCACTTCTTACATAATTAATTAAAACAGTTACTCTCTAGAATAAGTTAAGAATTTCCAATCCAGTTTGTCTTAATATTTAAGTTTTTAATTCATAATTTAATACTTCATTTATGTACATTACATTTAACCCAAATTTGTGAACTGTGTAAGTACACTGATAAAAAAATTAATCTTAGAAAAAAAATCTTGAACTTTAATAATTTTTAAAAGCTTTTATTTAACTTCACTTCCACAACTCGGAATCTTTTTATTAACTTTGTTAATTTTTTTTATCAGTGTATTAACTTCAAATAAAAAAAATGAGGGCAAATCCTTATCGATTATCTGTAGGTCAATTTAATATTAAAATTTTTGCTTCGCTATTTCTAAAACATTACTCTATATTTGACCTCCAGTATAATTGTAAATGAAATAATTTTTTAAATAATAATAATCATTGTTCTTGTTATTCCCTTGGTAAATAGGTCGTCCAAGCAGCCCTGGACAAAGCCATGGAGGGTAGAACTTGTATCACCATCGCGCATCGTCTGGCGACCATAAAGAACGCGGACGTGATTTGCGTCCTGGAGAAGGGAATGGTCGCTGAAATGGGAACTCACGATGACTTAATCGCTGCAGATGGTCTCTACGCTCACCTCCACGCCCTCCAAGAAGCTGCCATGGAGTAAACCTCCAAGTTCTCGCGCTCCAGTAAAATACCAGTTTGAATTTCGAAAATGACAGTCGCGAATTCATTTTTTTGTTTTTTTTGTTTTTTTTTTTTTTTTTTTTTCATAGAAACGAATAAACGAGATAAAACAAATGGGAAATAATGGAAAAAAATAACCAAGACAATTCAAAAATCCCCTTAAAGCTGTATTACAACGTAACATAACATTAGTTAGGTTATATCTCTAGCGAGCGCATTTAAAGGTTAGGTAGAAGTAAATGAACAACGCACGGCTTAGTCGTTAATTGATGGAGCGTCGGGAACTTAAGGGCTGGTTATAATATACGATTTTATTTTTTCGCTCGTTTATATTTATCATAGCTCATAGCACAAGAATCATGACTACTTCCGTTTTGTTATTATTATTTTTTTTTTTTAGATACAAACAATAATCCTCTGCTTTTTTGATGGTACTTTAATCCCTTCTTATCGTAAAGTAAGATTTATTTTTATAGATATTTTGGTTTTTAAATTAGGTTTAATTATTAATAATTATTATATGTCAAGAATGATCTTTTTGAATCTTTAGGTGTTATGTATTACTTTTTATTTAATTATTGTTTATTTTTAAAAATATTTTTCACTAATCGGTTGATTACTTGAACAATTTTAACCTTTTTTTACCCTGAAAAAAATTAATTTGAGCAATCATCTCTATTATAGATTTCATACAATTTCAGAATTTTTTTCACAGTCTTTTGAGCTTAATCGGCATTATTATAGAATCTTGATACAAGGAAGAAATAAAATTTTTTAACTTAAATTTTTTTTTTACCTAAAATATTTTCTCTCAAGAAATTACGTTCATAGAAAAAAAAAAAAAAACTTATATTCTTTTGTTGAAACGAAACAATCAGATAACTATTTCTGTCTCGTTATTGTCGAATCAATCGATATTTTTGACGGAAATAAAGAAGTGGCATGAGGTCATGCACTTCAAGAAAAAGGTTCAATATCTCTATAAAATAACCTCATAAGCATACATTCAACTTTATATATATTATATACATATAATGGAGAACAAAAAAAAATTACATACACGCAGGCCTTGAATTACGGATTACAACCTTCCGTTTTTTCTATATGCATATTACACATAACAGTACAGCAACGATTTTTCTTCTAACGAACTATCATGAAATATGTATGAGTTAACAAACAGAGCACGTGAATTTGTGTTTTATGCGTTCACTCGTTCTTGGGTTTTTATCGTAAATTATCATAAATATCTACATATTATTCAGCGATGAAACATTGGACGTGGAAAAATATAATGTAAAATATTGTTGTTATAAATTATGTTCATAAAATACCGCACCCCATAATATATATTTGATTTAAAGATTATAAATATTTAACAATAATCGCTATTGAAATTTCAATATCTTCTTCCCGATATTTACGATTTATGATAATTATCTATTTATATTAAATTAATGCTCGTTGACGTTTAAAAGTATATTTCAAAAAATACAAGGCCTTATGTGATCAAAAATAAAATATGTGGAGTTCAATTTTAGATACGGAAAAATAAAATAATAATATATTTAAATATTAATAAATATATAAGGAATGTGAAAAAATCGTGCCTCAGTCAATGAAATAAATTTTTTGAATATTGCTTAATTATTGTAATTATACATTTAAAATAATTATTAATATTATATATTATAAATTTTTTAGATAATGTTAATAAGATTTTTTTTAATCGACCGTGCCTAATTAAATGTCAGGACAAATTTTAAAATGCGGAGTACTTAAAAGTATTCAATCGTTTCTATCATGATTAAAATTTTTAACATGAACAAACGATTTTAAATCAAAAATATATTAATTAATTAATAATTATAATTGATAATAAATATATAGTTTTATAAGTAGAAATAAATGATTATATAAATGATAATAAATAAAATAAAAATAGGTGATTATTGTAATAAATTTTTTTCTGATGATGAGTCGTGTAATGACTATTTATCCATGCCACTTTGTGCTTTATGCAGTGACAATACATATTTATTAATGATGATTATTATTAATACTATTATTATTACTATTAATGTTGTAATAAACCAAAATGAAAATTAAAATTATTATGTGTTGAAATATATTATTATAAATTATACATATATTAAATGTAAGCACGGGTAACGGGAGCAGTGAAAGTAAACCTAATGTTACAATTTAAGATTCAGCAGCGCGAGCGCTTGTTACGATAATCGTGTTAAATTCAAAGCTCGTACTACGGCGACATGACGACGGACTTGGATTCAGTGCTGGATCCCCGGCAGGATAACGCGTGCACCGTATCTTAATACATCCTTTACTTACTGTTATCGTTAAGTATAATGCTGCGTGAGAACTTGACACAACTAACAAATACAAATTAAAAACAAACAGGACTTTAAAAAAAAAAAAAAGATTGTCTTTGATTTTAAATAAATTATTACATTGATAAGAAAAATAAACTTTATTCAGTAAGAACATTTTGAATCAAAAAACATTTATTATAATTTAATCATTTTTATTAGATGATAAATTCTTAGTCATTTAGTCTAAGATTAGTCAATTTATTTTCTTTCACGAACTTGCCCTGCATTGATTACTTGAAAAGTAGGTTTTTGTAACAGATTAAAATAGATTACTACAACGTAGTCTTTTTTCATACAGTTTTCAGCTTGCCGGGAGAAGTTTTAAGGATGGTCTGCAGGGTCCTGATTTCTAAGTTTTTTTTTTTCCAAACAAATTTCGAAATTTTATCAGAGAAAATCAAAATAACGACTCTGTTAAAATTTGAAACTTTAACATTTATATTCAGAGATTACGAATAAAAATTTTCCGTTTTCAATTTAAAAACATGAAAAATAGCTATTTTCGATACATATGCGCAAAGATAAGGATTTTGACGGCTCGAAGTGACGTCACAAGTTTGAGGCTATGGGGCGCATTCTTATCAAGACCGAGTTATTTATTTAGGGTATAGTATGAGGTCTTGATGAGAATGTATCCATAGCCTCAAACGTGTGCTTTCACTTTAAGTTTGTCAGGGTCCCTACCTTTGAGCATAAAGTATCGAACATAATTTTTTGTCATATCAATTGCGGAAGTTGGATTTGAGAGAACAGTCAAGAATGTTCAATTACTGTTTATTTTATTTAAAGGCACAAAAATTATGTCACACGAGATTAAATAGCGATGGATTAAACGTACGTACTCAGCGGACGTTTGTCGAATTAAAAGATAATTCGACTCATCTATAGCGTATTTTGGCGCAGTCGTGCAGAAATGAAGAGACACATAGAGAAAGAGAAGTTACATTTCCATACTAGTGCGTGGTAAATTTATTAAACTATAGATTGCCACAAATCGTATTCTTTGCGCCCTCTGTATGTTGCTCAAAAATCCAACTTTCGCGGTTAATATGACAAAAAAATATTTTTAAATACAATATAAAATTCCGAAGTTTGAAAAAAATACTTTTCCACGTTTTTTAAAATGATAATTTTTGATTCGCAACTCTTAAATATCAATACTTAAACATCTTTTTCAAAGCCGTTTTATGTAATGAATTTGACGGTTTAGTATAATATTAATCAGAAAGTTTCGGAAATTTATTGAATTATAAGTGACGTGAGAGTTGGATATGTTACAATAATTAACCAAATGTGTACAAAGGAAACATGTATAAAATTAAATTGTACGATCTAATATGATAGCTAGTAAAAGTTTTGAGTGGATAAATACTGACAACTGATGCTGGGAAATTTAATCTCAATTTAGTTTTATACAAAGTTGATTGAGCTTCACAACAGCTTCACAACAGCACAAGTATGAGTGACATGAAAGTGGTTACGATGTCATGTCTCGGTCTATTGTCTCGCAGACAGGAGCCCTCCCGGTGAGTGAAAAAACAAAGTTGACCAAAGTAAAGAGAATGGCATTTGCAAAAGTTACGAGAAGTGATTCTCGGGGAAAAGGCGATGTACATTATGACAAGCGAGAAGAAGGAGATGAACAATATAAAAAGAATATAAAAATAGCTTATAATAATAATGAAAAAGGAAAAAAATGATAATAATAAAGAAAATCAAAAGCAAAAGAAGAATAAGAAGATGATAAACTGAGTTTTTACTTTTTTACTAGCAACTTCCGTTCGCAAACTTATAACCCAGTGCTACGAATGGAACCAGTAAAAAAGTTTTATTTCACAAGCACAAGCTACTACCCTACCACCTCAGGTTGATCCGTACCAACTTTTAGAGTCTCCGAGGATGACTGGCTCCATAAATATTCTGCCGGCTCATTCTCTGGGGCCACGACATTTTTCTGTGCATTGCCGCCCCGAAGAGATGCTACTTTTTTTGCATTAGCAACAATCATAATCAACGGCTGAATAATTTACCTTTTTTTCATTACAAATTACGTCGGAGTTTAGTTTCTCAAAACTTGCTATGCTCGAGTTTGAATAATCAACTGAAGATAAGAATTAATTACGGGTATTACGTTGATTGAAAAATTAAATTAAAAAATTATTTTGAAGATTGTTGTAATATTTTCTGAGCCATTATACTGAAATTCACAGACAGTTGATAGTTTTTAAGAATTTTTTTTTACAAACATAATACTTTAGCTCGAAATTTATGTTTGGAATTTTTTTTTAACAATAACACACTTTTTTTTTCTTTAAGTTCATCAAAAATAGAATAATAAAAAAAAATTTCAACTTTTTGACGAAAAAAAAAAAATTGAAAAAATAATGAATGAAATTAAAAAATTCGTATTTTTGAATTTTAGTTTTAGTAATTGTTCTTACACGTAAAATATAAAAAAAATACTGTAAATTGCTAGAGATATGTTTACATACTTTATTAATGATTTTTGGTCAACACAAAATTTTTTTTTTAATTTGAAAAGCATTAAAATTAATGGTTATTATCGTAAATTACTCTCGAAATGGAATTTAAAAAAATGTCTTAAATTGTTAATTTAGCAAACAAGTGACCGTGAAGTTAAATAATTAAAACAAAATATGTCTTGCTTTATTGTCAGAAAACTCTAAATGCAATTTTTTAAAAAGATTTTCTCAGTACTAATTTATTTTTTGAATAAAATAAAAAAATTGCTTGATATTGGCTAACTTTAGTATCATCTTAATATTTTCAGTTTCCAAAATTCAAAAAATTAAAGAAGTTTAATTAAATCCAACACAGTGATTGACGATTGTAAAAAAATCAACCGCACAAAAGATAAAACAATGTAACTGGTGAAAACTCTTTAAACATGCTTTTGCCAGCAATGAAACCAATTAATGCATAGATGACATGGTCACAAACACGAAACTGCAGAGGATTCACAGCCGGTTGTGTTGGGGAGCAACAATTGTAGGTAGCAGTAAAGCGGCAACCAACGCTGGATAATATGTACACTCTGAGCATCAGGACATCGCTTATACGCGAGTAGAGAGCGGGAAAACGACTCGTCGGAAGTGGAATCATGTACAGGATACGACGGAGATGGAAAAGCATACCAACCCGGTAAAATAATCCGCGGGAGTAGTAGAGCCAGCAGAACCACCAGAAGTAGGGCTGCATACAGAAGCAAGAGAGTGGATGCATACCGAGGACTGCGGAATCCGGGATTGCAATTTATGCTGATTTATATGCGCCACGGCTTCCACGGTGTTCCAGAATACAGAGAGAAACACATAGGGAGTTGGTTGGTTCGTTGTCCAGCCGATCTGCAACTGTGAAGCTTTCGTGTTCGTCGAATAACGCACATCCTCTTCATGATTCCTATGAAGCATCACCTCGAATAGTAACCTGGAATAGTAACAGTCGACAGTACCGTCAAAACGGAAATTTTAACATTGAATGCCAATTCTGGTTTCTGTCTGTTCCTCCAATGGCTATGAATATTTTCATTCTTCCATTTCGATACTTTCGACAACGAACTCAAGCGATTTCGCTGATACGTTATCTTTAAATTCTGCTGGATGTTGACTTTTATATCGGTTTTCTTTGAGTTTCAAGAGAATATGGACGGCAATAACCAAAAAATGTCTTTATCAGCATTTTTGAAAAATATCTTTTGACAGTGTATCGCTTTTCAATTCTCTATACTACAAATACGCTTTTTAGTAGATTTCATAGAAATCTAACTATTGCATTGGTCGTCATGACGGAACTTTTAAAAAATTTTGCTATTTTTCGACTATACTCGTCGAGCTGAGTCGGAAAATCCATATGGTTCAAAAGTTTATATATTTATTTATATATATATATATATATATCGGATATAACGCGGCTTGTCACGACGATAGCGTCGCCAATTTACATCGGATCTCTACCAAACTCCACATATTTTTTCTACAGATAAATACCAAAGTCAAGTTCGAAGATGACCTTAATCGGTCAAGTAATTTAGAAATACCAGGATTTCAAAATTTTGAAAATCATAAAAATTCATATTTCTTCACTTTCTTACTTGAATAACTTTTGAATGGGATAACCTATTGAAATTCTGTAAAATCCATTCGAAAGCTCTTTAAATAAGCTTCAATTCGAGTACCATATCATATGTGTAGTCGTAAAATTTTTTAGAAATGCCAGGATTTGAAAATTTTCAAAATTATAAAAATTCACATTTTTTCACTTTTTAACCCGAATAAATTTGGAATGAGATAACTTATTGAATCTCTGTAAATTGCATCTGAAAGCTCTTTAAATAAGCTTCAATTTAAGTACCATATCATATGTGTAATCTTAAAATTATGTCCTATTCCGCTATGCCAATTATGAAATTTGCTATTGCACTGGTTTTAAAATTTTTCCGTCGATATATATTTTTGTCGATTGCATAGAAGTTAGAAACCCTAGTTTTGTATACAATCCTCGTTATATTTTTTTTCTATTCATGATTAAATCTACTTCTATTTCGGCTGCCGAATGGTCTTTTTTAATTAAAAAACTCCAAAATACTCTCCCCTTACTGACTACCATAAATTAAACGAATCTGAATGTTCGAAGCAATTTTTTTTTTCACCGAGACGGTCAGAGGTTACTGAGGCTCAAAAGCAAGGAGGAATTTCAATTTCGATCCCAACAAAAGCCACAAGTAGCGTAGAGCAGAAACCCTAAAGTAATATTCTGGTGAATAATATTGAGTATCCACAGAAGAGGTTAAAGCAATGACGGTTTGGGTTTCAAAGGGCTTTTTACAATACCCAAGACCCCTGGCAGGTTTGTCTTGTGTACTGATCAATAGAAACACCACCGAATGCTTATGCTTGTTATAAGTTAACTGTGTTTATTAACAAAAAGAGAGTTGTCAGAGGGTGTCAGATCGGAAATTTGTTACGTCAAATCCGGAGTATCGTTCTCTGAATTTATGGGTATTTTGGTGGATAAGCGAAACCTTCATCCCGCTCTCCATTTATCCTTCTTCATCCTCCAATCGTGTATATTACAATTCCCAGTTGCCAGCCCCAAGTATCTCAAACAAGTTTCCACTTGGGAAAATTAGCACAACCTTACACAATGCAATTGTTTGCACTTCTGTTGCCGTTGCTGTGAATTCTCAAGGAGAAGTATCGTAGTTTCATGTAAATTTGATTACGTATATATTCTAATATGTATATATATATAGACTACAGTTATACATAGAGATAAAGACTGCGATAGATTGTTTTGATTAATGCCCAATACTATATACCAAAACTATTAAATTATCTGCCCGTGGATTTTGTTATTAAAATAATCGACCGCAAGTAGAGAGTATACGAATCTTGTTTGCTTAACAATAAACTCTAGCGCAATTATACCGCCCGTCCTAGATATACAATTAATTCATTAACCAAAATGAGAAGGAAAATAAAATTAATCTGGTTCATTGAAAGTTGCTCATTCAATTTCTTTTCAACTATAAAAATAATATATTCAGTTTTAGTTTAATTTTATGACTAATAAATAGTACGCTTACGGACAGTATAATGTAGTTATTCGTGATTCTCGGATCATTTTATTCTTCCCGTCAATTTATCACTTTTAAATGCGGAGCCAAGTAAGATAAGGATAAGGATAAAAAAAATTACATTTTATAGACGTAAAAAAAGCTTCGAGTTAAGGGCCGAGATAAGTGGGACTGAGTTTTATGGCAACTTTTTCGAGGGATGAATGGGCTTGACTGAATTTTATTTGTTTTTCAACCTCATCTTGTCTATGCTTTTCATTAAATTTATTTTTCAATCTGTTACGTGAAAATTATTTCCTATAACTCCACTGAAATAAATAAGCCTGACATTGATACACTTTTGGAACTACAGCAATATTTAGTTATGCACTGCTACGAAGTTTTAGTCCCATCACAATTCGTATAAGTTCCATTTTTTCCAGTGCATGGCCGTTCTGTTACATCACAATATATGGTCACTTTATCGAAAGATTAACAGTAGTGAAGACGAATTATTGCTTTTACATTTAATTTAATTTCGTACGAAATTTATTCCAGCAGAAAATGTTTTCGATAAAAGTTTCGAGCCAATATTGGTTTACTTTGTAGAACTAAAGACTTAAATATATTCCTTATTATATTATTATCTTTTGAAGATATGAAATTACTTTGTGAATTAACATTAAATTTAATGGTTGGTTTGTACTAAAACCACACGGCTTAGAGCCAGTACTGAGAAATATTTTTGGAAAGTGGTAAACAAATAAATCAAATGCTTTTCCATTGCGCTTTGCTGATGTAGCAATTTCTTCATGTTATACATGTAAGTATATACGTAATACGTATAAGTATAAGTATAAGACTGCAAGCGCTATTCAGGGTACTACTTTGCAGAATCACTTCTACTATCTTCATCAGAACCTTTTACACCAACACTCTACTCTACTCTACTCTACTCCTTTTTCTTCATCCATAAATTCCATCTACTTGACGATTACGACTTGCGTATATTTGCATTCTAAAGTTCTTTCATTCTGTCGATTTAACGCAAACCCATTTCGACGGTTAAAGTTATTATTTCGCTCGGACGAGTGTAAGCTTACATTCATAAATTGTATAATATTTAAGTTCTTGAATCTATCTATTTTTATTTTGTACTCTGAAAGAATAATTTATTAACTATTATAACATTTTAATAAATATTTATTAAATCATTTAATGTTGAAAAATAATTTATTAATAGTTAATAGAGCTTATTGAACATTAAAAAATCTTTCTGCCAGGGTATTCAATTATTTTTCATAAGTAATAATAATAATTGATATTTTATAATTTCTGCCCCATGCTCTTCGATTCTTTTATGTTAAACTAATTACCCGGATTTTATCTTATCAACTGGAAAATTAAACGAGTGCTTTCTTAATTCCAACAATTTTTTTTCCTTTTTTTTATATTCTTCAGTCTTTATTATTTTTTAATTGCATAATTTTTTTACTTCCAATAAACTCTGGTTGAAATAACCATATATATAATTTTTATTCCTTTGAGTATTTTAATTCCATTTATAATTAGTATCGCTTGTAATAAGGCTGGGATTTAATGATTTTATTGAAATTAAATGTCAATAGAACTGTGCAGTGCTTGTGGTATTTTGTAGTTAAAATGATTAATTAACAATAAAATAAAATAACAAAAAAATGTAAAAATTTTAATCACCCTTGTAGCGTCAATAAATTGTGTAATTCATAATAATAATTCATAATTATTCATAATATTTTACTGCCAATAAAAACCGATATGTTTTTACACTAAAAAAAAAAAAAAAAAACAGACAATAAAAATAAAATAAATATTTATCCTCTCTGGCGGTTTGTTAATATTTTATACAGTGTAAATTTTTTATGTCCATCGAAAAAAAAAATACGTATGGAAAAAAATATACGATGAAAATATGTTAGGAAAAAAATGACAATAATAAAAGTCGTGTGAATTTTCAAATGAAATAAAGTGCATGCACTTTCATGACACGTCAAAGTCAATACACGTCATAAAATATACAATACTATTATGGTACTTTCTATAAAGATATTTTCAAAGATATCGAGCAGTCTAAATTGATAAAAATAGCACACCAATCAATAGATTAATAAGATAAGACCGAAAAATAAATCAAGTACGGAAAACAGATGGCATTTTTTTTTTTTAAGTTTACAACTACAAATAGAAATACAGTTACGCTCGGAATATTTATGAGCTTGATGGAATCGTATTGAGGTTTTTTCATTTTATTTATTATTATGTTTTTTTTTATTATAGTTGCATTCACGATTTCTCGTGTGGTGAAAATCGCGTGCAGGTTATTTTCTTTGTTGTCTGACAGAGATGAGAGTCGAACGATGACATATCAATGAATCTTTTTTTTTCGTGTGTTATGTAGTTCGTGCACAATAATCCTCTAGATACATTTTGTCAATAAAATATGCATGTGTATACATTGTTCTAAAAATTTTTTATTCTTGTCAACCCTTTGAAACCTAACAGACATTGATCTGAGCGTGAAAAATTAAACCACTCGTCAATGCAAGGGATTTTTCATTATTTTAAGTTTTTTTGATACTTGAACTTTTTCGCAATTAAAAATTTTTTACAAAGGTCACGTCTTTTGATGCCGATGGACATTTATAGGAATTTAAAAAATTTTTTTTCAAATTTGAAAACGATTAATAACAATTTTAAATATGAAATAATTTTATCATGAAAGTTCCAGATTTATCAGAATATTTTTTTTAATGTAATTAATTGATATTTTCAAGACATATTTTTTTTAATTACTCTGACTGATAATGACGTTTATAAATGAATAAAACTCGTAATAAAACCAATACGAGGGATTATTACTAATTTTGATCAAAAAATTGCAAAACAAATAAAAATAATAATAATTAAATCATGAAATAAATTGTTGGATTCAGACATATGTGTGCTTGCAGTAACCTAATATGTAATGCCGTTAATTAATTTGCAAATTCGTGTGTCCGATGTTCCTGCGCGAAAGTGCTATTTTCTCATCACCCATATTCACTTACTCTCTTTCTCACTTGCTGCGTAGTGTATGTAAGTATGCTATGGATGTTTACATTATCATCTTCGTTATCCTGACGAAGCACAGTACTATACTTGTTAAACGAGTGCGAGAAAGATCGAGAAATTTCGTCGCTGTCCTCGTTATATTGGCATAGTAGTATAGTATACATTATACAGTCGAGTCGCGTTATGAGCCCTCCTTGTGTCTCTTTATCTTATTAACGCGAGTCTGGTTAAAAAACAAAGAAAACAAGCCGGACTCATAACGCGATTCGACTGTACATATAACAAAACAGGGTGAAAGCTACATATACACAGAGGGCTTCGGGTTTACATTCCCGCTTGTTTATAAATACATTCGACCAGCTTATCAACGTGCATTTGATTATATTACTTGAATATTTAATTAAATCTTCTGTATACATTTCCCTTGTATATTTTCTCTTTGGATTTATATTTCAACGTTAATAATCCATTTATTCTTTAATTATATTTCACAAACAAAGTTTACATGATTTTGTTTTACCCTTTGCCGTGTTTTTCTTTGTATATATTATTGTTTTACAATTTACTTTTCGATAAAATTCATTTAACTTTGTTAACAAACAATGCCAAATAATAAATAAATTGCAGTGATAAAATTTAATTTTTTAAGAATCATTTTTATTATTTACATAAACTTTTCCGAATTTTTCGGTTTCACAATATAAACTTTTGAATAAATATCTTACATTTTTTTTTAATATCCTGAAGTATGAGGTATCTCATTACAAAATTTATAATATCAAATCGTAAAAATTGCAATTTTTTCTACAATTGTCAATATTACACAGAAGAAAAAATTTTTTTCAATAAAAATTTAGATCAATAAATTATAACTTTGGCGTTTAAATTTTTATTTAGCTAAAAAAATTCTTGCAACAAAAACATCAATGAGCTTTTTTGTTTAAAGATTATTTTTCTTAAATAAAGTATTTTTTTTTTTTAATTACGACTTTAATACCGTAACATTAACGGCAATGTTTCATTTACGTCCGATATGAGATAGTAAAGTAACTATTATCACAATCACGATCGTAGCCCAGAGGCACGCAGGTGATAACCCAATGGCGAAAAAGGGACAGCGCGGAGTTATTGCAGGAAAATGGATTGCAATGACCAGTGACCCGCGAAATGAAAACTTTATCGATGTACTGAAGCGTCAGCCGTCAGGTGAAATCTCACCTATTACTTAACAACAGTTAATGGCTGATATTGGGAGGGAATCATGATCAGGCGGACAGATAGGTCAAAAAGTCTGTCAGGTTAAATCACCTCTGGGAATGATCTCGAAAATCTACTTACTGGGAGCATACAAGTGAGTGAAATAGCTTGAGCAAAACAGTAATTTATATGGAAGCCGAAGGGCCGTCAAGCGTTCTGTAATACTCCCAACTCAATCAATTATTGGCAATTTAACGGGTTAATATTTTATCATCCACTAGAATTCAGTGTACAAAATTATAAATACATATCCGAGAGGTCAATGTAATTGTTTTATTGTGCACGAGTTGATAAATGCGCAATAATTGCTCGTATAATTTGATTGTTAATGTTAACGAGTGCCCCAAGGGGTTATTGAGTTATAAATAAACCAATTAATGAATAGTCTTCCTATGACCGGACTAGACTATTTTAGGTGGTTTAGAAGGACGTGGGGAAAGATACGTCCAGTTAAATGGGCGTGTCCATCTTGATAGAAGCCTGATGAGCCAATTAAAAGGAGATTGATCGATTCCGCAATTACCTCCTGAGAGTTACTGAGAACCACGCAGAGGAACCAAAAAAGCATTTTCGATAAAATTATCGGATAGATATCACATCGCGCACCTTCGATATATCACCCTGGACTAATATGTTGGCAGTAGTATTATGCTCAATCGGTAAAATGAAATAAGAAGCTTTCTTCGAGCCGTCCAGTTTGTCGATGTCTAGTTGCTAAGCAATAGAAGAGAAGTTGCTCGTTAAAGATTATCCTGAATGCTAGACACTATCTTTAATACCACCGCTCTTTTCTTAACTTAACTTTGAATGGATTTTTACTTAGAGTGTCATGATATCACGAACAAAGCGCTCCCGCTAAAGTTTGTCCTGAAAAACATGGAAAAGTGTTGGTAAGTTTTATACGAACACTGTTTCGCTGATGCTTTTGATGCTCCTATTCGTCTACTGCTGCTTCAGACCAACTAGTCTCGACTTGTCTTCTTTCTTACTCTTCTTTGTGTTATTCTCGTTTTATCAATATCTATATTGCGCTGTTATCTATTTTGTAAAAGTTGGTACGATTGGTTTTTCCCGTTCAAAAACACGGCTGCTTTATTGCCCCAGGGTAAGTCTGTACACGAGACCGCACTTGTTCCGTCTACTTCAAACTACTATAGTACGAAAATCTTATTGGAAAATATTTTATTATTAAAAAATCTTTCTATTAAAGAGGGAAAGAGGAAAATTTCTGATCATCATTCTTTATTCTTCTAATACTTTTTATTGAGCTGGACTATTAATCATTGAATTAAACTAATAATTATATGAATAGTTTTTTTGGGTAAAGAGTTGAATAGTCATGAGAAAAAGTAAAGTGGCTTTGTATGTGGGCCAGTGTGAGAATATTTAACACAGATAGAGAGATGTTTAAACGGATTTCTCTAAAGGTTAGAGCGGTGATAAAGTGTACGACTGTTGTCCGGCGATAGTCGGAATTATTCGAGCTATTACGAGTTATCTATGGACGACCATACCAGACCAATTAGCAGTTTCGTAGGCAAATAGATTACATTTATTGTGATATTACTTATATAATATCGCGGTTTTTAAAAGTATTTTTTTAAAATTTATTTCCTTTACTAAATCTTTGAAAACTTTGAGCAAGTAAGTAAGGCTAATGATAAAAAAGTTTTTCCTTGTTAGAAGTATGTCCGTAATGGAACGCTTGTAAGATAGTTGGTAAGACAATGGTTTTTTTATATCTGGGGAAATATGGGCTAAAAAAATTTTAAGTTTCGGGCAACGGTACCGATGGCTATATTTTTTACGGAATACTTTTTAAAAAAGTTAAAAAATTATAATTTTTTGAACAAGAATAAATTTAACAATTTATAAACAAAAATAAGAATTCAAAATTTGTAACTATCAAGAATTTTTTAGTAAAAAAATTCAATACTTTCAAAAAATTTCAGTTTCAATTTACAAACAAATAAATTTTATGATTTAGAAAATTTTTAACTGCAAAAAAATGAAAAAAAAAAATTACGATTTTTTAAAAATGTTTTCACAAATTTGTATTAGCAGTTTGACCTTAAAACTATCAAATTTTATGAAATGTTTCGTGAAATCAGTCATCAAAAGCTTAATAAACCATGAAGACTATCACCTGCTGAATAAAATAAAACAAGGTATAAAGAGGTAAAAATGAATAATAATAAAGATAAATAAAATCGATCACTGTCATAGTTATTTAATGTATGTGCGCTGTATATACATTTGATTTCAATAAAATCAATCATCGTTTTCGTTTCATATACGTGATACACAACTAACATGATGGATGAAATAATTATTCGATGAAGCGTCAGACGATCGTTGAAACCACATCGTAGCATGTCTCTCGTACAGCTGAATACTAATCGATTGAATATTCCTAGTTGTCTAGATGTATATAGATATGTACTGTATACGTATATTCAGTTGAACCGAGTTGAGTGGTCCTTGAGCAGCAGTGGCCACTCTAGGGCAGATTCTCCACAAGTGTGTGAGTAAGAGTAGTACCCCGATGTTGAAATCCATCCAGTACACTGGCATTTTTTTATCCGACAACATCCTCCACAGCAGATGACCCAATACTAACACTACCATATATAAATTTCGTGTATACGCTCATTGAGACTCCTAGCGGTGCTTAAACATAACGTGCAACTTGTTAACAGTCGTAAAAATTCACTTTAACAAAACATCTTCCGCTAAAAAAGTTACAAACTCCCCATGTATATGGATACCTTATCCAGCACGTTCACATTTTCTCAGCTACACACGTACACTATACAAGCACGATTGGGTAAACCTTCAACCGCCGGCTCAAGTTTTCAACGCAAGAAGTTTGCGAAAAAGCACCGACAGTAGTAGAACCAGTGTAATCGATCTGGTACCAGGTGGGTTTGATAACGCGGATAGTTTTTAAAGCTTCCGATAAATTTTCCCATAAGAAAAGACTGATGATGATGATTGAGAAGTGAGAAGTAATGTTGATGACATATGAGTGGGTGTTTGTGTGGTTGTGATGCCGCTCAAACTGGAAATGAAACAGTCTAGTAGCCTCGAGGCTAGATAACTGAACAGTGAACTTTATAACTAAACAGTCGCCAATTTAATTGGGACACCAGAGTTTGAAAACGGAGAACTTTGTTTGTCCAAATTGATCAGATACCTGTCAGAGTCCCTGTAGTAATGAGATCCGACTCTCTCGACGAGAACATTACAAACTGAGTCATTCAAATTACTTATGTCCTTATGCCCTGCTGTTATATGGTACATATCTAACAGTAACATATGTTATATGTTGCTGTTAGTTCCATTCTTGTGATAATGATGCGATGAAGATCAAAGAAAATTTTATCGTTTACGGAAAAAAAATATATTGATTCAAGAAGAAAAATTTTGAATTTAGAAGATTATTTTGAAAAGTTTGCGTTAAATCGAGCTTAAAAGTTTTTTAACCAAATAAAATATATTTGATGTAGTACTGTCAATACTATAAGTGGTAAATGTTAAATAAATAGTCTTGTTTGATTTACAAAGTAGATTTACCTATGAAATACCGTGTTGGAGAGACATGTTGACAGAGATAAATTTTGATATTTGTTTATTAATTAGTGATATCACTTGCTCTGAATCTGTACTTTTAATTATTCAAAATATTAAATTGAAAGTTGATTCTATTATTATTTAAATTTGAACGGTATTTTTTGTAAAATAAAACATAAACTGTGATATCTTATAAGACTAAATGTTAAAAAGAAAAAAGAGTTACTCGAATAAGAAAATTTTTTATTAAGAAAATTTTCTGCTTGATTAAATTTATTTAAATTCTTAAAAATTATTTTTTTTGTTAACATTTTTTTTCTCGAATTAAATTAATTTTTATCTATAAATTGTTTATTGAAAACAGTCATGATATAAACGTCTTAATAGTAGCTTGTTATGATTAGTTAGTAATCGATGTTTTTTATTGAAATTATTATAATTGTTTTAATCATTTGACACTTAAATAATTGATGACATCTGTATTTTTAAGTGCCTGATAAATATTAAAAAATGAAAATAATTTAATTGACATAATTAAAAAAAAAAAAGTACTATCAATTTATTTGGATACTGTCCATTAAAAATATTTGGAAGTTGTCCATTTATAGAGTGAAATATTCGCGAAACTCGACAGCCCGAGGTTTATTTCCTGTTAATTTAAAACGATTTTATCAATCCACTGAAAGGATATAGGTCACACGACACGAGTATTTGCGCGAAAGTTATTAATATTTTATAATCTGATAAAACTCGGAGCTGAACCGTTCAAGTAGATATTTAGTTACGTAGTTTCGGTCGATGAATTGATGCAAACTTGTAACAAATAAATAATAAAGTAGATAAATTGTTTTGGCATATCTGTGAGAAGAGCCCAAGCAAAAGTACGAGAATCGAAAAATTTATTTTCAGTGAAAGGGTACTTCGATAGCTTGTCAAGCTTTATCGGAACAAACCGATACCATCCAGTGGCGCTTTATCCTTCCAACCCGGAGAATGAAATTGTTAAATCTGCATATCGCCTGCTGGAATCCAATTTACTATTCCACTTGTACCAATACTTTAAGATTCTCTTAAACTTTTAAATCGTTCCGAAATTTAGACAACTTGTTAAACTTGCATCCATCTCAAGTTATTTTTTCCATGAAGAAAACTGAATTAAATGACTTATGTAAATTTATTTATTATTATTATTTATGTGCATCTCAATACAAAGTGATTTAAAATTAAATATAACCAAACAAATTTTATGCCGTAATTTTTGATTGTAGTTTTAGGTTTCATCTTTGATAATTACTTCCAGTGATGAATT
Source organism: Cotesia congregata (assembly GCA_905319865.3). Classification (NCBI taxonomy): domain Eukaryota; kingdom Metazoa; phylum Arthropoda; class Insecta; order Hymenoptera; family Braconidae; genus Cotesia; species Cotesia congregata. The sequence goes on from CAJNRD030001123.1 coordinate 16,689,272, forward strand.
GCATTGTTTAATGTGATTTTCCAACTTAATTTTACAGTCTTTACTTCATGATGTTATAAAATATAAAATATCTATGAAATTAAGCTTTGAAGTGGAACAGCGAAGCTTATTATTCTATTGTAGTTAGTTGAATTACAAGCCGATTAATAAATAATATCTTTTGGCCAAATATCAGGACAATTACGAGCAGGTGTGCAACGTAGACCCGAGAAGCTATTCCTATCTTGGGAACCGCTTAAACTCTGTTCAAATGAGCTCCGAGTTCAAGCCAAGCTTCTCCTACTTTACTTACCACTACTTCTACCTCCACCAGTAAAACTAGCGCACCCTTTATGTTACCGGTACGAAAATTTATGTGCAGAACCACCTGCGCCAAACGCCAGCTCGTTGTAACAGAATGAACGCTACTTTTAGCGACCAACAAAGACAGAAGGAAATAACTGGTGAGCTGCTATAAAAGAGCTTTATGGACTACGGAGTAATAAGTAGTAAGTAATTTTTAGTAAATCAGTCTTTCAAGTGCAACGATATCAATATATCAGATATTTAAACATCCTGTCACGTTAGTATAGTGTTAAAAGGGTGTATCTCAAATTTTGTAGAACCAAAAGTTTGTTTCTATGTCGTTTTGGCAATAGTAACACGAATAGTTTTTGTTGAGCCAGACAACCGAAAAAAAATTTGAAATGTAAAAAACAATTGTTTTTGCACTCTTCAAAGTCCAAACAAAATAATGTTAAAACTTTACAATGATATAATTGTTTTATCATCTGTAAAACATTTATCAAAAATGACTAATTTTAAGTCATCTAAAAAGATTTCCTCTTAGTATGATAAAAATTTCGGTTATTACTTGACCATGCTTCATTAAATTGAAACTACCAAGTAATTTAAATAATGTGTTATTAAATATCGAAAAATTTCAAGTAAAAAGTGATAATTGAACGCAAAATTGGTCTGCAAAATTAGCGATAAATTCCGGAAGGGAAAATGATAGAACGAAATGTGTTAATCAACTACAGACGTAATGGAAGTTGAATTTACAACTCGATAATTATCCGCAGGATGAATGTGAGTGGGTGGAAGTGTGGTAGTCAAGTGCCACGAATAACTATGGGCAACGGTTCGTGAGATTCTGATTGAGTTAGACCAGGGAGTGTACGATCCGTCATCGAGATTGTGTTGGTTAGCTCTTGCACGAATACCTCCGTGCTCTAATCGACTCTCTTCCTTTGTATTACTGTATATTTACCTCTATTTTTTGCCGACTTATTCTAAAAGCTTTCTATCGAAATGATCATTCAAAGTGACATACAATCCGCCACATGCAAACTCAACATCTATATTTCTCATCAACCATCAGCCATAAATAAATTGTCTCGGATAGAAACATCCGAAATTTGATTGCCTCTGTAAAAATAGTTCGGAATATCAAGCTAGCTGATCTAGTCGCCGGAAAAAGGACCGAATTTCACGGTATAATCGACCTCACACCCCCGTAAACTTTTCACTCACGTCACATTATATCACTTGTTACAATATTTGACGTCTAGGAAACGATAGCTATTGCAAATCCCTCGCTATTTTATTTTCATCGAAAATAAAATTTTCTTTTTCTCGACAATCAATGTCAATAGGGGTACTACATTGCCCGTTTGCTCACGCGTATATCCACAATTTAGATGTGTTTACTCTGGATAGAAGATATTTTTTCAATCGATTAAAAATTCTCGATTAATTGATGGCTTGTAGCTTGTACCAAGCTCCATAACAACCTCAATTTCATTTTTCTGGTTATTATATTTTTTGACGATAGTATCCTATACAATTTTTTCAGGTATATCTGTTAGTTGTTTGGTTTTTTTCATTATTATTTTATATTTTCGCAGCTTATCCTCCGAGGAATTAACTACGGTACTGTACGTTCAATCGCGTTGTCCGTCGGGATAACTAAAAAATTAATAAAAACATGAACGAGTAGGATATTTTCCCAGCGATAAAATAACAAAACTTGTTAGTATTTATTCGTTTTATATTTTTGTTCCGATTGTTTCCGATGGAATCGGTTAAAATTGTTAAAATGTTTGCATCGGTTAATTTTTAAACCAAATATTTAATCAATTTTCAATAATCGTATATAAAGAAATATCTTGGATAGTAAAAATTAAATAAATAAATGATTAAGTAAAATCTATTCTATACTAATAAATGAAGATGTTTATTAGACATATACAATCGAAAAAATATAAAACTAAAAGACATTAAATTTAGATAATAAAATCCATCGTTTTTCGAGGAATGTTTTAAGTTGTTAATATTTTATCGATAATTTATTAGTTGAGGAACTGATAAGTTTTCAATGCAAATTGTTTCTTTTGTAATTTTATATAAGTAAAACAATGAACTTGATATTTATTTAATTAAGTTTAATAGAATCTTAATTTTGATTAATAGAATTCAATATACAATACTAAAATAATTTTCATTATTCAAGATCAACTTATAAAGCATTTCAATAATATTGACACAATTTTTCCTTGTAAATTGTAAACGTTAACAAAATTCTTTGAAAATATAATTAAGAGTGAATGCTAATTCGGAATTAAAAAATTGTTTACTAAAAAATAGTAGCAAATTATAATCCAAGCTCAGTGAAGCAAACAAATAAATATATAAAAAACTTACAAAAAATGATGCCAGGTCAGAGTGAATTGATTTTTTTTTCCTGCTTTTTCTTCATTTACACTGATAAAAAAGTTGACTTGACTCAAGATCCAAACTCTTGAACCAAGAATACCATTTTGAAGAAAATGATATTCTTGAGTCAAGAGAATAAATTCTTGAGCTAAGAATTTATTCTCTTGACTCAAGAAAATATTTTTCTTCAAAATGGAATTCTTGGTTCAAGAGTTTAGTTCTTGAGTCAAGTCAATTTTTTTATCAGTGTAGGTACCCTTTAGCAACGCGACGGTAGAAAAAAAAAATTACAGAAACAAAATTGAATATTAACAATCGATAATACAGAAACAATAGATAGAACTTTTTAAATTTTTTACTAAAGGATATAAATACAAAAATATATCATATGTCAAAATGATTATTTTTATCAGTAATAAAAATCAAATATTCATAATATTTGATAAATTTATTTGTAGCCAGAAATAATGACTGTTATGTGGGTGTAGGTGCAGATGGAAAGTACGAATAATGATAATTTGTAACGATGAGTATAAACCGTCGGTGGCTATTTTGACGTCTCGCTCTTTCGTGCGAAACCACTTGTCACTGTGGTGCACACGAATGAGAGAGAATATTTAACGCCCCGTGATACTATAACGGGGTAAAATGCACTCGACACACTATAGCTCTCTTCTCTCATTCGACACGCGCGGCTTTCAAAAATCCGCAGTACGACCGTGTAACACCGGCCATGCGTGTACAATAACGCGGGATATAACACTCAAGTAATGTATGTGGAGTTTACACACAACCACGCAGATGTGTATGACATCCCCCTAAAATGTATGTATTTGATTTCATAAAAGAGCGAAAACTGCGGGAGCAAAAATACGTTGACGGGAATATGTTCGCGTAAGCGGGGAGTCCTACTTTTCTGAGTAAATATAATTTTGTGTTATAGTAATAATATATTGCAGAACACACACGCTGTAATTCACTTAAATTATTATTATTTTTTTTTCTTTTCGCTTATATTTATCTGTATAAAAGAAATTCCTCGTTTGACGGTCGCTGAAATATTTTAATTATAATTTAGATTTCATTGTCTACTAGAGCTAAATTTTTTCTTACAATTATTATTAACTTAGAGCACTGAAAATTATTCTTTTTACTAATTTAAAATGAAAATAAGTTTTTTTCAATTTATTAAAAATTAATGTATTTTCAGTTGCTGTTAATGATAATTCTTATTTTCATGAATAGCTCCGAGATTTCAATAATTGATTAAGTCGTCTATATTAAAAATATGTACCTCGTTTTCCCATTGAAAATCGAATAATTCGTTGAGACGATCTTGAAAACAAGAGCTATTCATGTACTTTTGTCAATATCCAGGTCAAAAGATGTCAAAAACACTTGAAATATATCTTCGAGTCATTTAATACTCTCGCGAAATCTCTAGATAGCTGAATTTCAATAGCTTGCATGGTTGTGAAATAACTGAAATTTATCATTCTTTGAATTATAATGAAAATATTAATTTAATTAATGTTTAGATCAATTGGGATTTGTTAAATAATTTTATCACATTCAGACACTAGCGCAATCTTTGTATCATCCATGAAGTTTTGGTGGTATAAGAAGGTTAAGAAATTAAGAACCTTCAAAACTAAAGTTCTGAAGTAGCCTGGTAACGGCACATTTTACTGACAGTTTGCTACCGTTAATCCTAAAATTCGACTTATAAATAATTATTTACTGAAAACTTCACCATTTTACAGAACAATTTCCTCAAGATATATTATAAGATCTAAAAGCAAACTTCTTATCAAAAAATTTTCTGATTTAGTGGAATATAGTCGGTCTATGAGTATAAACAAATAATTTATTTTAATTTTTAATTATTCATTGTTTATACGAACGTGTAGTCAATTATCATCTATGGAAGAAAAATTAGTTTAATATGTGATTAAACTAAAAATCAAGGTTAGATAAGTTCCTTAGAAGATAGAAAAAAATTATTTTTACTTTAAAACTAAACACTTCAAGCTTAACTCTTTTCTACACAGAAAAAAATATTGTGTAAAATCAACACAATTTCTATGTTAAATATGATCAACACCAAATTAGTGTTAAAATTCAACACACTGTGTTGTTTTAACACAAAAGTGTATTGAATTTCAACACTAATTTTGTGTTGACCGTATTTAACACAATATTTTTTACTGCGTACGAAGATGATTTAGAGCCCTCCATCCAAGATTTTCCACACTATTTTTGGTGAAAAAATGATAAATGGGGTTATATATCCATATCAAGTCAATTATTTCTTGATCAAATTATTTGCCTGATATGGCTATTTATGATTATACCAGGCCATAAAATTTTTTCACGGGTTAAAATCATTTTACCCAAAAGTTAATTCTGACAATACATTTCTGATAAACTAATCCGGCTGAGTAGATTATTGATCAGATGGTTTGAATGGAATGGAAGGTCGTCACATGCCTGTCCTGTTCGTTGATCTCTTGAGTTCACTAGTCAGAATCTGAGTGTCCCCTATCAAGCCGAAGGAAATTGATTATCCACTCGATAAACAGTATCTACCTGCGTGTTACAATCTTCTCTGGTAGTGACACTAGCTTACCAATCAATTTCCAGTGCGGTTCGGGATTAGATAGAATTCTGAATCGCATTGATCGCGTACCAGGGGGTGTGACAGTTTGGTATTTCGAGAGGGTGACAGTAGCATTTCTATGTTGGTTAATCTTCTCGCTCGCTCTCAGAATAGACGTTGTGGATATACCTTGATGGTTCGTGCAAATGCTTCAACGGATCTAAAGAGCTTACGTATACACATATAACAGCACCTGGTTGGCCCATCGGAGCTATTGGAAATGAGTGTAAGCTCCAACAGAAACAGTATATACTCAATTGATGACGTTAATAGCCATGGTTTATGCTGATCGGATTTAACTGAGAGTTTCAAAATATATATTAAACGCGTTTGAGATTTGGGCAAGCTACAAAGTGATGTCAGGAGGAGTGAGAATGCTGATCAAACAAGATCTATGTTCCATTTTCTAGTTCACTGACTTAACGATCAATAAATTTATGTAAATTTGTCGAGTAGTAATATCCATCTGCTCTGGTCTGGTTAATCCCAATCCGGTTCAAGCGTATGTTACGTCTAAGAGCAAAGAGCGCGAGATGACCGCTTTAATACCGTGAATACTTGTGTGTTTGACCTCATGCACTATTTGATCATTAATTAGAGTTATTTTTATGGCCACTTAATGTTTTTGAACAATTTCATTATTCAACACTCGAGTTAATAAATTTTATTATTATTATTTTTTTTCCTTAAATATTAAACCTATTTATCCTGAATAAAATGCTCGTCATTTTACGTAAGAAAAACGACTTCTTCCTGTTTAAATATTTATTTATATTCCAATTAAAATTTATGCTACGAGATTTCAATGGCTTTATAAATTTAACATTCTAATAAATATTAAAATAAATTTTTAAGCAGAGTCTTATCTCCGAGAAAATTTAGGAAAATAGAGGTGGGAATAGATATTCCCAGAGGCCATCTGCGGTTTTACGCGGAGCACATTTTTACGGTGAGAATAAATTTAAAAATTCTTCACTCAACTCAGGATTAAGACTCAAGTTTATTGGGTAAATGTTTGCTAGCTAATAATAAATATAATAATAAAGTATAAGTATTTATATAATATACAACTTATGAAAAATAATATAAATCATAGAACCTAAAACACAAAACTGTCGCAAAAATTATCGCAAACATCGATGGATTCAGTCCGATACATTCCTCATAAATTCTTCACGTGCAAGCCAATAATCCCTTCTGGCCTATACCACACCGTCGCAGCCGATCTCACGGCTCAGAAAATTCACGAAGAATCCAAAGCGTCGATAAATTCGTTTCCATAGTATCGTAGGTGTCCGGTCGATCGTGAACGAAGATGAATCGAAATTTAGATATCTTTTTTTATCCATAAAAAAACATACATTTTCTTTCCTTCCATCGGCTTATTTTTATTTTTATTAATAAAATAACAAAAGAAAATACCGATTTAACTTTATTTAGATTTTTCGAACATAAACGACTCAAAACCAATTCCGTAGTCGACACAATCCTCGCAGCCTTTTTTTTTATTCCCCTCTTTGCCTAGCTATTTACATTCTACCTCGTCAAACTTTGGTCCCTATTATTTTTTATTTCACAATATAATATAAGCTTGCAAAAAGTTTATCCGAAACAACAGCGCAAAATTGACCGGTATAAAAAAGTTTTGGGGGAATATCTTCCGCTAGTTGGCCAACTATTTTACGGTCTACACTGTACTAGGGTGTAATATCTGCTTCTAGGATATCTTGTAAAAGAGAGAGAGGTTGAGAAGGTATAGAGAGACAAGCGGCTGTACAAGAGAAGAAGCCTCCTATACAGAGAGTTTTCTCATTTTTCCAAGAGTTTCTTGTACCAGCAAGACGGTGGTACGGCTGTCGAGAACAGCCTCGGATTAACAACAAACTTCTAGTGTATAGCATCCTGGTCTACTTTCCCGACATTACAACACTGTCTACTATCTTTAGCTTTACTTGGAATACCATCTATACTATCACCAAGACACACACTTGTTCGCGTTCTATATAATCTCAAATCTTTCCTAATATCAACACTTACATCCGCATATATATGAAGACAGACGCAAGAGCTGATTCCTGAAACACGTTGCGCCTAATAGACATTTCCAATTATTTATCGAGTGTTTTCTTTAAGAAGGAATTAGAGAGCTTCGTAAACTGCCAAAGTTAGTCGTTTTATGTCGAGGAATAGCTTATAATGAGACAGTTGAATTGGTGCAATTGTAAATGAGGCAATTTAAATGGAAATTTAATGATTCGTGGTGAATAAGATTTAATTAAGCTGCTTTGAATTATAGAGGAATGACAATTATGTACGGTTAAAAAACTTTGGCAATAACAATAGATTTGTTTAAAAAAAATATTATCTCAGATAAAAAATTATAGTCTTTAAAAAATTGTTATGAGTGGTAAAAAGTTACAATTTAGGTCGTAATTTTATTTTATTATAATCATAAAAATTTTTAATTTGAATAATTAATTAAAAAATTCAAAAGTAGAGTGAGACCATATTCATTTTGATTATAAAAATAAAAATTTTGTGCAATTTGAAAATACTTATGTTACATCAGGTAACAATTAAAAACATAAAAAAAAAATTTTAATTTAATAATATTGAATAAAAATTGAAATTAAAAAATTATAGTCTTTATAGAAAATTAGATTGACATTAATAAATTTCATTTGAAACTTCAGTAAAAATTTTATTTGTTCAGATCATAAAATTTGAGCAGATCTTTATTTTATATAAATCTGTTCAGATCAAATTTGATCTGAATTATTTGTCCTTGTTGAACAATCAGATCTAGTCAGATCAGATATGGCCTGAGCAGATCAAATCAGAACTTTTTTTTATCATTTTTTTTTATCAAGCTTGATCTAATTTAATCAGCTTTAAATTTTTTCTTCAAATTTGATAAATATCATTTGATATATTATAATTATTATGATTTAAATTTTCCATTTCAAAATTTACAATTATCACTGAAAGTATTTTAAAAATTACTTTGTAAAAATTCTATTTTTTTTTATTAGCACACAACTATTTTTTTAGATTGTAATTTTTATTTAAAATTGTGCATTTTCTCCCTTATAATTAAAACTAGGATGTTAACTTTCAGTAGTAAAGTCCAAGACTTGTCAGACTGTGACGGAAGACCCAAGATTGTCCGACTATTGATATAAGTAAGTAGAGAAGATGAAGCGACTAGAGAGCAGAAGAGGAAAATGGTGTCACGTTTCGTCGATGATGCTAAATGAAACGAAAGGCCAAGTGGCGGTCGGTGTAATCGATACATCGCGTGACACTTTACTTCTCAACATCTCTATAAACTTCTCAATTCTACACTACTCTACTTACTTCACTCGACTTGACTCTACACTCTACACTCTACTCTCAGCTCGACAAGGAGCTGAAAAAATTAGGTGTCAAGTATCGTGAAAGGCAAGACGGAGAGGGTAGTAATGGAAAAACCCCTGAAAAAATTTAGCTCTCTAATTTTGAAGATACAAATCACAATAAATCGATCAATGTCAGGGCCTTTAATTTTTCCTCGTTCTTTCGCTTTTTTTTTTTCTCTAATAAAAAGTATTCCCCGGGGCTCGTCGAGCTTTTTTATTTCATAATCATAAAGATTGTCTGTCATGTCATGTGCCGCTTGACATTTGACGAAATAAAGTTAAAGTAGTAAAGAGGAGAAAAAAATTCCAATGCATGACAGTTTTTACAGAAACCTTTTTTGCTGTAACGGAATTAAATACCTCGGAAAAAATTCAAGGAGACAGATTTTATTGGAGAAGCTACAATTTATATTTTTGTTGAAAGAATATATTAATTTTTTTTTTCACCCGTGGTTTTGCGTTTCGCCAAACAGAAAATAAAAAACATTTACATTTAAATGAGGAACAAAGCAAAGTATAGAGACACGAATGTGCATAGAGTAATAGTGAGCATAAACGTCTTTAATACATTTGAGATTTAGGATGCATACAGTGTCTTTGTTTGGCGATAATCCCACATGCTTATTCTGGTGCGAGGAAGATTGGGACATAAGTAAGACGGTGTTTGTCTGGAGACGAGACTCAGGAGATTATATTAGTGGGACCCAGTGGTGAGGTGATACTATACTCCGGCTATACGGTGATGTTAGTCGATGTATGTACATATACATACACGTATGGATTATATTATATTATACAGCAACACACCGTATAGTATAATACTAGACTCCAGACTACACACATCTAACTGGATCACTCAGAGACAGCCCACATTCCCCTAACACACCGGTGGTAGTTTCAGATGAGGTATGATCAACCCGGGAAATCTCACGACGAGCTAGCTGCACTTCTATCCCCCAAGTGACCATGTGGTCGTGATCTCGTTTCAAAACCGTTGCACTGCTTAAACTATCCAATTGCTACTCGTTTATTTCAAACTTTTACTCTCGTTTATATTCTTGAGTTCATACAAAATAGATTCTTATGGCCAAAGTTTTCAAGTTATTACATTCTTAAAGAATTATAGTCCTTAGTGTCGTGTAATAATTGGGAATGTGAGTTAATTAATTAAAATTAAATATTGGCATAAAATATTATGAAAAATTGCAATATAATTTGAAATCAAAATTGTTGAGAAAATTTTTAAAGTACACAAAAAAATTAATTTCTAAATAGAAACAAAATTTTCTTGACTCAAGAAAGTATTAATGAAGACAATAATTATCTTAGCCGAAATAAACTTTTCTTAAGCGAAATAATTTTTTTCCTTAAATAAAAATTTTAATTGAGCCAAAACTATTTTGATTTCCCTTGTTGGTTGGTCTTGTTTAAAAGTATTCAATCTCGAAATAGAAAATCAGTTAGAATACTTCAATTTTGATAACACTCAATTTATATTCAACGATTGCCACACAAAAAAAAATTAACTTGAATCAAGCGGAAAATTCTTGAACCAAGAAAATAATTTTGAAGCGTTTAACCGTTTTGAATTATAACGAAAAATTCTTTAATCAAGTAAAATTTACTTAAACGAAGAAAAATTTATTAGTTTAAGAATTTTTCTACTCAAATCAAGAAGATGAAGTTCTTCAAAATTATTTACTTGATTCAAGTAAATATTTTTTGTGTACAGTAACTCATCAGTCATAATTTTTTATGCAAGATACAATAATTAAAACCATGAATAATGCCAAAAATTTCAACATCTTTAGAATTGGTATTTCTAATTTCTGTATTCTGTACACTGATAGAATGATTTCTTAGCATTTAATAAGATTTCTTTGTATTTAAGAAATCATCTCTTAAACATTATTTCTTAGCATTTAAAAAATATTTCTTAGTATATTATTATTATATCGTTTTTACTTGTATATCTATTTTGGTTTTTACAAGATTGTAACCCATATTCTCCACATTTTTGCTATTACCACTGTAATATCACTCAAGTGCCTCTTTTTGTTATCGTATAACATTCATAATGTTATACCTGGCTTTTTCGCCACTTTTAACTAACACTTGTTTCTTTTTGCGTTCAACTCTTTTTATAATCAACATGTTCTTCGCTGTTTATTATCAACATGTTCTCCGCTGTTTATTATCAACATGTTCTCCGCTTTTTTATAATCGACATCTCCTTTTTACACATAACTATATTCTCAGTGCGGCTGTAGACCGACTTGTGCTTTCTGTACTGTATTCACCCTATTCCTCACCCCTTTCTATCAGTTGTTGGAATAGTGGCGATGGGGAAACCACAGAGAAAACCCATGCCAGTACAGTCGGCTACCGGAGCGATCTCCGACGGTTGGTGTTGGAACTATTCTAACAACCGTCGGGGATCGAACCCTCGCCTCACGACAAAATGCACGAACGAACTAACGGGGATAATGACTTAGTCCGCTCGGCCATCATGCCGCTAAAATATTTCTTAGCATTTAAGAAATATTTCTTAGCATTTAAGAAATATTTCTTAGTATTTATATTTCTTAGAATTTAAGAAATATTTCTTAAATACTAAGAAATATTTTTTAAATTCTAAGAAATGATGTTTAAGAAATGATTTCGTAAATACAAAGAAATCTTTCTAAATACTAAGAAATCCTTCTATCAGTGTAACAATTTTAATATAACTTGATCTCTAATTTTAATTACAACTAGGAATTCAAATTTTGCGTGTACGCGCGAGCTCTAATCCTGAACCAATAAGGAATCAGGGGCTACTTTTTCGATTAGTATTGATATAATTTCCATAGTAAACTAACTTCACTTTATCATCAATTTAATCTCATACGATAATTTTGAAAAACTTGATCCTACTTATTCTAATTCAACTCGAAATCAGCAAGAAAATAATTTTTTTCGTTCAGTGTAATCTGATCAAACTGACTCACACATTACCACCACTTAAATCCAAGAATATTTCCAACCGTGTCAGCTCAGAGTTATAAAAGTTTATCCTCTGATAAAAGTCTTCAGTACTTTCCTAAGACGTCTAAGCTTAAACAACAATTGTGTTTGCTACGACGTATTAACCAAAAATTTTTAAAGATGTCTTCATTTTTAAAAAGTATAATCATTATCAATTTTAATTGCATCTCCGGTTTTCTAGTGCTGCTCCTAGTGAACATTTGTATCGCTGATTATGGAGAAAAAATTTATTTCGAACTGTCCACTCGTAATGACCGATTCCAGACAATAAACGTCAGTAGTACTGGGCATAATAATCTACTGAGCACGACTTTCAACGTCATCAAGCCTACCAAGGTTATTATTCATGGCTACAACTCTAATTCTAAGGTCGATCATCTGGTGGACATATTAAGAAACTACCTGTATAAATATGACTGCAACGTGATAATGGTGGACTGGTCTTATCTTGCAGCTAATTTATATTATCCCACGGTAATTAGCCATTCAAGAATAGTTGCGCTTTATGTAGCGAGACTCTTCCTCGTGTTGATGAAGCACGGGGCCCAAAATATCCACGTAGTAGGACAGTCTGGGTGCTCATATTGCTGGAGTAGCCGCCCACCACCTGGGGAGCCACAAGCTCCAGCGAATCACAGGTTTGGACCCCCCTAGACTGAATCTGGGGGAAAATGCATTGGAAGGAAAACTGGACCCTTCGGACGCTGAATTTGTGGACGTTTTTATCACTCATCTCTGTTAGGCGATTCAAGTGCTCGTGGGCATGTGGATTTTGTAATGAATTCGAGAATATTCCAGCCTGGATGCTCGAGTATTGATATTGTTTGCCACCACGCACGTTCTTCACTGTACTTCCCGGAATCTATCATTACATGGGTTGGATTTTGGGGATTTCCTGAGAATTTGAAAGATGATATCCAAAATCACAAAGTCTCAAAAATAAGCGTACTAGAACTTGCAGGTGAGTTCGTTAATAAAAGCATAAGAGGAGTTTATTATCTTCCTACTAAAAAACATAAACCCTTTGCCATGGGTGTTGTTTTTAATGCATAAAAAAATTAATGCATTTATTATTTTACTTTTTAATCAGTAATTTTATTATTTTGTTCATTATTGAATAAAAGATAATTCATATCTCGAAAACAATAAAAAACAAATGTCTTTTTTTTATATCTATACATTATCTATATTGTCAACGTAGATGTGCAATATTTGCTGGTTGAAAATTAAAAAAGATTCCTTTAGAAAAAATAATTTAACTGTTTTGAAGTAAAAAACTTAAATCCATTATTTTAGACAAGTTTGAATATCAGTAATCTGTAAATCAAAATTTTCTTATTAGTGTATTTTAAAGTAATTTATTGCAACTATGAAATCGTCTGATATTTTATTATATTATACAGTAAAAAATTTTGCGTCATTACGTCAAAAAATTTTGTGTTAAAAATTTTTATGTTAAATATTTAACACTTTTTTGTGTTCATTTAGCAGAATAAATGTTAAATTTACCATTAACTTTTCAATTTTTGGAAATCATTGATTTTCATTGCGTGAAGTTAAAAATATAAATGAAACTTCGTTCTAAAAAAATTTTTTTTCCGTTTTTTGAATAATTTAACTTTTTGTGTATAACCCGAAACAAAATGCAAATAATTTTTTTTAGGATAATTTAAAACTTTCACTCTAGAGATAAATACTTTCATGTTTGACAAATCTGGCTTTTAAAAAATTCAATCTCACTAAAAAGTTTTTATGTTATACTCATTTTAAAGCGATTTTTTGTTCTATCACACTAACACTAACACTCGTGGACGTTTTAGTCTCTTTTCATCCAATTTTTGTTGGGATACTATTTTTTGAGCGCTGTTGATTGTTCATTTATCTACCACTGTTGTCGCCAGACTAGTGTACGAGAGTAAAAAATCCTCAGGTAATTGTGTGTTGCTTGATTTTTATTTTCCCCGTCACGCTAGTGGCTCAGAAGAGAGTAGAGAGTTGAGTGTGTTACACCCAACCGAAAACCGCCAAAAAGTTAAGAAAAAAATTTAAAACAATGTAGATGTAGTACCTGTCGTAATTTACGTGTACACGCTTAAGGTACTTTCTCTCACGATACCACTAATTTTTAAATGTTAGCCGTTTTCTTCCCTTTTTTACTTACAAATTTACAACATTTTTTCCTCTCACTGCTAAAAAAACTCAAGTAAATTAAGACCTCTACTCACGGCTTTTTATTTCTGACCACGAAATTTTTTTTAAAACCCCAATAAAACTTTTTACCACCAACTAAATTTAGATTTCTACTGGTGAATATTCAAATCTAATAGATTATATACAATTCATTAGCGCACGCTCCAAAGCAACAGATATTTATAATACGATAAAAACAGGGTAGCAAAATAATATCGATAAATAATTTAATGCAAGAGTAAATACGATAACCCACAATTCAATTAATTACTGAACTTTAATTAATTCTGTTATTTTTTACTACAGTTAAAAGGTATGCGATATTCGGTTAACAAAAAGTTATTTTAATTTTTTAGTCCCTACGGAACAAGATGACATTTTCTTGATTAATTTTCATTGCTACGAAACTCTCTTGCTCTTCAATAAAATAATAAATCAATTGTCTTTGACTTTAAGTTCATACCGTTCAATTCAATTTCTCAAATTATGATCATAATTCAGACAAAACTAAAAATATAAGAAAATTTAATTTTTGGTAAAAACTAAAGTGAAAAATTTAACAAGCTATTATTCTATAAAAACAAATAATTTTTTTCAAAAAAGATTGACCCGATGAATTTTTTGTTAAAGCTATCATCTTTTTAATTTTTTTGACAACACAAATCACAGGAAAAGTTTCATAGATAAAGATTATTTTTATTGCACAAAAAAAAATAACAGATAACATTTCACGATTGTTAGTTAAAAAAATGTCATTATTTACCATGTAATATTTAAAAAATTAAAGAGCCTCTCACGTTCACTCAACAAATTACATTGTAAAAACTTTTGAGTTTCGTAATACACCCGTTTTCTGTAATAACTTACCAAAAGTGTGATTAGATTTCACAGTATTATTCTTCCCAACATGTTATCATATGTGAAGTGCAGAAAAATGAAGTCACGTATCTCTCGATGTTTTTATTAGTTGAGTCTTTTGCCCTCAATCTTATTTTACTTAACTTTATTTAACTTTATTCTATTATTTCAGAAAATGTAACCTTTGTCAGAGTAAAATAAAATTGAGGTAGGAATAAAAAAGTGAATACATCTGACTGCAGTACAGTCCGAGTTATATTCGCGAGAGAGCTTACTAGTCACGGCACTTGTAATTCATAAAAGTTTATCACCCCTGGAGAGCCATTTCCTGGTGGCGTTGGAGAGGTGTCGGGAAGTCCCTCAGAGAATTCACAAGGCGTGTGTGGTCCGTACTGGCACTACTCTTGCTCTTTATCTTTCTCTGTCTCTGTACATCCCTTATACTTTTCTTTGCTCTGCTCCAGCACCTTCTATTCCACTGGAGAAGACCAACAGACGACTACGTTCCGCGAACCGAAAAATGAACCAATAAAAAGACAAGAGCTTATATGAGAAAATGGGCTCGAAAGGGAGACTAAAAAGATGGGAACGAACCAAATAGAGATGAGTATGCTGTTGTACGTGTATTTTTCAGAGTAGAGTAGAGTAGAGCAAGCGCTCTATTATACCCTGCGAGAAAATAAGGGGAGCTAAATAAAAAATACGAAATAAGAAATGAAAATAAAAATGAATTTTCTTAGAAGTGAATATGTATGTCTGTAGGATATTTTCACTTACTGACATTGATATTCTTGTTCGAAAGGAAAAAGCTACTAGAAAAGACGTCGATGGCTCGTGAGACGAGAGGAAAACTGCGCGAATGTAAATAAACGATTTACTTGCTAGGATCAAATTTCACTTGAGAGTATTTTCCAATTTTTCTAAATGAGAAACGTCAGTTTGTATACAACAGCGAATGCTTTTGGTTCTCTTCTACTGGCACTATTACTTCTCTACGGGGCCACTTAAATAAGATGAAAGAAGTTAAAGAAGAGGCTAAAGTTGAGCAGTTTACTCCTGCTGAGAGACTCTGAAAGTTAATCAAGGATATAAGATACTCGATATTCCGTCCGACGTTCGTTTTTACTCTATCAGCTGTTCTGCGTCGATCAAAAAAGTTTAAGGAAAATTAATAACAATTTTGGCTCATTTAACGAAAAATTTACCCATTTTTTTGTTAAGCATGAAAAAAAATTATTTCTAAAGATATTTTACTCTACACTGAAAAAAAAATTAACTTGAATCAAGAGAAAAATTCTTGAACCAAGAAAATAATTTTGAAGAGTTTCATTGTCTTGAATCAAGACGAAAAATTTTTAAATTGAATAATATTTACTTAAACCAAGAAAAATTTCGTAGTTTAAAAATTTTTATTCTTAAATCAAGAGAATGAAATTCTTCAAAATTATTTACTTGATTCAAGTAAATTTTTTTTTCTGTGTAGAAACACGAATTTAGGATGTTTTTGAAGTTCAAGAAAAAATTAACTAAAATTTTTACAATCTAATTTTTTACCAGTTATTCATTCATATTTTAGGAATATGCAAAAAAATTTTTAAATAAAAAAATTAAAAGTTAAAAGAAGTTACAATTTAAAAGTTACTTAAAAATTTACAATTAATCAAAACTTTAAAAAATTCTTGTAAGGACATATTTTTCAATGTGGAAATTTTAAATTTCACATTTAATGGTATTGTTATAAGTTGATTATGGTAATTTAGGGAGTATCAAATTTTTCTTGAGCTTTTTTTAGAGCCAATCGATTTAAAAAGCGACGTGCGTTTATTTATAATCCTGAGTACGAGATAAAGAATGCAGGCAAGCCGTCGAGCATGGCCAGGAATATCTGAGTAAGATCGATCCTGAGTGGAGACTTTAGACGGAAAATTGTGCATCGAGATTTAATACTACTACAAAGACGGGTACTACTACTGGCGGATCGTCTACAAGCAACCACAAAGCCGAGGAATAAGCAAATGTAGACTGTGAAATTGGAAATTCGTCTGGAGGCCAACCACGTACGGTTTTTTAACATTTTTTATTCACTCTCCGGATCGGCTGAATATAAGCGGGTTTATATATAATGCATAAAAATAAATCATTGCTGAGAAAACGTAAAATCTGCGCATTCTAAAAGGAGAAATGCCGATTAAATTTTTAATATAATTTTTCATTTTCTGATTTATTTTTATTTTCATTATATTATTGTGGTGTTTTTATATATTTCAATTTAATCTCGCGGAACTTTACTCAGGCGACTTTTTTTTTATTATCTTGGAATAAAAATCAAAGGAAATTAAAACGGATAAATGAAAGTTTATAAATATTTGTATTAAAGGGCTTTACCTATATATTAGAAATAAAAGATTTGACAGAGAAAAAATAGTAAGAGGAATAAAAATAATTTTAAAATAATAAGAATAATAAATAAAAAAGTACAGATAAAAATGAAGCGTAGATAGAATAGGAAGGGATAACGAGAGAAAAAAGTACGTGATCGATCGAGCCTTGGAGATATTTGACAGGCTGTCGCTAAAGGACCGAATGCTTTCAGTTATTCTGCAGTTGAGCGAATGTTGTTTGAACAAGTGGAACAATAGAATTTTCTAAAGGCTGTACTTTTGACAAAGTACAACTTTTCCTTCTAATCAAAATATTTTTTCATATTTTTATTTTAACCAACAAAAAACAGGGAGCTTTTTTTTCAACTTGACAAACGATAGAAAATCTGAAAGCCAAATCTTCAATATTAAATAAAAAAATGTCGTATTTAACAATAAACATAACAATAATATATAACTAAAAATATCAAAACTTTTCTTAAAATAAATAAAAAAATATTAGTTCAACAAAAAATGTAAAAACTACTTAAATAATGTTTAATTTCCCAACGACAAAATAAAAATAAAATATTCACCGGATAATTATTTAACCGACAAAAAGTTATTATTAACATAACTGTTTTATTTCCGGGTGGAAATAAAACAGTTGAGAATTCTCAATGAGCCAAGTGCGGTAGTACGTCAAGTTGACGACTTGAGAAAAAAGATAAGTTGCCTGCCGGTGGTCTCAATGCTTCCCTTGTTAAAAGTTAAAAAATTAATCTGAAAGAGGAAAAAATTCCAGCTAATTAAGAGAGCATCATCCGAGAGCTGTAGATACTTCTTTTGTTGCAATGAGCATTCCACCAGGATGAGACAACGAGTACGTTAAAGTTACTGTTGTCTCGGGAGGTTTGGCTTTGACTGCAAGTGCGAAGGTATACTGGTTATTTGTTATACGAGAAGTAGCGGGTGAAATTAGTCCTCGTTCCGCCGCAGCACAGTCCTCATCTCCTTTACTTCTATACACACAAGTCTTGGTTGCCTTTCCTATTCTCATCTTCATCCCCATATACTCTTCTCTTTTCCAGTTGGCATGGTCGTAGCCTTGCCTTTAATACTCACGTAGCGCCTTTCAACCATCCTAGTTCCACCTGAGAAAGCACGCAAATTACTTCATTACAAGATTATTCCCAACCGCGTACTTGTATTATAACATCCTCAATCCAGTTCACCTGCTTTTCTGTTTATATCCATTTATCAATATAATATATGGCTATGTGATGTGGAAATCTTCTATTTATACATACATCATATATCTACACTAAGAGATCTATTTGCACTGAACCAATTATACGTTGTTTCAGCAGACTAAACTACCTGGTATAATATTCCGTCAGCAGCTTGCTTTCCGGGACCAATTTATAATAATAATATAATGATAAAATCTCATCAGGCTTAACGAACCGAAAGACGTGAGGGTGATTCGTCACTAGTAAGCCCACAGTTCTGTGGCATATGCTGTATGAACCCTCTGGGAAATACATCCATGTATAGCACCTGCAACTGTAACAGTAACAGTGACAGTATTGGCTACTGTTATATTCAAATACACTTACCGATCCCGATTTCTGTCTATTTATACGTTCATGTCCTCCTATGGATATACAGCCGATAGTGGTTAATTGACCGCGATGAGGATGAGCCATTAAGCTAAAATCGTTTCGCAGTAACACGTATTGATGGTCAAGTGATACACGTGTTTTGTTATAAATTTTTATTACGCTCCTCGAGTGCTATGTTCGGTCTATTTTTTAATTATTTTTGATCTAATCAGAGTTTTAGTATACACTAAAAAAAAAAAAATGATAATTTTTCGTGTCTAGATAAAAATTTCTTGACACAGTATTTCTATAAGGCTCTAGAGCACTAGACCAAAACCCTTGAATGTTTACGGAGTCGGTTCACCAGGAGGTTGTGGATTAGGCTGCTGCGGGATTCCCCGCGCTCCAAATAATAACCTAAATATTTTTAAAATAGTGTGTGCCGTATTTATCAGAGTTAGCTATTCATGGAGGTTTACGGAGCCGGTTCTCCAGGAGGTTGCGGATCAAGCAGCGGTGAGATTCCCCGCGCTCCGAAAAAATAACCTAGACATTTTTAAAGTATTAATGTTAAGTGTCGTATTTATTAGAGTTAGCTACTCATGGAGGTTTACGGAGTGGGTCTCAATTTTTTATTAGCTCGTAAATTGAAAGCAATTATATTTTTAATTGTATTTTTATTTGAATTTATAAATTAATATAAATCAAAATTTACAGATGTCTAAAATCACCGTTATCTAAATTTTCTAGTCTATATTTAGAGATGTCTATTTTTTAAGAATTTATATATTAATAACTATCAATATTTTTATTAATATAAATATTCAAATGTCTTTTTACTGACTTCTCTGAATTTAGTCTATTTTATTTTATCCAATGCCTATATTTGTAATTGATAAATTTAAAAATTATCGAATTATATCGTTGTCTTTTTTTTTAATATTACAATTTTACTTTTATTTATTTTATAAAGTGTGTAATTATTTTAATTACTAATATTTTTAATTTCTATTTTAATCGTGATTGATATTTTGATTTATTTATTTTTAGTAAATTATTTTTTCAACTTTGTCCAAATTGATCATTATAAAGATTTTTCTTTTATTGATTTCTTTATTTACAGATGTCGAAATTTTGATTTACCTATTTTACCTTAAAATTTTTCAACCGGTACGAATCAATGACGCGCACTGTATGTAAAATAATAAAAATGATATAAAATGAACTTATTTCTTGTTATTTATTTATTTTACAAAAGTAAAAAACAATCTGAATCGTATAAAGACAAAGGTAGAGAATGTAATAAACGTCAAGTGACTGGAAATGTGCGTAGTAAATTTAACAAGTGACAATGGGGAGAGTTACCAGTTACAAAACTACTGAGTCTGTACCGTTTAATATATTTCTTCAGTTCAAAGTACTGTTGAAGTAATCTGTTATTATTTCGCGCCTAATCCATCATCCCTAAATCAAATTATAATTTATAATTTAGTTTCTAATTTTTCATTAAAATCCAAAATTTTTTTTTTTTTAATGAACTAATTCCTCAGCATAATAATTTAGGTTAATTTCTTTATGTTAGAGACTTATATTAAAATTTTTTTTCAACTCTGAAGGGTTGAGCTTAATTGGAACTTTTTTCCAGTACAAAATTAAATTATTTGGCTTCGGTAGTTTGGCTTGAAGCCACAGGGACCGAAGAATCACCGCATTTCCTCGACAATCGTTTATTAGAAATATTTAAAAGTGTTGGTCTTTTTGTAGCCTGCAATTTTTTCAAGAGAGTGTCATTAAAATTGGGTCTAATTAAAACATTTGATGATAAATTATTTTTTTATTAATGGATAAGAAATTGATCTTAACCAGTTGAGCTGACACATTTAAAGAATCAGAGATAACCAGCGAAATACTGAAGTACCTTCAGTAACAAAAATTCAGTTCAGGAACAAAAATCCATTTACTATTAATAGGATACGAGATCCAATAGAGTATCGCAATATACTGGGAAGAAATCCCAGGAGAGCGCGACGACTGCTAAATTTCGAGGTGCACTTTCCGTTATCTCCTCAGCCCCGGCAGCAATTCTCACCCCTGCAGAAAACATGATCCCGTAATCTTGTCCTATTTAGGCCGTATCGACCTACTGCCTGCCTAAGGAGGCGTGGATGGGGATGGAGATGGGACCAGAGCCAGAGGATGAGGATCTCAAAGGAGTAATCGGATACGAGAACTCAGTACTCCTGTCCCTACACTTGACCTCTCACACAATAGGCTGACAAATAGTCTGGTAAGCTGGACCGTTGAATCCTCAAGCCTATATCCGATATTAAAGCACCTCCACCCCCTCAGATGCAAGTCCAAACTTATATCTATTCTCCTCACGTAATTTACGATTGCGGGTGGACACTACTTATGCTTTTTTATTTCTGCTTCGATTCTCATGTTCAATTATTAACTTATGACCGAGAAAAGAGTCTATTTTGTGAATAATCAAAATTTTTTCTCTCAAAATGTAAGAAAAATACACTGAAAGAAAGAATAATTGCTCTTTAGAAAAAAATTTCTTGACTCAAGAATTTGAAAAGAAACATTTAAATTTGATAATAAATAATTTTATTGATATTAAATAATTTGATTTGAATAAAGTAAAAACTTTTTTGATTAATTCTTTAGACAGATAAATATATTCTTAATAAATATCAAGAATATATATTTTTATATCAAGAGAATTTTCTTAACAGAAGTATTTTTTTTGCAGAAAATAACGAATTAATTTAAGAGAAATATTCATGATTATAAATTATTATTTTTAAGATAATTAGAATGTTTTGATTCAAGTAAAATTTTGAACATAATAGTTTTCCTGATTCAAATACTTTTTTTGAGTGCAGCTGATGCGATCAATTAACTAAAAAATAATTATTTATTATTCAACAAATAGATTGTTAAAGTTTAAAACCAAGACTTGGTGAACCTGATACTCTTTTCCCCGGAATTCCTTTTCATCCCCTTTAATTATTCCATCAATACCAAACCGAACTGTTCCCTCAACTTCACCCATTATTCATAGGACCCTGCTCACCAATCTCTGTATTTTTCACTCCAGATACCGAATACCCATTTACGTCAAGAAAATAACGACCATCAGATAATGGAACGTCTCAAGTAGTCGAGTTAAGCGGTGAATCAGTAACAATTACAATTTAAGTAGTACAACTCTCATCCAGTCAGACATTTCACACACCTATGCTCCCACCACACACACATATGAAGATATATGTATAATTACCAGATATATATATCTCCTTCATGCAGTTCTGCAGCTGGTTTACGATCTGGGAGCACGTTCGTCTCATCCGCCTCTGGCATTCAGGCTTTTGTCTACGTCCTTGGCATTGTCTCTTAGAGAACGTCCTACCGTCCCTCAGGCTGTTGAATCTTCCCTTTCTTCCCTTTCTTCCCTAATCTCCTCCTCCCTCGCCTCTGCGTTAATTTCCATTTGAATCTCTTGTCCTTTACATCGAAATATCTGTAAGAAAGAGTCTATTTTCTCAATTTCTGAATCCTTTCCAATAATACGCCCCATCTTATTTTTAAAGTACTAGCCTTTATAAATTAATCAACGCAAACCTCTCTACATCACCACTATCTTGCTAATCATTCAGCGCACAGGACCGATAGAAATAATTTAAAACTGTAAAATTATAGAAATTCTTCACTCAGACGTACAATCAACCACAACTATCATCATTCTTCTTCTCTTCTTTCTTCTTTTTATTCTGGTGGTTCTTTTGCGGAACTGCAACTGCTACAGTTCTACCACCAATAGCTGGTAGTTTCTTCATCCATCCCGTTCAGAAGCTTTCCCTTTTCCCATTATCTCCCTCTGGCTGAAGCATACTCGGTATCATTATACTTGGGGTTCCACAGTCGAATGTCGAACGGGTTCTCCGTGCATTATTAATGCTCTGGTCGATAGTTTACCGGCGCTCGGCTGCATCTGACACGTACAAATGTCCACGGCACGTCATTAGTCCATGTACGGAAATCGCTGGAAAAGTCTTGTCCAAATGGTCTAGCCTGGACTATACTCGGAGCCTGAGATCGAAATCTCTACTACGCTCTACTAGTCGAAATGCAGAGCGAATAGAAGCGAACTCCTTATATATTACTCTCAAAGGAGTCTCTCTCTACTCTGCTTTACTCAGCTCGGCGAGGGCTTCTGACACCCGTGAAAAATTCATCTGTCCGCGGTATTACGCGAGCTGCATTTATTTCCCAGACTCATTAATTATATACAGGTCCAGAAAGGAGAATCGGTAAAAAATTCTTTAATACTCCAGTAATCTTGTCGTTGACTGATTAAACTTATTTTTATTGATCAGTTTTATTTACATTTCTCATCCATTATTCATACCTGCATTTCCGAGCTGAACTGAGAATAAAAGTCGACTCATTTAAAATACCAAGTAAACAAGTGGAATCATCTTTGAAAATAAACCACCAGATTCCCGACTTTCGAGCATTTTATTATAATTTATATAGATATATTTTTAACTTGAACTTTGGGTTTTTAATAACGCGTAATGAATCTTGAAGCTTTATGTTAAATCTGTTATATTTGCTAAGATTTTACAGTTTTAATTATTAATTTATCTTCTGTCTTAATGGTAAATATTTATTTTTACTCTTTACTCTCATTGTTATTAGTTTCTGCTTCCACAATGAAAAATATTATTATTTTTTTCTACCCTCTGGCTGGTTCGTTAGTATTTATGATGAAGCACAGAAAAAACCGGATTAAGCGCACAGTTTTTTATTTATTTTTTCTCAGTCTCTTCTTACATTTATATGTATATTTATATATATGAATAGGATAAAAGTAGAGAGGAGAAACAAAATCGAGAAAAGTGGACAGCATCATTACATACACCGTCGGGAATTCCACCAATTTAGAAACCCTGTAATTTTTCTTAACTTATTAGACATGTCGAGATATTATTTTCATCTGGGAGGTTAACATAATATCATAATCTATATCAAACCTACGTCTGAGAGTTTAATTATTTTTCCTTTCTTTTTATACTTATTATTATCTCGAGGGAAAATAACAGAGGGTAGATCGCTGAAATTACATGGCTCATTTTATTTCTTCCTCAAGAGCGCGGAGGATTTAGACTATTTATTTAAAAAATTTGATGTTGAAAATTGATAATAAAAATATAATGATAAATATTTGTACTAAATTTATATTTATGGCTTAAATTTTATTTGTTGTATCTTAAATGATTTTTTGTCTTTTGAATTGGGTGTTGCTCGATAACCCATAAACACGTATTGAGTAATACCGAGTGTTATAGGGAGCATGTGCAGCAAACGATAAATATTTTATCGTCATAAAAACCGCAAGTGAAATATCGTAAGAATTTTCACGAGGTAGCACAGCGACGAGTGTGATGCATTTTGCGCGAATGTGTGAAGGTTGGGAAGCGAATAAAGAGAGGTTAAATTTCCTCCAAGCGTATCTTGAATAAAATCCCGGGTTGGGGTCACTATTTTTATTTATTTTTTATTTCTGTGTATCGTTGAACCAGAAAATTCAAATGTAGCAAAGCATACAAAATCGAATGAAATTTTGCGATTCTACTTTGCTCAGCCAGTCAGACAAGTTCTCAGTCTGAGGAAGAATTTCGATCCTCCTCGGGCTATGAAAACGGCTGGCGTTTACAGTGTGTATACAATGTGAAGAGCTAAGTGAAGCCAAGAATATTCCTACCAAGATCTAGTACGCTGGTTTTCTACAGACAAAATGCTCAGTTGCGTGTTCTATATGTTGTACGGCTTATAAGTACATTCTCAAACGCACGTTACATTTACAAGATTTAACTGTGAATTTCTCCGGGTGATTTACTTTACTACTGTAACTTTCGACTTTAAATTAAAATAATTTAGATGAACGTCAAATATTATACTGAATATTTTTGTTTTATTTTGTTTGCTTTTACTAAATGTCTTCTTCATTATTTTTTCAAATTTACTCTTTCGTGATATTATTTTATTTTGAGCTTCATCATTATTTAAAACAAATTGTTATAAACATTTATTAGCTATTGAGCGTGCCGATCTCTAAGTGTGTATTTTTGACCTAGTGCAATTTAGTTATTTGCTATCCTGTGCAATATGGCATAAGACTAGAAGTAGACTGTTTTTGTTTTTGCATTATTATTAATCTTCAATAATTAAATTTATATTACTGTGATAAAATTGACGTTGAGAGACTTATCAATATTAACATTAACATTATAAGAATCTATTCTGTTTGTTTAATAATAGCTCATGAACACTTTTTGATTTTTTACTTTGATATTATATTGATTTGTACTTAATTTTAAGATATTATGTATGCTCTGTATATGCTTTTGGCCGTTAGAGGACTACGTCCTACGGCCTTTTCAATAAATTACAATTACAATTACAATTATGAATTTTACGTCCATTTTTGGCAAAGTTATTGTTTTAATCATAATTGACCAAACTATCAACACTGATGTTATACTACTTAATTACCACAATCAAATATTCTTCATAAATTTGCATACACTATTCTTTATATAATCTTTTATGAATTGTAGAAGGATAAAAAAAAAGTTTGGAAAATCCAAAAGTGCACGCCTCATAACGCTCATTCATTTTTTAAGAAAAAAATTAATGGTGTAATTGATTAAAAAAAAAAAAAAATTACAATCAAGTAATTTCATACAGAGTATTTTTTATTTTTTTTTTTAAATATTGGCGTCCTTTTATCCGGACGTCCACGTAAAATTTTTTTCAAAACGTTTTTTTTTTTTTTTCAAAATAGCAACATGAAATGATTTTAGAAAGTAAAAGATGTTTAATTTAAGTATTTTTTCGATGTATATCTACTTATATCACTGTATAAGTGTAATATGGTTGTGATAGAGGCATTTAAAGATCACAAAATTGCTTGACCTTGACGAGTCGAGTATAAAGCACAACCTCACGCGCTTCGCGCTATGAGGCGTGCAATTTGTGAATTTTATTCATACAAAATTAAAATCTCACATCATCATTTTTATGCAATACAATGATTAAATTAGTTGAAAAATATTTTTAATAATTTTTCGCTGTTTATGTGATCATATATTATCAAATAACCAAAAATTAATGACACATCCCACAATTAACCACCATTTTTAATTCACCAGTTATTGGAAATATGAATACGAAGTTATTGAAGTTAAATTTTAAATCAGGCATCTGTTGAATGAAGCGAAAGTTCATATGAGGCAATAATAGCACAGTTGAGGTTAACATGGTGTTCGAAAGTGGTTGCGGTGGTTTAATCGATGCTTCACAAACTTTTTCGGGCTTACAAATGCCGAACATACTTCGATAAGACATGATATATTCTCTAATTTCAATCAATAAAAGCAAAACAAAACTAATTCAGAAATTTTCTCGAGTAATAAAACTAACGAAAAATTGATGATTACTGTATGTAATGTAATAATGCGAGTAAAGATGAGCAGACAAAGGGAACATTCAGCGTTTTCTAACTTGTTCTTATCTCCTCTTCACTGGTAAGTGTTCATTCATACTCTTGTTATGTTGGAACCTGAGAGTTCTCACACTGTATAATACCAGCAACTCCTTTTCAAACCTCGAGAGAAACTTCAGTCATGCGTGGCTCTATTATCGTTACATAACAACTTCAACTCTCGACTGTGTTGCGACTCTATGTCTTCTTCCTCTCTACTGATACTTGTTTCACAAAGCTTTCTCGTAACCAGTCCATACACCCGCCTCCACATCTTCGCTCCTTGTGTCTATTTACCAACTCCCTATCCTTTCGTTTCATCATTTATTTTCCGATTAAAGTCCGCCCAACTTTGTTATCCTCCTTCTCTTTCTTATACCGTCAGTTAATCGAATTTATTCCGCGCATTACATCACCGCCACGTAACAACCAAACAACTATAACTCTCGAACTGTTTTAATACTTGTAAATTGTAAAGGGAACTCGCATCAACCCTCTTCGTTATTAAACTTAAATTTTTCAATTAATTATAGGTCCAAAATATAACTAAATTATTACTTTGTTAATAAACTTACTCCTACTGCTACTTTTAAGTTTACTTAGCAATTATCAAAGTTAATTCATTAATTTTGAATACAGCTAACTGGCTGCTATTTATACTCTTCGCCTTTTTTCTCTCTGTAATATCTTACATCAATTTTAAGTAAATTAATTTAAAGCGTCGAGTTAATTTCCAGCTATTTTTTCAACCTTTACTCACTCTACAACCAGACAATTTGAGGTGACTAATATTTAAAGTAAGAAATTTGTTAAGTCCAATATCACTTTTTTATCACCCTTGAATTAGTTCGGTTCATTATTTTTTATAAATTAATTTTATTTCAGGACAAGGTTCAATTTTTCTGGCAAAAATTGAAACACTTTTCATTTAATTAATGTAGTCAGGTGAAGAAAATCAATTTGAAACTGATTGTGTATTATTTAAATTTGAAATTAGTTTGATAATTTTAAGTTCACGAAAAACAAATAAAATTCTGATAGAATTGAGACGAAGTAAGAAACTATTGAATTGGATATAAAATAGATTTCGAGAGGAAACTCTTCATATCTGTGAACATTTGCATTGGTTGGAGTGTCTTGTTTCGTTCGGTTTAACAAACTGAAACTAAAGTTCTAAGGCTGATTTGAATTTTGATACAGTCATTTAAGAATTTAAAGAGAGAGTTGAATTTTTGAAGCACATGATATTTTAATTTGAACAATTTGGCGAATAACTAAAAAAAATCATGTTTGTTAACTAAGGAAGTTCTATTTTTAAATTTTTGTTTTTTGGTAGATTTTCTGTCAAGGAATTTGCTGTCAAAATTTCAGGAAAAATAACCCTTCGGAATTTGAAAAAAAAAATACTGAAACGGTATAAAATTAATTGCTTTTATAGAGAAATGTGGTCATATCTCTACAAAAATAAATATGTTAAATGATTTTTATAAATATATAAAAAAAAAATAATAAACTAAAAATATTATCGGTTTATTCTGGCGAAATTACGATTTCTACGACGCCATCTGAGTTATTTCTACAACACGCGTTTGTGTTGGCCTATTTCCGAGTAAACACACATTCAAACCATGTTAATTTTCGATTTTTAAGCATAATCCATATCTCGCAAACTAAGCAAGATATCGAAAAATTTTATTCTTTCTTTTCGTTTTCTTTCGCCGAGATCTATAGAAATCCATCTTCAAATCGTGGCATCGTAGTTATCGTAATATTCCCTTTATTCTAAAAAGAAAATTAAAATGAAACTGTTTCATCAAATTGTTTTTCTAATATGAAAAAATGCATACTACAAGTCACGATTATTTTCGTCACTCTTCCCCGCAACCATCTAGCCTATCTCTACTCATCAAAATTCACAACTTGCTCGCTCATACTTCAAAAAACGCATTATTATCAATTTACTTTCTGCACGTTAACAATATTGTATACAACAAAAATTGAACGACAGAAAAATACCTTACGCTTGTGTTATAGCGGACAAAAGTCATTTTTCTGAAAGAAAATTCAAGCAGCTTATTTTCAAGACTATCTAGTGTAAACAGATGAGGACGAAATTAATTTTTTGTACAATTAAATTGTAAAGCTACTTAATTTATCTTGGAATAAAGTTGAAATCATTTACAATGATGCACTTCAATTACATAAATTCCGGAGTTGAAAAAGTTTAAGTAAGATGAAATTTCAACTACAATTTTACTTTGGAATTGTATGAAGGAAAATAAGAGCAGCAATGAAGTTCAAAGAAAGTTTTGGAATGAATTTGTGTAGAATGCACTCTTGAGCTCAGATCCAAGTACACATACAACTGGCTTATAACAGTTTGAAGTGAAAGAAAATGATTTTTTTTGAAGTGAAACTTCTTTAGGCGCATGAGGGTAAAATTTTTACAGATGAAACGTCACGCCGGTATGCAACGGAAGTGTCGGAAAAGAGAGAGAGAGTGATCGAGACCGATTGAGAGAGAGTAAGACAGGGCGAACGTAGCATGAGCAACTAGCCGTGGAGTGAGAGTAGGGAGCAAGCGAGTGAGAAAGATTGAGAGAAAAAGTGAGACAGAGCGAACGTCGTATCACGCATAGTGCTATGGAGTGTGAGGTGGGAGAGAGTCACGCATAGTGCTATGGTGTGTGAGGTGGGAGAGAGCTATAGTGAGAAAGATTGAACAAGAGAGAGAGAGAGAATACGGGATATCGAGAAAGAATATACGCCCTATTGGTTGTGTATTCGTTTACTAGTTAATTATTATACTAATAATTGTTTCTTTATTATTGAAGTAAAACTTCTTTATCGACGTATGAGAGAAATTTTATAGCAATATATAAAAAATCGTCACGATTTTCGGTTACGCGCCATGTTGTTTGTTTCTATTGAAGCTTCGTATAGCGACGTAAAGAATTAATTTAGTAATTATTATTAATTCTAAAAACAATTAAAACAACAAATTAAATAATAATTTAAAAATCAAACTGTGTGTAAGTTATTAAATATCTGCTTTTAATTATTTTTACTATGTTATGACATAAGATTTGAATATTAATGTTTTTTATATAATTTTTATAAACTGATTAAATAATTTTTAGATTAAATAATGGCATAGTCTAAATAATGACAACAATGTTAATTATAATGCGATGAAATACAATAATTATCATAAGTGCAATGATAAAATGAATTACTCTTATTATCTGTATGCATGGTTATTATAATATTGAAATATCTTTAATTTAATATGGAAAAAATTTTTTTTCTTAAGCTTTATCTACCCAATTTCTATGAAGTTATAAATAGTAGAAAAATGATGTGTCATAAAGAAGTTTTACTTCTTACCTGTGTACTCTGATACACATACATATTTTTTCGTTTTACAATTGTATAATAAGTATTTTTGCAATGGCGGAAATGAATTTCTCGACAATAGAAATGTCAAAAATATTTGTTTGGTATAAAAATAGAGAAAAGTTATGGTCTTATTGATCCTAGTTTGAATTTTTATTATTAAAAATATCGGGGTGGGGAAAATGGTATTTGATGCATAAAAACAGAGAAAAGGCATCGATTGTAGCATGAATAACGGAGGCAAATAAATTTAGCAAAGACGAGGAAGTAGAGAAAGAGAGTGTGACGTAGCCTGTGGGATCGCGTGATTTGTGTGTCTAGCTCCCGGGCCATTATCGTAGCTCCTCTTTCTCGCGTGTTCCCTTACCATCTCATCCTATCTCTGTCTTTTCATCCCTTTCTCTACGCTCCCAAACGCAAGCTCAATCCCTTGGGAAGCTCACTATTGTGGCATTGTTATATACCGCATACTTACCTTTGTAGCCTGACATGTAATACAACCACACATTTTACTTATATGAGCATTTGTGCACATATATACTATGATGATAAATAAATCATCTTTTGTAATAATAGTGTGTTTTGAGTTCTCTTATTGCTAAGTAATTTTTAGACAAATTTAAGAAAATTTCTAATAAATATTGAGGTGCAGTCTCATATTTAATGGAAGATACTAAGCGAGCAATGATTGTAACCTCTAATTCCTAATCTAGGGCTATTATGATAATCTTAAGTGTAATTATCTCTACTAAAGATTTTGACTTAGATACAGGGAGAAAAGACGAATAGAGAAGCGAGAAATAGGAACAAGTGCTACTACAAGTTGATGGTTACCCAGTTTAATATCTAATTTATGATGAATTATTCCACGATAACAATGTGTATCAATTCGTGAAAAAAATTTTGTGATGAAAGTTTATTTTATGGCAATATCAGAAAAGTTTATCGCGGACAAAGTAAAATTTTCAATTTATTAAATTTGAAGCTAATTCAATTTTTATCATATTTTTATAATACTAAAATTAACAAAATCTTCCTTTATTTTTTTTTTTTTTTTTTTTTTTTTTTTTTTTTTTAATAAATTAGTACTGGAAAAATATCTCCACAAATTCACCTCTTCAATTTCTTCATACATAGCTTTTTAAAAATATTTTTTAGAGTAATTTTTTTATTAAACAAATATTTTCTAACTTCACTATCATAATTTTATGTCATTACGAAATTATTGGATATATTTTTCGTTTACGAAAAATAATGTGGTCACAACAGAAACCATTGATCGTATTATTTTTCATCCCTCATAGATCTCCGTACGAATAACCTCTAAACTGTAATCCTTTATTCTGAGTTTGTAAAGTAAAAGCGATTTCTTACTATCTCAGTAATTGTTTTTCGAGAAGAAATATTACTTTGGAAGAACATTCTTATCAATTACAACGATGGAAGATAATGTAATATACTTTAATGCTACAAGACCCAGCTCCCAAAATGGCATAAATTATCGCCGAAAATTCGAGTGTAGTATCAAAACTACGATTAGTTCAGTTGGAAAAAAGACGCATATAGATATATTAATATCTGCAATTTTATAAAGAAACCCAAAATAATTGTAAATGTTAAATTGAATTGTATTTTGAATAGGAAGTTCCTTGATGTCTACTATAACTCACATTTATTTACTTCCACAAACGGGTAGTGTGATGTACCAAAGGTATTTATTTTTTACCCAGTACTACGTGTTTTCATGTTGAAGCTGAAAGACACCAGTAAGTAAGTTGAAGAGTATAGCCAGAAGTATCTTTTTTATTACCCGTCTCTTCTCTACAGCCATCCTTCTTTCTCTTGTTCACTTTTAAGATTTTACTCAAGACACTTTCTCGTTTCTCAGCTGGAAATAAAATTTATATATCTTTTGGGAGTTCCAAAGTGGCTTCCGATCAAAGAACGTGTGTACATTCTATGAGGACTTACGATGAGATCGTTTCTCTTCTTTTCTTTTGGGTTTCGGATTTGCAGTCTTCTCACGACTACCGGACAAACTAAACCGTGCGGTTCCTTCTTTCACACAATCTCTCTTTTTCACTATTGGTTTTTCACAGTATACCGATAGAGGGTGTAGGATAGAGCAAATGGAGTTGAATTAGCAGATAAAAAATAAGGAAAGTATATTATGTATTTTGCGGCCCAAGAAGGACCGTGCCAGCAAGCTATAACGAGACGAAAAAGAATATAACTTGATAATTCTATTGAACGCTATTACAGTCTCCTGCTGGATAGAAGTAAGAGTAATTGCTATTGGCGAATGGTGAATGGTATACTTTTATGTTCTTCGAACAAATCTCGGTATAGCTGCCAGCGAAAACATAAAAAAATAACTATTTAACTAAACTCCGTGACGATTCTGCAATCTTACGGCATTTCCGCATCAATGGGATGGAAACATCGTGCTCGTCATTTCGGATACATGAAATGGAAAGAGTAGTTGAGGATTTTAGCATTGAATTTGGCCTTGCGGAAAAGTATTTTTATGTGATGTTTTACGTGATTGTTCAAGACGATATAAAAAGAATTTAGTTGTAGGTTAAATTTATAAAAATTTGACTATACACAATTGGAAGGTCGAAATAAGCGATTTTTAAATAATTTATTTCTGAACAGGCTATTCAATTGATTGATCTGAAAATAGATATACATACACGGAAAGAACAATAACCAACTGCACATACTCGTATAGTATACTCCATGATATCTATAGTGAAAAAAAATTTCAGACTATAGTCAATATCCTTCAAAGTATACTACATTATTTTTGGACTGTACTCCGTGAAGTCTCCGATTTAATCAATTAATTTTTCTGGTTATATCGTGTAAGATTTCACGGGATATAATCTGATAAATTATTTCGTGTAAATTGAATTATACTCGGTTAAAATTTGGATTATGCCCACGGTGACTCCGCCATTTTTTTTTTAGTATTTGCACGTAAAGAGCTGTTTATAATTTGTGAGTCACAAATATCTATTTTTAGTAAAATTACAGTTTTACAAAAATATTTTTCGAGTTTCGATAAAAATTTGAACCTGAAATTGCTTATTGAACTATCAAATATTTATTGCACGGAAAAAAAAATATTGTTACTGGAGCCATCTATTAGATACCTACTCGTAGAAAGTTACTGTAGCATTGTGCATTCCTACAGCAGCAATACGGTATGGCTACTGGAGCGATCTGTTAGATAGCTAGAATCGCCAACTACATTTCTCTTACAACGCGCTCTTACCGGACAAAACATATTTTTCTGGACCACATAAAAGTGACACACGTGTTTTTTTGTACCAATGATCAATTAAAAAAAAATGACAAATATTTGTTTTAATTAAATATGGATTCGTGGGTAGGAAAAATTTTACAAGAATGGAATCTTACTGATTACAAAAATCAATTTATTGATAAGTAAATACTTATTTATTTGTCATAAAATATGAACAACCAACCTCAAACCTCATGATTATAAAATCAAAACATTTCATTCTTCTAATCTTTTGTTAATTTTTATTTAAAAATTGTATGGATAAATAAAAAAAAATAAGTAATTAAGAATTAAAAAATAGATTACATATATTAAATTATCAAGTTTTTGAATGACACTGAAGTTGAAAGACATTAGAAATTTTTAGCAATAAAATTATTACGTAAAAAATTTAATGAAAAAATTCCACATGTGAGAATTAAAAAAAGTTCTTAGTGAAAATTTTTAGAAGTATTTTTTACTGTCATTGATTTGTTATAAAATTTAAAAAAAAATTGACAGTTGTCAATTAACTTTAGTATCACATTTTTGATATTATTTATTTATTTTTCATGTACCATTTTAAAAAAAATAATTATACAAATTAAATGTTTCTACACACATTCATGTGTTTTAAATATTTCGACTGTTTTTTTTCGAATTTCGGAAGGGGTTTTAAATAATTTTTTGGTTTTATAAATTTGCTCCACCATATTTTTCATTAAATTATTCGGATTTGATTTTTTCATTGCACTAATTATTTTCAAATTTATTTAAAAAGTACCCAAACTATTAATATCTCTATTGGAAAAAACAAAAAATTAATAAGCCAAAGTTTTTTTTTAATTATAATCCATAACTCTTGACAGTCGCATATTAACTACAGATTGCTAGTAAATAATTATATTAATTTTAAAGGTGATAAAATATGTCAACAAACAAGACTGCGCGCAGAATCTGAGACTTCAACGAGGCGTTTACCCCTCACAGCAATCCCGTATTGCTCTCTCAGCTCAACGGTTTAGCTATTTTAGCCATCTACTGTATACCTGCCAGAGCGATCTACTAGATGGCTCTAGTAACTCTCTAACAGTTAGTCGAGTGGGGATAGTTACTGTAGCATTACAATATAGCTCTGAGAGCGATATTTTTTTTTCCGTGTGGAATTATTAATCATTCAATCAATCACTGAAAAACATCGTTGAGAAAATTGTTCCAAAATTCGAGACTAATAGGTGCAGCGGTTTTTGCAACAAGACAGTTTCGAGACGGGCTTACAAGTATGAGTATAACTTGATGAAAATATTTGTCTGATTGACGAATTATTCTCTGTCAATATTTAAATCTATAAACATTACCTTAATAAAGCGTCTTTATTGTGATGTAAGATCGTATTATTTTTGCACATTGACAAAAGTGTAAGGAGACTTATAATAAAAGTAAACAAATTGCAAGAAGTATATTTATTTGTTAATATTTCATGAAATAATATATTAGATTTATTTCATACACGTAAACATTTAGTTTCTTTGTTGGTCCATGTATTATTTTTTTCTCTCTTTGATAAATGAGAACTAGTACGTGGGAAATTATTTATCAGAGATGGAAAAAATACTTAACTTGGAAAAAGAGAAATAGTGAATTGCCGGAAATAAAAATAACGAATGAACGACAACCAGCTTGAGTACGATACTCGAGAAGTATCGACTGGCGATCGCCTCAATAGTGGACCGTGCATTTGACACAACTGGCTATTTATGTTGGTCGGCGAACCATTCATTTTGGACCATTGCTGTACTTGAACTACTTCCTTGTCACATTTGCCCGAGATATTGTCCAGGGAAAAAACGTCTCTTGCTTATGCCGTTAGAGTATTTTACGAAACCGGTGCGAGAAAAACACTGAGCCAGTAAAACTACCATTCTATATGCCTCTACTCCAACTATAATATCCCAAAGCAACAATACTTTAATAAAAAAAACGTCTAATAAAATTTTCAATTTCGATGTTTCCGAATCGTAAAATATAAGTTGAAAAAAAAAATATTTTACTGATGCAATTTCCTTCGAGAAATTGATAAAAAATATGACCGATAAATCGCAGAATAGACTTAAAGTTGAAGGTGATGAAAGAGAGGCGAAACTATGTGAAACTTTTCGAGTCGCGGTATGCAGTTTTAGGTCGAGGACGCGACAAATAACAAAAAAGAAGACGAGAGCTGTTGCCTCCGGTATCAAAAACTCGACTAAATGTATGTGTCTTCACTTGGTTTTATTCGTTCAATTTTTATTTCTGCCTCGAGACATCTTCATTTACTTCAGACATTCAGGTCGTCAAACAGACACGACGGTATACAGAAATTCATTATTATCGCGTAAATAATTCAATTTTTTATAATTATAATTTCAAAAAAATTGTTTTACTTAAAATTTCGATAATTTTCTGTCCTACTAAAAATATTTAGAGTTACTGGCTCAATTGACTACCCCCTTTCTCTTCCTATACTGTTACTCTTACTCTCTCGTTTTTTTCCCTTTAATTTTCATAACATGCAGCGCAGTTTCTACTTCTTACCCTGTTCCGAGAGACCCGGTTCAGTAACTCAGCAATAATTTACGTAACTGGATAATTTTTCTTGTTCCCACTTGTGCAACAGAAGTAGAACACGCCGGTAAGGATCGTAAAGATAAAAAATAGTCAACCGACCGGGCAAGTAAAATTGTACGAGCGTCTTTTTATACTCGTTTGTCTACTTTTTCGAATAATACTGCAATACTTTTATTATTATTATGTAATTTTTTTATTTTAAATTCATGAATAAAAACCAATAATCCTCGTGTTTAATTAAATGGAAATTTATTACAAGAACTCGTTTTATTTGACGAGAAATTCTTCTTCATTGAATTATTTTTTACTTTTATTTTACAACCCTATTTTTTATCATCTTTAATCATCATCTTTTTTGTTTGATTTTTATTATTATTATTATTTATACTCTTACGAGGTAATTAATTGTGATGGTACGCAGTTGATGCGAAAATGCAATTGACGATTCTTATAGCTTACCTAACAAGTAACTAAATTTATTATTTATTTTTCAGAGTCGAGTATTTATTGTCTTAATTCCTCCAAGAATTTTATTGTACAGTAATGAACAAACAAAAGCGATAAATATTTCAATTTCTCTTTCTAATTGTAGTTCTTTATCTTTAACTGTTATTAACTTAGAAATCAATATTGAATACATAGAAAGACGCAAAGTAAAACATAATCAAATATTTTACCGCGAAAAAAATAAAAATTAACAAAAATATTTAAGCAAAAAATTTCCATGCCGATTACGAGTTATCAAGGTGTCTGTTTTCTCTACCCACTAACACAAGCCAGGATTCCTCGTAATGCAATAATCGTATTGCTCAGCACGTCTGTACATATGCAATAAGGAATATGCCATTGCAATATCTCCATACATACATACGATCGTCTAGCGCATTAAATGGCCCTGAACCACGAAATGGTTTCTGGCTTAATAGATAAAAGCTTAAATTTGCAGTAATATCGGGAAAATCGTTAAATCGTAAATATCTACCAGTCGATCTCTAATTTTCTTTCTATTGTTTCGCGGTTGTTTCTCTTTAGTCCTTCTCATCCAAGATAATACCGAGCTTGCCATTTCAACTTTCTCCCATTGTGCTCGTACTAATACTAATGCTGATTCTAAAAACCCAATATTTTTTGGTCTACAACTTTTGAACCTGAGTCACGTACTCGCGATTTAGCAAGCTTGCCACTTGTGATTTATCTACCCTCTTTTTCTCATGGTCATTTGGTAAACCTGGTTATCAAGACCTGTCGCCGCACTTACAAGCTTTTACGCACTAGCTTTACGAACTTATTATTTATTAAAATTTTATATGCTGATTTGCATTTATGATAAATCGTTAAAACTAACATAACTGACCTTGTAATTCCGACGAGTTTTCGCTCATGCTTTTTATTTACTCGTGAAAAATTTTCTGATATGGCCATATGTATTCATATATAGGATTAGGATATATAAAAAATTATATATATACATATCAGACCATAAATGGATATATCTAGCCAAATCAGAAAATTTTTCACGCAAAGAACAAAAATGACATTCAATTTTTATTAAACATTTATTTTATTAATGTAAGGCTAATTCTAACTACTTTTGTTTGTAATTTATTTCTAATTATAATTACAATACAAAAAAAATTTATCGGGTAATTTGTATTCGTAAATAGACGGATTGCAAGATAAAATAAAAAAAAAGGTAACCGATAAAAATAGTACATAGAAAAAGCAATGTATGAGTCACCCAAGTCACGTAAATCTCGAATTCACAAGCCTCCACCGAAATTTGTCACCCATCCAATCCTGCAGAGCGGCGGTGTTCGCTGTGGGATAGTTTACCGACACAACGCGAGGAAGAGCGTAAGCGGGATGACACGCTATCCGAGATCGGGGGTGGAACGAATAGAGAGGATGAGGATGATATTCATTCGTACGTGGAGGCACGCATAAACTTTTATAGTATACGGCATATGAGACACATAATACACATAATCGATAGACCGTATGGGCAAATTGTTTTCCAGTTTGCGCAATTGGAAAACTATCTGCGTTCATACTACATACCGGTTTTAGAGATAGGAAGAGTACTCCAACGAGTATACTCACACGATACGAGCAGAGTGATTGTACGGTTCGATGCTTCTATACATGCCAGGACGCATTCGGGCTCTGCTAAATTTAACGCGGTTTGAGCACGTGATTTACGTTCTTGTGGTGTCACTCACCGATCGACAAGACCATCAGACATATATATTTAAGAGAAAACTTGCAGAATTACATTTTGAAAGTAAAGGTCGGAATTGAGAAGAATATTCTTGTAAAATCAGTAAAAAAATTTATTTTGAGAATGTCAATGCTAGATTTTGAAATATGATCCACTATCCGAAGGACTG
Organism: Cotesia congregata; assembly: GCA_905319865.3. NCBI lineage: Eukaryota > Metazoa > Arthropoda > Insecta > Hymenoptera > Braconidae > Cotesia > Cotesia congregata. The sequence goes on from CAJNRD030001123.1 coordinate 16,727,302, forward strand.
TGTGATTCAAAAGATCTAGATGGAAGTAAAAGGGAATCCATAAAAGTTGGGTAGCTTAACTGGATAGAGTCTCGACGTGTAATCGAAGGATTTGAATTGAAGTCCAGTTCAAAGTATCTCAATTATTTTTTCAATTTACCTGTAAGTTTTCGTTGAGAAAATTTTTTCTTCTTTTGTTGATCTCCTTCCACGCTTAATTTCGCATTTTTGTTGTCCTGTAGTCCAAAGATTAAAGATCTGTATTTACATTACAAAAACTGATTAATTGGGTACTGTCAAAATTGCTGGGATTTAATTTAATTTTTCTTTTGCGGATAGCAACCGATTTGACTTTATTCTTCTCTTACTAATAATAATGATAATAAAGGAAATAAAAAAAGACGGTATAATAGGACGCGGTCCTGCATGAGTGCTCGGCATTCGGTAGTAGAAAAAAAATGAAATTTCGAGAGGTAAGTTCATCCGTCACGTATAAATATAAAAATAGCGGAATCAGATGAGTGGGTGGTATGGATATTATACGGATTCAGAGCAAGAGAAGAGTGGAATAAAAAAAAAAACAGAATAAATAATGAGCTTTGTTGAGAAACAACATCTTGACTCGGAATGAGCATCTCTACAAAGGATTGGTTGATGAGATGCATTGTCAATTGTTAGCTTACCGCATAATGTTGTTCGGAAAATAATATGCCAGGTTGTATTTAAAAGAGAATAAAAATAATAATAAAAATGATAAATAATAATGAGAGTTCGAAATGACAGAATGAATTTAATATTCGGGTAATATTCAAGGAGAGGCGAATTATTATTCATTTTTTTAAGATATTCTATTCATAAAAAAATTTTCTATGGTCTCATATGAAAATTGACCATGTATAGTATAATATATCGATCGATAATTTTTTTATTAATGATGGTATTGAATTACTCTAACAGAGGGCGCATGATTGCTGAATCGCTTCCTCACAAGAGAGTTGAATTTTTGGTATTAAATTTTGAAATAAATATCTTTTTTTCGCAATTTATTAAACGGAATTTTTTATGTTTCCACGTTTAATACTTGATATAATAATTGAAAATTACTATCAAAACAAATACACAAAGTTTTGGGTAAGTTTACAGATAATAACAAATATTATAATTTTTCAATTGAAGAATTTAAATTGAAATTATTTACTAAATTCTTCGTTAAATTTCGCAACGTCCGATGGAGAAAACTACGAATATGAGTAAAGGGTATAACATATAATTCTGAAAACCGTTTTTTATAAAGTAGAAGTGATGGATAGATATATGTGTATAGATAGATATATCTATAGATATGTTTATTTATGCCAAAGCCTCTGGTCAGATGGTAATACGCACAATAATAAAATACAAAGACTTTTCAGTAACCAACTTATTAACTGATTAATTTACTTTGATTGAATCTTATTATTATTATTATTATTATTATTATTATTCTTGTTTAATTTATAAGACACTTTACATATCTTTATAATCTATGAATATCTTAGATGAGTATGTACTAGATTGATAGTACATTTATATTTCTTATATTTTATATTTTATATATTATAACACAGATTTGTCTTAGATTCAGCTTAGATTTAACTGAGAGCTTCTAAATGAGATCACAAGTATGCAAGAAGTACAACTAATGAATGATTTATAGATAAGAAGATTAATAAGATAAGGTACTAGAGATCCAGATTGAGTAAGTGATCATAAATTTGGTTCTTGAAAATATCAATGCTCATCGAGTTTACTATGTTAGAGGGTAGCTCCTCCCATAATCGGATACATGTAACTACAAAAGAGGACTTAAAATAAGTAGTTGCGAAATTTGTTATCTTAAAATTTACATTGTTTTTCTTTGAAAAGGATAGAAAAGTTTCAGCCAAATCGAAAGGGGTTCAGGGTAAAAAGTGGTCGATTTGGCGTGGAATGCCCCGTATATATTTTAAGTTGAAATAACGTCGCATTGTAGAATTGATGAATATGAAGGAGGAATTTTTGAACTTAGATGTAAATTTCTAAACCGACAGCAGAATTATCAAACAATTTGATGCAGCTATGAATGATTGAAGTATAGAGAGTGGAGAACTTTACCGGCATCCGTATAAGTATGATAGAGTTGTATGTTATATTATACGTATAATATGAATGTTGAGAGTTGCACGGGGTAAATTTCTCATGCATATTATCCCGGGTGTCTCGTGATGAGGACGAATACCACACAGAGGAGCGGATGGAAGTCTCGCAGTCACTTCCCAGTGGATAGAATACTACATAGTCGAGTGTATAAAGTTAGGATAGTGTAGTATAGTGTAGTGTAGTATACAACCTGGGACGGGGTTTCTAACCTGAGTGTGCTCGCTGCGATTAATCTAAATTAATGTCGTCGTTGGTTGATGCCATCCACCAATCAGGGCCACCCCTAAATGTTTAACGTGTCATTCATGAGGTTACAAATTTCGACTCCATACTCATCTATGTGTATAATCCTCGTTCAGTTTCCGGGCTCCTTTCGTACGTTTACCCCTCGTTTGCTAAAGTTCTCCAAATTCTCACCAGTTGACAACTCGACCGGGTATTCAATCTTTAAGATCAAAAGCTTTCATCCTTCCTTCCTTTTCCCTTCCCCATTCTCGCATTACTAACGGAGTAACTGATGTTTTTCAAATTTAATTACCGACAGACAGTTAATTGGATGCACATCTTAAATGTCTTTGGGTTTTTAAGAACACACTTTAATTTTATCATTATTATTATATTTTTATTGCTAATTTTTAGTTACCACTGTTCTAAAAAGATATTTCACGAATAACTATCTTATATTTATTGACGCTCACCATTCAAAATCACTAAAAACTTTCATTTATTAGTCTCTTCTACTCATTTATCAAGGTTAATATAACACAACTGCCCCATTTTAAAATACAGCCGCAGTAACTGCAAAATTTTTAGTTCCTTTTTTTTTGCATTTTTACATTGTTTTGTATTAAGAAAAAAAAAATCTGGTGTTTAATTTTCTTTGTGTTGTCACAGGGTTTTTATTCCCTGTGCGCGTCCCTCCCTGCGCCTAATATCTGGCAACAGATCCACACTCGATGTGTGTCTCAATTTTATTTTTGTATCTATATATTGATTTGTTTATTGAATTTATTATCATTATTATTATTTATACTTGAAATTTTTAATATTATTGTTTATAATTTAAGAATTAATTTTACATTTGTTTCAGATATTTACAATGAATTATTTGTAATTCATTATTATCATTATTATTATTTGTATGTATCGCCGTAAATCATAGTTATAGTACCTGGTTTTTTATTATCATAGCCTTTACTCGCACGGGTGAAGTCCTGTATTATCGATCGCGGGCTAAAAGTTTATTAAATTTGGGAAAATGGCTAAAGAGGCCCTCGTGGTCGAACACGAGGCCTCGAACGTTTTACGGTGACGTAGATTGAATAGACATGCGGTGACCCGCTTGGTGTGAGGAAGACACGTGGGACCTTCGCTATTGTAAGGAGTGTGGATTTGGTGCCTTGGGTTGAGTTTCCTTTTTCGGTGAGTACTCACAAGTTGAGCCATTTTGTTATCTGTACACCGCTGTCTCCTGGCTCAGATAATTCATTTTTATTGTTTAATTGAATTCACTATCGATTAATCGGGTCGATCCCGTAGCGAGTAAGGGTTATTATTGGGAATATTTGTACCTGTCCTGAAAGCCGCGTGTTGGGTCCTCGATACGGCCAGCAATTTTTAATTAAGACATTACGACATAGTTCATTATTGCGATTATTATTTTTAGTTTGATTTACGAATGACGTTAGTTATCAAAGCAATTATTGCTTAGCGTTATTTACAATTATTAATATTAAATATTTATTATTACTGCAAGTGCTATTTTCGAGCGCAGAACAAATTGAATAGTATTGAGTTTTAATCATTATTATAATTATTGTTTTCATTGCGACTATTATTATTCTCGAACGCAATATTATAAATTAAGTTAAAGAAAAAGTTGTATGTATTAATCAGAATTCCATAAAGGATTTATTTTGTTATTTAGAAAAGATATTTAGTTTAAGTAACAACGTTTATAAATAAATAATTTATTTTTATTTATCGATTTAATAATAATTTATTTTATGTGAATTAATTCCCGGAATCTTTTCCTGCAATTTACATTCCTATTTAATTAAATAATTTGAGGTACTATTTATAATTAGATTCTTATTATTTCTGATTATAAATTATATATTAATCCTGACTGTAAGTGTTTCGTGATTTATTTTCCATTCGCATTAATTTAGATCGTTAATTGATCGTCCGGCGAGGCCCCTGGCATTTTTATTAATTTTGGTAATTTTTAGATAAAATTACCTGGCGTCCTCTTCGTGCACTAACCCAGCCTGAGGAGTTTCAGGTTCATTTTATTACTATTCAAAAAGGGCGAGCGTAAGAACTTTACCCAGCCGGTATCTCCGCCTCCGGTGGAAATTTATTTAAATTTTCGGGGACAGTTTTGTTACAGTGTATTCAAATAAAATTTTTTATCAATTTGGAGTGTAAATGTTCTTACTATAAGACAAATAAAATTCGTGCAATGTTAGTTAATGGATTTTAAACTGGGGAAGCCAAATAAGTTTACTTAAAAATGTGTCCAGTTTCATAACGATGGTACGTTAGTTCATTTCTACTGTGGAAAATTTCCACTGAAAATAGTTAAAATAATCGTATAGACTATATCAGATTTTTTCTTGGGTAGAGATGTTCTAGGGTCAAACTTGATTAAAGAAAAAACAAAATTTGTTAGTAGGCCTACACTGAAAAAAAAATTGTCTGCTCGGTGCCATCTACTGTATTGCAACGAGAGTATCGTTACTGGTACAATCCGTATAGCTACGAGTAGCAGTCTGGATAGCGGCCGTCGCGATCCATTCAGGTGGCATGCATGGTATAGTAGTATTGTCCCCTGTATAGTAACGACTATACAGTTTTCCTAACCTCACTATCCTTTAGAAAGCAACGTGTGCAGTAAACTTTTTTTTCGGTGTATACTAATCAATAATCTCTCACTCACTGAATATTCACTCACAGAATCATTCATATAAGTGACAACAGGTTATGAGCCTAGCTTGCTTACTACACTGTAAATCCAAGTGTTTTAACAAAACAGACATGAAGTGTTTTGTTCCTATCTTGAAACATTGTAGTTACTTTTAAAACACTTCCACACGGAAAAAAAAAATATTGTTGCTGGAGCCATCTATTAAATACCTACTCGTAGAAAGTTACTGTAGCATTGTGTATTCCTACAGCAGCAATACGGTATGGCTACTGAAGCGATCTGTTAGATAGCTAGAATCGCCAACTACATTTCTCTTACAACGCCCTCTTACCGGACAAAACATATTTTTCTGGACCACACTTAAAAAAATGACTTAAATATTTGTTTTAATTAAATATGGATTCGTGGGTAGGAAACATTTTACAAGAATGGAATCTTACTGATTACAAAAATCAATTTATTGATAAGTAAATACTTATTTATTTGTCATAAAATATGAACAACCAACCTCAAACCTCATGATTATAAAATCAAAACATTTCATTCTTCTAATCTTTTGTTAATTTTTATTTAAAAATTGTATGGATAAATAAAAAAAAATAAGTAATTAAGAATTAAAAAATAGATTACATATATTAAATTATCAAGTTTTTGAATGACACTGAAGTTGAAAGACATTAGAAATTTTTAGCAATAAAATTATTACGTAAAAAATTTAATGAAAAAATTCCACATGTGAGAATTAAAAAAAGTTCTTAGTGAAAATTTTTAGAAGTATTTTTTACTGTCATTGATTTGTTATAAAATTTAAAAAAAAATTGACAGTTGTCAATTAACTTTAGTATCACATTTTTGATATTATTTATTTATTTTTCATGTACCATTTTAAAAAAAATAATTATACAAATTAAATGTTTCTACACACATTCCTGTGTTTTAAATATTTCGACTGTTTTTTTTCGAATTTCGGAAGGGGTTTTAAATAATTTTTTGGTTCTATAAATTTGCTCCACCATATTTTTCATTAAATTATTCGGATTTGATTTTTTCATTGCACTAATTATTTTCAAATTTATTTAAAAAGTACCCAAACTATTAATATCTCTATTGGAAAAAACAAAAAATTAATAAGCCAAAGTTTTTTTTTAATTATAATCCATAACTCTTGACAGTCGCATATTAACTACAGATTGCTAGTAAATAATTATATTAATTTTAAAGGTTATAAAATATGTCAACAAACAAGACTGCGCGCAGAATCTGAGACTTCAACGAGGCGTTTACCCCTCACAGCAATCCCGTATTGCTCTCTCAGCTCAACGGTTTAGCTATTTTAGCCATCTACTGTATACCTGCCAGAGCGATCTACTAGATGGCTCTAGTAACTCTCTAACAGTTAGTCGAGTGGGGATAGTTACTGTAGCATTACAATATAGCTCTGAGAGCGATATTTTTTTTTCCGTGCATGTGTTTTGATTTCCCATGTTAAATGCCCATTTGTAGTCACTTTTAAAACACTTCGATTTACAGTGTATCTTCTCACTGCAATTGCGTTTTAACTGTTATTAATAACAGTACAATCAATTTAATAAAATTACTAAAAGAAAAAGTTAAATTAACTCAAAAAAATCAATGAAAAAGAATGGTGATTAAGATCAATATCAAAAGAAACCAATTGTTTGATGTCCAATTTTCCAAATGGCAAATATATTAGAACTAGTGTCGATGTGACAAGATACATATTTCCTCTTGATAATTCAATTGAATGACATTCGATTACTTGTTTCCACCCTTGCCTCGAGGGAGAGAAGACATTTATATGAAATTCGTTCTTTATAACCGGCGTAAAATTACTGATCAATAATATAATAGACAGATATATTTGGAAAAAGAAACATTAATACGTAGTTCAATGTCGACACAGTCCAAGCGCAATAAAAATAAAGTAATAGCCGTGTAGGCACGTAGGAAAATATAAACTCATTGGTTGTATGCTGGGAAGGGAACCCGCCTAAAGCCATGAATCACACAACTCTCGAGTACGGTCATAGTTCCCAGTGTTTATTGGCCCGCTGGTGCTCTTCCACCGAGGATCTAACAAAATATCCTGTACCATCAAGCAGTATCAGTGATTTAACGACGCTAATCATTCAATCGTTAAATCTGCGGAAAATAGAAAGTCCCATACTCAAGATAACTTTTATGAATCGTTAAATCATTCCTATCGCGTTTCTCAAAACTATTTCTCGTTGCTATATAGCAGCAGTTTTTTTGAAAAGAATTTAATTTCAACACTTAATATTTTAATTGCAAATGTTAACGAAATATTCCGGTCTAAAAATTAAAAAAAATCGAAACATTTTTTTAGACTAAGCTTGAAGAACGTTCTAAATTCGTGTCTCTAGACTAAAGTCATCCTTTTAAATGTCTTCATTGATGCGAAAACAACGACAATTCGTTAAATAATTTAGCATTTAAACAGCAGAGTATATATTTGAGCCGCTGTTTTCACCTCCGTCACTGTCCTAATTTCCGGCACGCAACACCACCAGCAAAGAAATATACAAGTAACGTTCTGTGTTTTAACTTATAAGTAAATAAGCTCTGCACATTTAAACATCACCATCAGTTTGAATCGTGACTTAAATGAATTTCTTCACTCGCAACGCCCTCTGTTGATCAATCAGCAGTCAAGAAGCGCCGGTTGTTTCACCAAGTGATTCATGAGAGTCCACTACTCAATAATGCAACTAAATAAATACCAAACAAATCCTGGTGTTGCTGGAACATCAGCATCGACATCAATAGTTACGGCAATAGGAATAGAAATAGCAGCAGTAACAGTAACTATAACAGTAACAGTGAATGTAGATGCAGAAGTAGATCTATGAGTAGAACAGAATCATGAAACTGAAGAAATTCAAAGCAATAAATTGTAGATGCTGCAACTCGGTACACTACTCGCTAATGACCAACGGCGCTGTGATTTCCAGCACTTTTCATCCTCCACTGCATATTCAAATTTATCGTTTTATTTTCACCGTACATAACACGGCATACCACTGTCGACGGCAGTAAAAAAACAAATTAATTTACCGTGAAAAATGTTTACTTTCCACTGTGTTCAATGCCCGTGGATATGATTAAGGTGTTTATTTTTTCCCCTCTCTACCTTCTATGCCAGTCAATACCCTTTTTAGTGTTTCACTATTTTGTGTGTATCCGTTTGGTTGGATCTGTTTTGGTTGAAAAAGGAATAAAGTCGATAGAAAGGAATATTATTCGAGAGAAAGATTTATTTTGATTTGAATCTCCATTCGAGCTGTAAAGTTCATTAGATTTAAATATTTATGACCCGGGAGAGGAAGAAAAGACTGGATCAATTTGGTGTAGAAGAGAAAACGACTTGCTATTTTCAGTTTTATTTCTTTTACCTTTCTTAGCCATAAGAATAATAGGCAAGCGATGTGTAGTGTAGTGTGTAGGCAAGAACCCAGGGGAAAAAAGCTCACTGTTAGGGGTGTAGGTACAATAAAAGTATCCTCCTGAGAGTAACGGAAAAACGTGTTCTTTCAAACGGAGAAACAGTGTTAAACTTGGGATATCCTCAGGCTCTTCATTCCCGGTACACGGAAATTCACCGTAGCTATCAATGTTTGTTTCACCATCAAGAGAACTGGACTAAGATCATTTCTATTCTGTTGTCTTTTACTTTTTACTCTAATTTTATTTTTTATTTCTCGTGGATCTCTATCATAAGATTTCTGATACTTTTACTATATGATATATTTTAAAATTTGTTGTAAGTAAATATTTTTCAATTTTAATGATTAGATAAAAATTATCAAAAAAAAAAAGCCGTCAAACATTTGATAGAATCATAAACTTGTAATTTCTACCTTGAATAGTAATATATTTTTGTTAAAATGTTACCGTATGTTCTATACCTATTATAAAAAAAAGATTCCTTTTTCCATTAGAGCAAAAATTTTTTCATTTCTCCAAGTATCCATATCGATTATCACCGTGTAAAAAATATCTGATGTAGCCTGATATATCTATTTATAATTTTTTTTATGGCCTTACATAGAAAGTGGCTATATCAGGATATAGTTGGCTTGATTTAATCAATTTTTTAAAGCAATTTTTATTTAATGCATCAATTTAATTGACATATACTTTTAGAAAAATTATAATAAATAATTTTATGTTCATAAAGAGTTTGATGTGGTTGTAAATGATCAGATCATCCAATATGAGGTTATTTATATGGGCGTGTAAGGCTGTATATAACCATATTAGACAGTTTTTTCACGGATCGTTCTGCTGTTACTAATAAAGACATAAAAAAAAGTATATACACAACTAAAAAAGGCAGTAGCAATTTACTAAAGAGTAAGCCCTACTATTTTAAAAAGAAGAAACGATAAAACTTCAGTAGAACGTAAATCAACGCTAGATTTCCAACGCACAGTACACAGTAAAACGACCTTTTGTTATTTTTAAGGTTTCAAGAGCATGAAAGTTGGACAGAGCCTAAACGGATCATCCCACGCCATACGTCTTCGACTTGTCTTGAAAGGGATTTTTGACAAAAAATTTCTCCATTTTTTTCACGATTGGGCTTTGATAAATTGACTCCTCTGTCCAGTACGTTTTTTCTGGGTGTTTTCACTTTCATTTTCAAAATGATTTATAACCTATCCACTCATGCGCGGTATTATACCCTTACATAAAATTTCGGATGAATAAATTGGGTTGGCTACACGATAAATAAATTAAAATTAAAAGCGTTTGCACGCTTTGAAATTCAAGAATTAAGTAAGTCAGTTATAAACTAATTTGCATACGAACTGGTACACTAGAAATTCGGTCCCTAGTTTTAGAATCGTTTTTAGAATTTATATACCCGCAGTCCTCTCAAGTTACCCGGATTGAAAGATGGTTTCGGTCTACCAAGCAGAAGAGGTCTCACCGGTACACCACAACCGTACTCAATAAAAATCGATTATTTTTTCAGAGGAAAACTCACTGGGTTTTGGTGGTTCTATTAGATTTCTCCTTCAACTCAACTGTGGCATGCTTAGCTCACGAACGCGTAAGTCTCATCGAGTAATCGATTTTAAATTCCATCCAATATGAGATTTTATTCTTTAACTAATTCAGTGAACCTGAAAAAGTATCTGAGAAAAGTGACTTTTTGTGGATAATTTAAAATACTCCGACGGAATCTAGTAATGCACGTTTCAAACGCGGAGCCGAGTGTGTGCTCTATTTTCGAAATCGGGGCTTAGACGGATAAACACTTTAAATCATTCCAACCTTTTTTGTACTTTACAGACATAAAAATGATCTGTGTATCTATCTAACAAGTACTCTGATACTTTGGTAAAAAAAAAAAACTCTCATACTTTTATGAAATTAGAAAATTTTAATTTTTTGCATAAAAAATTATTTGAATCGAGGAGAAATTATTTAAAATTTTAGACTCAGGAAAATCCAGCTGCAACATTGATATAAAATGAAAAAAGCGTATTTAAATTGCAATTATTTTAGAAGTTTAAAAATTTTGTGAGATTATTAAATTTTTAAATAATAATTATTAGTTTTTGAGAGACCTTTTTATAAATGAATCTTCTGACATCAGACGATCCGATAGACTGGCTACACAGTACAATAATGTGAATTTCAAAATCCCAAATTTCTCAACAAACTCATTTGAGCACTCTTTCACTGTAACTGCGATTATCTTTGGCGTGACCTACCAGTTGACATCATAAACGCACTGAGTCTTGAGACTTTCAAAATTAAAGCTTTTGAATTCTTTCAACTATAATTGAATTCTTTCAATTATTGATTTATAAACGATAAATTTCATTGATACTAAAATTAGTTTCATTACCATACTGTTTTGAAAACTGATTTTAAATTTAAATTAAAATTATCTGTAAACTCAATGTTTTATACAAATTGCTATTATATAAACAATTGTATTTCTTTATTTTTTCTATTTTTCTCTGTTTTTTTTTTTTTTTTTTTACTTATATTTACGCTGTGTTCTCACTATTATACAAAGATGTAAAATTGTTTCATAATGTTACTTACGTGTACCATTACCATTATGTAATTTCTACCATTTGCTATTCGGCTTTTAGCCTTGGCATTTAAATAAATACAAATAAATAAATAAATAAATAATAAATAAAATTTTTTAAAAATTCACGCTTCAGACTGTCTGAATTATTTTTAGTTATTAAAAATTCCCTTTCTTTTCATCCCTCGCGTCAAATTTTTCCTAAAATTTATATTAAAATATCGAAGCTTAATTTAAACAATTTAGAATTGATAGAAAAGATTAAATGAGTTTTTTCTTCAAAAGAAACAGAGAAAATTTTTCTATTAAAATCAATATTTTATATTACAAATTATAAGTGAAAAAGAGGTACGAATTAAAGTAGGACGTGTACTAGATGGATGAACAAATTATCTTTATTGAGTTTATTAGAGTTTTAATTGAAACGGACGTTGAAAAAAAAAATGTTAAAATGGAAACAAGCTGTTAAACTTTTTCAAGCATAAGCAGTAGTTAGAGCCCTTTGTTACGAGTTCTATAACCGGTCAGGAAATATCTGGTCATTTAGCTAATGGATCGTTACTTTTTACTATAAGAGATACTGAGAGTGTGCAATTTGTCTAGGAATTAAAACTTTTCGCGTTAAATTATTTGACGAGAAGAAAATGAAAGTACTTTCGCTGAGTCGAGCTGAGGATATAAAATAAAAATAAAGTTATAGTAAATTTAAAAAAAAAGCAGTAGTAAAACCGGAGAACAAAAAAGACAAGCAGTTAAAACGAGAGTGGATCTAGTAGTCGAGTTAATACCGATTATTATTGGCTTGAGGGATTGCTGGTACTTAAGAATAGAGATCTTAGAGTTTGCCAATAAGTTGAGAGGATTGAAAGTCGAACATTGTCGTGAACATATAGATATACATCCAGACAGTACAAATATTTGTCTCATCTACTACATTTAGTCATTCAATCAACGTAAAAGGAAAATTATAATAGAATAACTTTGATGATGATAATAATAATTCTTAATACATAATAAGTAATAACTGAAGAAATTCATTTTTTTGATAGTAAATATTTTTATAACTTTTATCATAATTTATTTAGAGAAAGACGAATCTCGAATTTTTTAATTTAATAATACTTTTTTATCATCACCCCTTAATTGAATCTTTACAGATTAATCGTCATGTTTAAATTGAAAGAAGATGAGATACGTCATGAAAATTTTTTTTTCTAATGGATAAATTAATTTGAACGCAAAATAATTTAATGATTTTTTGTCTTTCAATATTTTACTATTATTATATAGTCATATCGATACTCATATAATCATTTATGTGTAATTATAAACATGTAAGTCCACCTCATATTATTACAACTATAAATTGATTGAATTATCGGATACTTTATCTTTCGGATACTCTGTTTTCCTATTATATTGTTATAGTAACTCATTCGTTGATTATTTTATAGCTAAAATTAAATTTTGTTTCGAATAAGAATCGTTAAAATGAATAAAAATAAAATCTGTGTTGATTCCAACAATTTTTACATTACATTGATTTATTCCGTGAAAAAATTCCCTGATATCTAATTTTTTAATGGACATATATGGCAATATCAAAAAATTTTTTCACGAGTGTTCACTTTATTGCTGAATAAATACTATGTAATGTTTTTTCCACTAAAAAATCTTATAATCTATAAGATCATAAATATGTAGGCGTTTTGTGCAAGACTGTCTCTCCAATGTTACCTCACAAAGTTTGTTGTCTAAAGTTTGACCTTGTTCTCCCAACAAGATGATCAGTATTTTAGTCTATGCCACAAATAAAAAAGGAAAAAAATTAAAGAGAAAAAAAAATGTAACAATCTTATAAAATAACATAGGGAACAATTTAGCTCTTAGCAGAACGTCCGAAGCAGAGAAGAAGAGAAGAGCAAAGAGGGAAAGATAAAAAATTGCAGATGATAACTTTTACGTGTCTTTTGTCACTGGGATAGGTTTTTTAATTTTTTTACAGGTCTTTTTGCAGTGAGTTTGTGACAGAGACCGATGGATCGAAACGTCAGATGATAAAAAAGCCACAGATAAATGTAAGCTAATAAGCTCGCCGGCGAATAAATAATAATGGGTTGTAAAAAATGAATAAATAAAAGTGGAAGTAGAAGTGAGGATGGACAAAAAAATAGTGGTATTACATTTAATAGGATGGGTGGACATAAAAGTACAAGGTAAGCTGTGTACACAACCGTTGGCTCTATTATCACAGCGGGACGCTAATGTTTAAATCGATAGCTGGTTCTTGAAGGGGGTAGGTGCTAGACTCGATATGCGTCTGCTGGTCTCTCGGGCTTAGAGCTTCTCGATTCTCGGGAAATCCTACTAAAGAAAAATAAGCCCAGAATGAGAAAGTGGGAAATACGTTGAATACCAACAATGAGAGATAAATTAGTCTGGTCTCTCCGGATGAACTTATTTTTCTCATTCATTTTAACTGCACACCTCAAATAATTACATTTTTTACAAATTACTCTAATACTTTGTTTTATTTACTTAAACCTTTCATTTGAAAATAAGAAAAATTGCCCACCTTCACCACTAAAAAAATGCTGATAAATTGAACTGTAAAAATAACATTTTTTTTGCAAGAATTTTCGTTTAAAATGTAGAAAAATTCACCAAGTTATTTTCCGGTTACAAGTTATTTCTTTTTTTCGAAGAAAAATTGCAAGTAATTTTGAGTACAATGTATAGTAGTATGGTAGTGATTTCCATGCTACATTGTAAGCATTACCCTCTTTTTCGTGAATATTATGAGAATGGCTTCTGATATGACAGCAACCATAGCAATGTTGGAAAACTTTTTCTATTATCGTTATCGACGCTTCGAAATCGAAAAACAGAAAAATAACCTTGCGAGTCTTCAATCGAGGACCATATTATACATTACATCGATTGTAATTTGCGCGTTATTGTTTTTTACTATATACACTTCTAAATCTATTTTTACATATTATAAAAAATAATTTTTCAATAATATTTATAGCTGATTTACATTTCAATGCAAAATAATCCTTTTTATTTATTCATAGAGATAGTATTCATAAATTTAATGGTTTTCATACTGAGTTATAGTACTTCAGATAAGATTGTTTTTTATGCATAAGAATCATTGCTTTAGATTTTTTTAAAATCAAATTTAAACATTGAAGTAACATACAACTAATTTAAACGTCAAGGTAATCGTTTAATTCTACGGTCCTAAACTTTAACTCGTAAAAATGATACTTAAAATTCTTACATATTACATAATTTTTCTTTTCAAGGTTTCTCAAAAATAGAATAAATTAAATTAAAAGAAAAAATTTTTTTTTTAATGAAAAAATTGACATTTTTTCTTAATCCTTATACATAGGAAAGTACTCGGAAAAAAATACTCAAAAACACTAAACTTACATAAACAAATTTTTTTACCAAAAGTTGACGCGAAACTACGCAACGTGGCTATTAGTAATAATTAAAAGCAAACATGATCCATCTTTTGTTAAAACAGGTTCTAATAAAAGGTTTCATCTGTTCTTTAAATATGCAAATAACTGAAATATACATGCATACATATATCTATATATATATATATAGGAGCTGTTCTATATATAGATTGACTCATCACGATATCTCTGGAACTATAAGACCTAGAGACTTGAAATTTGGCAGGGATATTACTTTTACCATGTAGAGGTCAGCTAAGAACGGATTTTAAGAAATTCCTTCCCCAAAGGGGTTTGCGGGGGCGTTAACAATGAAAAATTCCCGTTTTTAAACTATAGCTCCTATCGACTCCAAATTTGGTAGGAATCTTTTGTAAGAGATGTAGAAATATTCTATGAACGAATAGATTGACTCATCACGATATCTCGGAAACCATCGGACCTAGAAACTTGAAATTTGGTAGGAATATTACTTTTGCCATGTAGAGGTCAGCTAAGAACGGATTTTAAGAAATTCCGACCCCAAAAGCATTTGCGGAGGTGTTAACAATGAAAAATTTCCGTTTTTAAACTATAACTTCTATCGACTCCCAATTTGGTAGGAATATTCTGTAAGAGATGTAGAAATAATCTATGAACGAATTTTACGATATCTCACCTCAACAGGTGGTTGCGGGGGTAGGTATTAACAATGGAAATTTTATAATTTTTAAGATATAGCTCTTACAGACTCCAAATTTGGTAGGAATTTTCTATAAGTGATGTAAAAATAGTTTATGAACAAATTTTACGATATTCCACCCCTCAGGGAGTTGCGGGGGTGTGTATTAACAATGAAAATTTTTAATTTTCAAGCTTTAGCTTCTATCAACTCCAAATCTGGTAAGAATCTCCTTTAAGTGATGTAAAAAAAATTTATAAACAAATTTTACGATAGCTCACGCCACAGGAGATTGCAGGGGTGGGTGTTAAAAATGAAAATTTCAAATTTCTGAGGTATAGCTCTTATCCTATAATAAAATAGAGATGAAATGTATGTGGCATCAAACTATTCGTAACGTGATTGGTCGAAAATAAATATTCTCATTCTAATAGGTTGAAAGTGAATATACTATACATAAACGACATATAAATATATCATGACAATAAATATGACGCGCGCGCTTGCGCGCGAAAATTAAATTCTAGTATGTTCTAAATTTGGTAAGAATCTGCTATATGTGAGGTAGAAATGATCTAAGAGAGGATTTTATGACAACCTATTCCCAATATGGATTGCGGGGGTGGGTGTTAACAATGAAAATTTTAAATTTCCAAACTGTAGCTCCTATAGGTTCCAAATTTGGTGAGAATCTGCTATATATAATGTAAGAATGATCTAAGAGCGGATTTTATGACAACCTACTTCCAATATGGATTGCAGGGGTGGGTGTTAACAATGAAAATTTTTAATTTCCAAGCTATAGCTTCTACATGCTCCAAATTTCGTAGCTATCTTCTATATGTGATATAGAAATAATTCATGAACAAATTTTACGATATCCCACCCCAAAAAAAATTGTGGGGGCGTTAACAATGAAAAATTCCCAATTTTGAACTATAGGCTCCAAATTGGGTAAGAATTTTCCGTGAGAGATGTAGAAATGATATACGAACGAATTTTACGATAGCCCACCTTACAGGGGTTTGGGCGGGGGGTGGGTGTTAACTATTAAAATTTTTAATTTCCAAGCTATAGCTCCTATTGTCGCTAAATATGGTAGGAGTTTTCTCTTTTCTATATGTGACACAGAAATCATCTAAGAACGGATTTTACGACGAACCATCCCTAATAAGGATCACGGGGGTGGGTTAACAATAAAAAATTTTAATCTCTAAAATATAGCTTCTAAAAGCTGTAAATTTGGTAGGAATCTTTTATTACTTACGAGGAGAGAATCTCAAGACGGATTTCAAAAAATTCTACTTCCTACAGGGATTGCGGGGGTAGGCGTGTTAAAATCCAAAATTTTAATTTCCAAACTGTAACTTCTACAGTCTCTAAATTTAGTAGAAATTTTCGTGAATAATGTGAAGTTCAGCTGATAATGGATTGTCTCGAATTCTAACCCCAAAAGGGATTGCGGGAGTGATAATAGTCAAATAATTCATATTCTTCAAATACAGTTCCTACAGATATAAAACTTGATAGAATCTTAAGAGAAACGAAAAATTACAGGGATGGCCTTCAAGGTCAACCGATTTAAATATTTTTTTCTTAATGTCAATTATTATTCATTTTTAGAAAATAGCCACGGGAATGATATAGTGATTGCACATTGAAAGTTACAATAATTTTTAGCTAGAATAATTACAGGAATAAAAGGTCAATCCGATGGAATTTGGAATCTGTGCAAGTCAAAACAAGACTCCAATTAAATTTTAAGTCTAGATCTAAAAATACTATTCTATTCAATTCTAAATACAATTCTAAGTGCCCAGCGAAGCGGGCGGGTAACTGCTAGTAGTTCGTATATATAACATAAATAGTGCTAGGTCATATTCTACCCCTATGTCCTTTATATCATATCAGCAACAATGTGAGCCGGGCGTATAGTAGTATCACGATTAGAGTTTCATGCCCCCATTAAATACAACGCACTTGCTCGGAGGCATAAAAAATACCCGAGGGTTGTACGGCGTGACATGACGTTATAAACTTGTTATAACTATATATAGCGTCAGTGGGTACTCCCTTTACAATCTACACTACGTTATATAAATATATAAATATAAATTTTTAGTTATGGCTGAAAATATAACAAAACTCCCTCAACCGAATATGCTCGTTTATCACTTGTTTATCTTTAGTGATATATACTCGCTCTTACGTTCAAGTTAAATATTTACCATCTTCGAGATTAAGTGAAGACTTTAACTTCATTCTTAAATCTCAACTCTTCTTACTTTAAATTTATCGCGTGGTTATTTTTTACCTCAGTTATATTTTGCTACAGGTAACGTGTAATAGTACAGTCGTAAATAAGGAAAATCATATAAGATGATCAGTAAAGTAGATGAATTATAAGCGAGATTTAGATCTCAAATGGCGCTCAATTTATTTTTAAGTCTCAATTATCCTGTTTCTTTTCGATTATATTACTTTTGAGGGAATAATTTAGTCTTGAGGCGAGAATTTAAGACACTTTTTAAAGCTCGATAAAAAAGAGCATCAAATATTTCCTCTATCCAAATTTTTGCTATTCATTTATTTATATCTCAAGGATATAAAAAAAATTTTTAATAAAAAAAAGCAAAAATTAAAAATGTTAGAGATAGATAAAGTGAGGCGTCAAAAAAAATTGCGCGCTGTGATTGATAATATTTTGCCCTTCTACATGGAAAAAAAAGTGATTCTAGTTTTGTAAACGGTGGTGCTATTTTCGGCTCAGTGGTATTATAAATGATGTTCTTAGTGAAATAATTGTGGAGGTGTAATAAATTAGATACAAATCATAAATTAGAATCATTTATTTCCGAGTGATAATCGGAAAGGAAAAATAAAAGGAGATTCTTAATTAATAAGAATTT
The DNA here is from genome assembly GCA_905319865.3 of Cotesia congregata. Taxonomy (NCBI): domain Eukaryota; kingdom Metazoa; phylum Arthropoda; class Insecta; order Hymenoptera; family Braconidae; genus Cotesia; species Cotesia congregata. The sequence goes on from CAJNRD030001123.1 coordinate 16,745,525, forward strand.
TGTTACAACCCCTTACCTCAGAAAAGGAAAAAATTTTTTTTTGCTAAATGACGATTGTTTGAAAAAACAGATCGATTTTTTTCACTTTTTGGAATTTTTCAAAATAGCAAACATCAAAGTTTTGACATCACTCTGGTAGAAGCTCCAAAAGAATACATCTAGAGAAAATCTATGTCAAATTTCAAGTAAATTGGTTGATTAGAACTTGAGATATTTAATCAAATGTTTTGATAAAAATAGTTTAGAGAAAAATGCCTTCAAAGAAGCTTTGAAAAATGCTTATAAGACCATATTCTTGAACGTGTAAATTTTGTAAATATGAAAAAAAATTTTTTTTTCATTTCTAGACTAGAAAACCCCCTTAAACGAAATGTATCAACACCAACAAGTGAAATGTCAATATGTAAAAAAATGTAAAAAATTCGGACTCACCATTTTTTACAAAATTTTTCTCTGGATACTCGCAATCGTTGATCAAAAAATGATAACATCTGATGCTCGGTGATAAAACTGGAGACCTTTAAATGTTTCACTGTTGTTTTTATGGGAATGCGTGAACACGCGATCATCAATCAAAACTTGTCAATACCATAGCTTGCATCTGTCTGTAGTCTTGTTTCAGTGTCCTATAAATAAAAATAAAATTTTTTTTTCAGAAGGAAATATGTAACCCATCGACATTTTAATGAGACAAAAAAGGGTGAAAAGAGAAAAGAATTATTTTTGTAAATTTGACTTTGCTAAAGTTAGGTAACCAATTTCGAGTCAAACCTCAAGATTCATATATGGAAGTCCTGCAAATTCTATAATATGTGATAGCCTTATTCTGGGTAAGCTTACAGTTAAACGGATGTTGGCATACGCTGCCTTAGGCTGTCTTTCTGGTAGTTCAAGCGGAACTAAAATTTCGCAGCAAACTTTACCATATTAGCTCGATGTAAATTCATGCTGACTTGGTTCAGACTTGATGTGTTTTTTAGATCACAAGATTTGATAATTTGAAATAAGATTAATTATATACTTTTTAATTCATACTTTAGACTAAAAAAAAAATTCTGGTTGTTTATTATTTTGAACTGAAGTTATGATTATACAATATTGACGGTTTTGAATGCCTAACTTACTTTTCATGATGGAAATTATCTATGTAATAAAAATTACCAGAATTGAAAATACTGTCTAAAATAACAAAAGTAAGAAGTAAAATGCAGTAAAAAGATAAAAAAACAATCAGAGATAAAACATTTAGAGTTTTCTGGAACAAACAAAAGCTTAGATATTTTATGTGAAAAGTTTTCTGCAGTTTGTACAACGAGACAAGACTAAAGTGTTGTCACAAAAAACTCTACAATGCGTTTAGCTTTATCGTCAATTCAGGGTATGACGTGTGTCATAACAGACTTTGAGATGTTCTAGTCTAGTGTCTAATGCTCAAAATAACCAGTAACAGAATTAAATGATCCTATTCTATTGAAGTACAAACAAGTACTATATATATTTTTTGTCAAATTCATCTCATACGTTTCAGTGTGGCTGACAGTTTTAAACTTACCGCTCTGAAACAAGAAAAACTGACAATATCGAATTGTCATCGCTTTGCAAATTTTAGTTCAAAATATTGGATAATAATTGTAATCTCATTACAATGGATATAGAGACAAAACAAATAAAACAACATTTAATTTTGCCTGTCTTTACTAATTAGTAATGTAATGAGTGTATTTAAATATGACAAAGTTGAATTATGTCAAAAACAATATTAATTCTTTTTTTACTCAGTCTTATATGGACTATTTACTGGTAAGAATTATTATTATATTTGTTATTATTATTATTATTATTATTCTTAAATAACTTTCAAGAGTTATTTTTAAGAAATATCAATTTATATTGTACATTTAGTCCCATGAATAATATCTCTTTGTCACTTTTTAAACTTAATATCCAACAAAACAAATTAGTTTTTTTCTCAAATTGTTCAAAATTGTTTAAATTTCCGTATTTTTATGAGTTTTTCCATTGTAACATCAATAAAGTTTTAATTAGGATCTAATTAATTACTATGATGAATGTAATGTGTTAATATTAAATTAAATATTGGTCACATTGAGTTATTTAAATATAGTGTAATATATATCAAAGTTATTTATGCTCCGACTACAACTGTTTCAAAAACAATACGTAGAAGTTTTAATGTGGATAAGGAATGGATCAGTCATCGGAAGACTCGATCAACGCTACTGATATGTATGACTAAAAAAAAAGCATGTCATATTTTGTTCTAAAATTTAGTTATCAAAAAAAAAAAAAATAAAAAATTTATCAATGACAAATAATTTTTATTTTCTGTTTTTATTCTCCAGAGTTATATCCCATATCGCGTCAGCATGCTGTCCTGCAGCCACTGTAACTGTATAATATAGTGTACAATATAAAGTATATTACAGTGCGGTTTTACGAGCGATAGTGGAGATATACTGGTGATTTGAAAGAATGTTAAATATTTTTTTGTTTACTAAAACTCGGCTTCGTTTTATTTCTCTTAGTTATATATTATATTATGGTAGTTTGTTATATATATCTTCAGCAACCAGACAAAAATTCTCTCACAAAAATAAATATTATTTAATTATCTATTAACATCACTTGAGATGTGAAATTCTTTTCATAATTTCTTCGAATTATTATTCTTTATTAGTTTTGATGGGAAAAAAAAGCTGTAAAATATCGAAATGATCTGCTATTGCCATTAAAACGATAGAATGGATCCCGGACGTTGGCTAATTTTCGCTCGACTGACCATTACAGCTGTAATTAAACATCACTATTTTGTCAACGATTTTATTGCCGGTGGCTAAAGAAATTGACAATAAGCATTTCTATAAAAGTCGCTGCGCTACGGGTACTTTATATGCAGTTATTGATCGGACAGTTTCATAGTAACACGATATGATTTTGCGGGTAAGTGATTTAATAACAACGTGTCTACTTTTACCTGATGTATTTTTAATTAAAAAATCTTTAAAGTGATTCTGAGGTTATTTTTCGAGTTTAGAGTTCTGATAAAATTAAAATTTTATTTTCAAAACTATTTGGATATTTAAAAGCTTCACTTACAATTTCGATTTAAAATTTTCAAAAGGTCTGGCTAAATTTTACAATACAACAATATCAATTTTAACATTTCCGCAAGCGACATATTAGAATAATGTTTGAATGAATAGTAGCAACTTCGTTGCTTTGAATATTATCACACACTTAATTGTAGTAACCAAAATTGAATGGTTACTGCTCGTGACACCTAGTTATACTAGATTGAAAAGCTTTTGACCGAACACATGTGGTAGTGTAAAATGTAAGTTTAAGAACGACTACACTAAGCTCCAACGTAAAAAATTCATTTATAAAAATAATATCTTAGAGCGAAAAATTAACTAGTGATCTAACGTGATCGTTTGATTATTTAACTATTACAATTATAATTTTCATTATTATTAATAAAACTATTTTATGCAGCAAAATCTCGCGAATTTTTAATTCTATTCATGTTTGTTTCCATTCTAGTAATATATGCATATTAAAAATGAAAATTATAAATGGGTTCGTCAGTATTCCTATGTGAGAATGAATAAAGCTATTAATGAATTTCCGGGCGCATAATTTTTACCGGATTAACCGGAAATGAAAAGAAAAGAAAACTCGAGCGGAAAAAAATTTATTTCAACACGAACATTTCTCACGTTGCGTGATAATATTCATTCAAAGAAAAAAAACGGGGGTTCAAGTTCTTACTCCTAATTGTACATAATAATATCAATTTGTATGGATATGGAATTTTTTTTTTATAATTTCAATTTTAACCGAGCGGTTTTTTGTTTGCTAAAATAACTTTAATTATTTCAGTTTAAATTCTGTTTAATTAATTATACTACGGCAAGTTGTATAGCGAGTGAATGTGACGCAATTCTGAAAGGTAGACTTTGCTTCGCTAGTATTGGTGTGGTTATTATTCCAACGAAATTGAGGTATACACAAATTCACGTAAACAGCTTCATATACCAATCAGTAAGATCTTTTAGTATAAATGGTTTGGTCATTGATTGGACTCAAAGTTGTTAAAGTATTTATAGCTTAATTTCGCAAGGGAGTTAAATGCTAACTCTATTTTAATTAATCGATAACCAGAAGCTTTTTTCCACAATCGAGACTTAATTACTTATTTCAACTTATTCACTTTCGATTTTTTTTGTCTCCAACCGCCGGCTAATTGTTAAATAAAACTGTGTAGATATATGATATAATATAATTTTGCTGATGCTGAGTCAAGCTAGTGAGTAGCAAAACCATTTTCCATTCCGACTATCGTTTTACAATCAGCCGGCGGGTGAGATATTTGGAAAAGGATATCTAAAAAGAGGGGTTGGGAAATGATAATGGACGAATCCACGAGGATTTAGTGGATATTATCTCGTTGTTCCGCTTGAACGTACAGGACGAACTCGGCAAGTTGCTTGATCTCGGAGTTTTGAACTAAATGCCATAGACTGTGAAGGACGGTTAATATATATATATATATCCATATCCATACCTATATCTTGTAAGGTCCTGGAAACACTTTGTTGAAAATTAACGGATAAAGGAAGAGAAGGAGGAGACCGTTAAGTCAATTTTCTAAGGTGTATTAATATGTATTAATATACGTTTAATAGTGGGCTTTGGCGGTGATCGATCGGTTGAAATCGGATTTCCGATTAATTTCATCTGCGCCGTCACGAGCTGCCGGGTAAACGATAAAGTGCCCAAGTGGCATTATACGTGCGATCTCTATATACGATATACTGCCTCATATACCCTTTTCTCTCATCTCTCATTTGATTTGTGATTATATATATATATATATATATATATATATATATATATATATATGAATGTGTATGGTATATTATATTATAGCGGTATATGGCCAGAGTTCACTCGGTCGGCATCAGAGTTCCACGGTTGGAACGATTGAGCTGGTGGAGCTGAGTGATCGAGCTGGTGGTTCAACGCGATAGGTATTTTGAGCTGGATACTCACCAAGGTGTATTGCACGTGTGGGTGAGGGTTAGGTATCTGGCTCCCAATTCGTACAGCATTCGCAGCACTGCCAAACTGGTGCCAACTGCGTGTCCACCCTCGACACCAATCAGACTTGCTAGTCTCCCTTCTTTGTGCGCTCGTTCGATACCTGTAATTAAATAATATTCATTTTTTTAACTTCTGTCGATGTGATTTGTTAGCTAGATCTTATATTAATGTTTTTTTTTTTTTTTTTTTTTTAAATTATTATTCGATATTAGACTAGGGTTAAGGAGTAATAGTCGTTATAAGGATGTCAGAAGTGTAAGATGGAAAATACAGTAGTCAATCATATTGATTAGACGAACCTGTGAAAAAATTCTTTGATATAACCATGTCAGGCTGTATGTAAGAATAACAAAATAATCCATTGCAATTTTTTATTTTTTTTAGGAATTAGATTTAATTTTAAATAGACTATTTTAAATTGTTAAATGAACAAATATTGTTTTTTCCGACTGTTAAAAATCATGCGCAATAAAATTTAAGATATTCGTTTTGCCTAAAAGCGCCGTTCAAGCATAAAGATTCGGTTTAACCGCATTCTTGGTTGTAAGTCAATTTATATTCTCATAAAAGCTGCTCGAGACGTTTAAACTATCAATTGAGTACATCTACAAGCAGGGCATGATCTTCTCAAAATACTCTATAACATGGCTTAAATCATTTATTTCGCCTGATAGTCCCTTGAGCCTTCAAAGGGAGCGTACTCGGATATAGAAAGTGGTTTGTAGATCACCAGATTGCCAAAAAATTTGATGGATTTAAGAATTCGTATTTGCCGATGACCTCGAGAATAAAAAAGAAATTATGAATTTTTTTTTTAAAGTGAAAACCTTAATAAAAAATTATCATGTGGAGATTGAAAATAGTGACGTTATACTGATCTGAGATTATGGCGTGTTCTCAAAAAATTGTTCTATCTTTCAATGCATCTTAATGGAACTTATCTACTTTTTGTAACAATTTTCATACTCTTTTCATTCCATTTATTTCTCTGGCAAAAGGTATGATTGTCTGTAGAGTAGTATCCACTTTAAAATCAGGACATGGCTGAAAAAAAAAAAAACGTGACGGTGATGCTAAGAAGAGTAACTGTTTGTACAGAGCCAATCAGACGACAGCTGGACATATCTGTGCCAAAAACCTCAAGCAAACAGCCTTAATGAACTCAACATTGAGTGTTTAAAATAATAAAATAATAAAGTTAAACTTTTTCACTATCGTTAAAAGTCACCAAATGTGCTTGTTAGAGAGTCCAGTGTTGTCTGAGATGCCCGCGCTGCCTATTAAATTTTTAAACCCCTCCTTCTCCCTTTATTAGATTTTATATTTCTTCCGACAAGTGGTCGTGGTTAGTGCCAGATAGAAGAGGGTTCGCAAGCTCAGCTCAGCTTGAGATTTTCTCAGCTGAGTTGAAATATGAGAGGTGAAAGACCTCATTCTTTTTCTGGACACCAGCCAGAAAGGTCGACACAAGGATTTGGCTGAGGATTATTCTCGTAGTCTATGATCTTTCAATTGTCGCGGAGGCTAATCATTTATCATAATCCACTTCTAGAATTAAAATATTTCAAGAGAACATTTTTTTACTGTCATTGAAATATTTTATCAACTCTTTTCCTTCATTTCTTATGATGAAAATTTTCTGATATCTCCATATCTACCAATTTAATAAGTTCATATCTGGCCTGATATGATTTCATATACTTCTATATCACTTTTTATATACAAAATAAAATTTGGCCATATCAGGCTTGATATGGAATTATCAGGACATATATCTTCAATTTTGAGAATTTTCAGAATTCATAGAATTTATGAAATCGAATTCTATTGCACCCAAAATGGCAAGAATTCGAAAAATTGACGTACCAGCAATTTTTTTTTTTTTTCTAATTATTACCTATATTTTTATACAGAATGTAAAGTATGAAAAGAAAATACTGAAAAATTGTCAGGTCATGTTTAAATTGTTAATCGAAGGTCAGGATTTATAAATTTTTTAAAAATTCATAAAAAATGTTTAAATCATGTCATGAAATTTTTCTTTAAATTTTTTCATTTTGTCATGCTCTTTTAAAAGAAAAAATAGTATGGTAAGCTACAAATTGATATTTTTCTCTCCCTATCCATCAAAAAAAAAAAAAGGAGGTACTTTTGTAATTTTTTAATTGCGAAAAAATAAAAATGTAGAACTTTATAAATTTTTAACAAATGATTCGTAAATCCGCCGTGAAAAAAAAATGAAAAAAAAAAAAACAATTTTGTTGATCATCAAAATGGATAAAAGAGAATGTAGACCTTTTCAAAAATTTAATTCTATTTATTAATATTGAGATTTGATCTGACTTGATATAAAAATTGACCGGAGGTTAATCAGAATATTTTTTCGAGCATTCTATTCATTAGGTTATGACGAAATAATTTGACAGGTTGTTAATTAAAAGCTAATAATTACTGAGCTATAATCAAAGTTCAACAATAATAACTGAATGATGAATGTTATGCAAATGAAGTGTGGAAAGTAAAGGCACACTACAAACTAGTTAATTAAAACACTTGAGATGCGTGAAAACGCGTAACACTTGGAACCCTTTTGTCGCAATCTATTGAGAAGGCTCTTCTGGCACGGTGGTTGACCACAACCGCAACTACCACTGGCGCAACTAGCAGCACACCACACCGGTGTGCTAGAGTAGTCTAGTTCGCCTACTAAGTGTAACTCGTAAAGTACGCAGAGATCGAGGGAACAATGCCGCTCCGATAAATCCGCCTGAATCTAGACCAGGAGTCCAGACAAAGAGATGCAGCCCCAGAGAGCGAGAGAGAAAGAGAGATCACTGAACGATAGAAGTACTAACGACCGCCGCCGTAGCAGTACTACGAGGAATCAACGAGGGAAAGGAGAGTAACTCGATATTGGGTCAAACATCGCAGAGCTTTCTATGTACCGGCGCTCCATTTGTCTGGCTCATATCCAAACGCCTTCGATCCGCTCTTCTAACCTCTCCGTATGTGCTTTTCTGCTGTAATATCGCATCATTTTATTCAAATCTTTGATAATTATTTTTTAAAATTATTGATACTATATTTGCAAGAAATTAAAAATTTTTAAATTGGAAATATAAAAATATAATTGGAGATTATAATTTGATTATTAATTGTTGTAATAAAATAATTTATGTTTGGGATAGTAATACTTAATTATGAAAGAGACAATTATATATAATTAAATAAAGTTTTATTATTTGTCGAGTCTTGGTCAACCAAACATTGGACTACAACAACATGAAATAATTTTGGTTGAAATATCATATTATTACAACGTAAAATACTCCGTCTAAATTGAAATAGAACAAGACTCGATATTTAAATTAATGTTTAGCGAATATAAACATTAATAATATTCAATTAAAATAGATTAATTCATCATCAAGAAGGACTGTAATTTAATTATTCCCTCTGATTGATCATTTCATTAGAATCCAATTACAGCTGACCCATGATTCTATACGTTTGAGTTGCGATATCATTATTAACAGGAAAAAAGTCCTGTTAACCCGTCAGCACTCACGTTATGGGTATTTTGCTCACGCAACATCCGACTTATAGAGTGGCGCTGTAGCGCAAGTGAGACACTAAAATTCACGTCAGTTCTGACTAGTTAAAATTACAAAAAAATTTGTAAAATGTACAGTTGTTCTCCTGTCATTACTGTCAAATCTACATTTTTAGAAATGTAATTTTTACATTTCAAAACTGTCAATCTGAAAATACGAATTTTAGATTAGGAAAAATTTTAATTTTACGTTGCAAAAAGTTTAAATTTAGCACGTGGAAAAAATGTCGAATTTAGCGCGGGAAAGAAATGAGGGATTTACAAGAAAAGATATGTAAATTTAGCCTAATAAAATTTTTAAATTCGACATAGGAAAAATGCTTTATATGAAATTGTATAAAATTATATATATGGTCAAAATTCTTATATAGTTTTATATACATAACTTAAATTTTTTTTTAAATTATATACATTTTTTTCGGGTATGTTAATTTAATTTAATTTTTTTTTATTTAACATTTTTTTGTAAATTTAACATAAAATAGCCGTGTAATTTTCCCATAACAATTTTTGTAATTTTCATACATAATTTTTTTTCCTGTAACCGATAAAACTACGATTTTTAATTTTAAATATCAACTTATAAGATGTTTCGATAATATTTACTAAAAATCAAACTTTAGAATTTGACAAATTTTTATTTTTCAAATTACTCAGTAAAGAATATTATAGTATTTCATTAATTATTTAATATTTTAATTTATTTGCACAAATCACTGCTTTGAAAATTTTTCAAACATCTTTAAAATTGAATGTTTCAATTTGGTTATTTTCCTTCAATATTTTGTCACGTACCAAGCTTATAAAATTTTCCATTAACAAGCTCCATGTATGTAACGGTTTTATTAAATTTATTCAAAATATAATCAACACAATGAATATTTAAATTGATACAAAACTAACAAAAGAGTATTCAGACCGCTACCACAAAATTTTTAGCCGTATGTAAACCGCATGCCAACCAAAATAATTAATAAATGTTATCGTAACCATATTTAAAGCAAATATTCAGTAAATTCGTCGCTGGAAAGTTTATAATTTCGTAAATGTTTTGTTTTTCTTTTTAAATAATAAGTATTTTAACTACTTCGAAATTTTCAGCCTTTTGTTCTACTCCAGAGTTTCCAGTTTATTGTTTTCCTTTAAGTAGTAAGTAAAATAATATTCCACATCTCAACTAAAGTAGATTCGGAAATTCAACTCCAAGTTTCAATTAAAGTATTTGCTTAGGGATTAACGAATTTATATGTATCAAAAGTTTATTTAGAATATAGTTGGAACCTAAATACTAAGAATAAAGTGTATTAATTAATATTAAAATATAGTCTGGTCAAGTTGAAACTAATCCGGATTAGCATTGTAAATTACTGGATCGTATTCGCCCACAATGCATGTATATTCGTTATTTTAACTACGTTTACGCTAGAGAATACTTTATATACATAAAATATGTATCAAGAGGCAGGGATTAAATAGGAAGGGTAAGGTAAAAATAGTGCTTTTTAATCGTGAATACATCTCTTGATAGAAAAATCTTCAAAAGGTTGGAAAATTCAATGCATATTCTTAAGAATTATATCATTGTTTAAAAATAATCTAAATTAGAAATTCAATTTTTACGGCAAAAGTTATTCATAGAAAATTCAGTATTATTCTCAATTCTTCAAGTAAAATTTTTAATATGCTTTTAAAAATCTGAATTCATAAATTAATGAAAATCAGAACTTCAATTTAGAAGTTTCAAAATTGCACATTTTTGCTTGAAATTTTCATGATCAAATCGTCTTATGCAGATGAATAAAATCAATTTATTAAATTCATAATTCATAGTACATTACTCATTGTACATAAAATAATTAATAGGCCATTATTTTTTAATTTTACTTATTAAATAATTAAAAATTGAACATAGATAGAGTAATCACTTTAAAACAAAGTTGTGAAGTTTTTAATGGAAAAACAATTTTTTATTTATTAAATTTAATGGTCAATTGAATTACTAATCAAGAGGAAATTTAATTCATTATTTACAAAACAGTATTTGCTTCAAAAGATTTTTTTTTCCATGAGTAACTTGACAAAGTAATAGCATTTACAACAAAATTACTAATTTCTGAAAAATTGGTCAAAATGAGATGATAATTGGCAATAAGAAGACAGTCATGTGTGAATGAATCACTGTCAAGTGTTGATTCAGACGGTTAGGCATGCAATAGAGTAAGAGAAAGACCAAATGATACTGAGAATGAGATCGTGAATATCCATTATCTAGGCATATTCTGTTCTCCGACAGTTATATACGTACATAGAGTCCATACAGACAGACATATATTCAGATAGAGATATATATATATGTATTAGGTTGTGCATACCTTCAGCTGTAGTAACGAGGACCATATTCTGGGGGTGCTTGTTCACCAAGCGCCGAATCAGGTCGATCTGCTCCAGGGCCAACTGCACCGAGTCGAGATGCTGTGACGAACACGGTACGTACGCCGACCAGAACTGCAAATGAGAAATAGAGATAACAGTGTAGGTACATATGCATACACAGAGTGCAGGTACACACCAGTTAAGGTTTTAAGTGTGGACTATCATATGAGAGTGTGAATGGCAGGATTTAATGAAATGCTACGTACAGTGATCCTATTCTTGTATGTACAAGTTTTACATATATGTATAGACGAAGATTCACAATAGTTTTGCAAAGAGGAGAATTGAATGGAGGGTAATTGAATTTTGCTTAATTCTGCTTGCTCTTAATAGTGCGACAGATTCATTTCACTTTCCAAAATTAATTATACTTCGCCCCTGGTAATTAGATATTTGTTAACGCCCTGTCAAGTCTTTAATTCAAACCCAAACTCGTGCTTAAACTCATCGACTGACAATTGCATGTTTGATTAGCATGTTAACTTTATTTGAAACAGGTATGAGCAAATGCAATTTAGAACAGCTCAGACCGTATTAAATTTTATAAGTACATATTTGTTCATTTTTCCACTCACATAAATATGTATTAAAGTAAAAAAAAAGACAGCTAGGAGGTTATCTTTCGAGTGTGTCTCACGTCCTCGAGACAAGAAGTACATGCTTAACAGTCATGTACACACTGGGATTTATTTATACTTCGTGATACAACCGTCTGTGAATTTGCTTTGTAACTAATATAAGTACTGTCTACGTGAAAAATTGACAAAATAATGGAATTAGTTAATACTTTAATTTATTAATTATTCATACTTATTAATAAAACTAGATAGAGTTCTTGTAGAATGTAGTATTAGAGAAGAAAATTTCGGTTTGTTATAAATTTCATTGAGGTATTTTTGATTTTGTTTTTTTAATAAGGACTTTTTTCGAATAAATTATTGTTAAAAATACCTGTGAAAAAACTTTTTTATATGGCCAATAATAATAATATAATGTCAGGTTATATGTGAAATTAAAAAATAAATTGCTGTTGTAATTTTAAATTATTTATATTGTCCAGAAAATTGAAACGTCAATTATCATTTCTTATAAGATAAAAATTGATTTAGTCGGCACATATCAAGCCATATTGAACCAGGCATGTCCAGATCTTGCTCAATATAACCATTTTTCATATCAGGCTATATCATAAAATTTTGTTCACAGGTAATTAAAAAATACTTCGCTTAGTAGACTCTCTAGATCGGATTTGGAAGTTTAGAAAACAAACGGTTCAATTGTAACAATGAAATAAATAAACTTTGAATGTTCCTTAATCATAATAAATCCTCAGTAATGATATATATCTCGAGACTTAGTTACAGTATTATAACAAAGGATAAAATAGCATTAGCTCGAATAAAGGTCCAGGGATACTAAACCAAAGTTAGTTGCAAGTTGACCCTTATCATTTTGTCAATAACTCCGTACCAGTCTTAAATTACCCTAACGATTGTCTCTCCAGTCGAAATTCTGAATTTTAGCTTTACATTATATTATATTCTATTACATTTCGCTTGATTCTTAGGTTCTGAAAATTAACGAACGCTTGTCACGTTCACGTGCTACAATATTTTTTATTTTTCCAAGCATAAAATCGAATTTCAACGTCACAATCTTTCAATCCCATAATAAAATTGAGATGAAATGTATGTGGCATCAAACTATTCGTAACGTGATTGGTCGAATATATCATAAGCGTGAAAATATATGCAAATTCTATAGTGAAGGCGCGCGCTTACGCGCGCAAATTTAAATTCTAGTACAAGTTTAAAAGTTTTCTGACGTAAACTTGAGTCTTCACAAATAAACTGGTAAATTAAGTGACTAAACAGGAGAAAAGGAGGTTGACGAAAATGAACGAGATAGAGAATAATAATAGTAATAAATGAGATAATAAAAAAAAGTGTGGATACAATTGACGGCAGATGCTGCTGTGTAGTTCTCGAGAGCTCTACTTATTCGAATGGATAAAAATAAAAGGAACAAAAGATAACATTCGGTTTTTCTACTCCCGTAACACACCTTCTGTCTTGCTACGCGAAAATAGCACTTTGAAACGTACTCACGATATCGGAAAATCCATCTACATCTACATCTACTTCTATATTAACATCTGCACGTGTATTTCGAGCTCGACAAGTATTTTCGCTCAGGCCCCAATGGGGAAAAAAGCTACGGAAGCCGTTTTAGTATCAAGACCGTATTTTCGGCCTCAGCCAGGAAATGAAACCTAGCCCAGCCTACAATCCAAAAGCTTCACAATTGGGCCATCCTTTATTCTGCACTACGGCGATAAGAAAATTCCATGGACTTTGCAGGAGTAAGTTAGACAATAGCGTTGTTAAATTATTTACACTGACACTATTTTATCACGGCTATTCTTCGGTTGGCTTAAAATAATTCTATTCAAGCGAATCTCGGCTGTGAATATAATGTAAACGTGTCTTTTTAGGATTATAGAATTAAAAAAAAAAATCAAATTATAAAATTCAATAAAATTGTGAAAGTTTGTATAAAAAAATTTAAACGAAATTTGAGATAATTTTTTCCAAGTTTTTTTTTTATATTCCAAATTCTTAATTCAAAATTTAAAAACTTGGATTTAGAATACTTATATTTTATAATTTTGCATGCTGGATAAAATATTCTTTCTTGCTTTAAGGAATTTTAAAAAGAAATCGAAAACATTGAAAATTTAAAATTTTGAGTATTAATTAATTTCAATAAACGAGTAAAACTATTTCACTGTAAAATAAAAAAAATAAAATTCTTGGATTGAATCAATACGTAAATCCAATATTTCATTGGCTCTATTTTTTCGTCTTCATTTTTTTATAAAATCCCTCTACAAGCAAAAGCCTTTCGATCACATTTACAACCCGACATCTTGAAAGATTTCTTGAGTTCTTCAGACATTACTTTTTTTAGCATTATCTCTAGAAGCGAAAAATAAATTCGCGTCTCTACTTTACAGTGAATTGTACTCTAACAATAGGTATGCACGCTTAGCGAACTAATGTATGCACTTATCATCCTATAATGTTTACTTATCATTTCAAAATTACTCTATTTATTTTCCTGACCGTGGAGGGATAATCATGTGTGCATACACTTGTAGAGGCGGGATATATTCACGTTAAAAATAATTTATTATGATTACAAATATACCGCTGGATTAACTCATTTTTACTAATATTTGATAATACTAATGAAGTATTATTAATCATCACGTCAGTATATTATCATTCAATAATAGTTTATTATACATTCGGACGTATAAATTGTTTGGAATTCACTAAAAATTGAAATTAATTAAAAGGAATGCTCGAGGTTTATGCCCATGTATTCTACAACCGTTCATTAATTTATTATTTAATTAAATAATTAATTACCATTCTCCTACCTCCAACGATTCTATTATCAACCTTGTAGGGTTTTATACGCTCTGTTTAACGTTATAACAATGTTTAATATTGAAAATAAGGAAATTTTAATGCATTAAATTATTTTGTAATTTATCGATTTTTGATTTTGTTGATTCTTGGCAAAATTTGTATGAAAAATTCAAGAAATTTCGGACAAATAGATAACTGAAAATAAAAATCTTGAACCATCCTGAAAAATTCTTGACTCAAGTATTTTAATTCAAGATAATCAAACTCTTCAAAGTATGTTTTTTTTTTTTGAATCAAGCTAATTTTTTTATGAATAAAATGGTTTGTTTTTAAACGATTAAATTTCGATAATCAAATGGTAGTAACATTTTATTTTTATATTAAAATGCTTCACTTATTTAAATAGCGCAATTGTTGAGTAACAAGCAATCTGATATAGAGATTGAAATTTAATTAACCGAGCGCCGTTTTAAATCGTTCAATTAAAAGTGTTTTCATGAAAATAAATTGGTTGATTCAGTCTATGCACGATTTCGCAAAGAATTCAATGAATTTACTTAATCCTGTAGCTTCTTTACTCGCTAAATATTTTTTTTTATTTTCATTATCGGAATTCAATTATCGTATCAAACATTCCAGGAATCAATGTACGAGTAGTAAAAAATTTTATTCCTCTACTTATATAAAATCCTAACACAATTCTTCAGTGTCAGATTTACACACATTTATTTATTTTTTGTAATTTGTACAGAACAATTTCAAATAAAATGAAATACTGGTATGAAATGAGAAAAAGTTTTGAAGTTTATCCCAACATAAAGTTCTCAGATGTGCACTTTTAAATTCCCCGATCATTTTTTTTGTTGAGTGTACTTTTGTCACATACGATCGATCTTATCTAGCTATCGATTAAAAACTTATTTATTTTCTATCCTGACTCTGACTTATTGTGAATAGAACTCTGATTACAACTTTGGAAATAACAAGAAAAGAATCGAAGAGATATAAGTTAAGGAACGAGGGAGAAATATCTGTGAGATTGAGAAGTCCTCGAAGCGTGTTGCGAGCAGGATGTACACGGTACATATGTATGTGAAGTGCTGCTGGATCTATAAGGAGTGTACCGTGTGCTTCTGGCAACTTCTTGGAAGCTTGAGGAAGATTTAAAGAGCAAGTCGCCAGATGTCGGAAGCACTCCAGATTTCAAGATAGATATCTTTGGAGCGCTCAATTTCAATCGGAAGTGCCGAAAATCTGCTCGAGAAGTCAAGGGCTCTGATGTTAAGATAAAAATATGAGAAATTATGTATGGACCTTTCGGATGAGAGTAATTTTGAAATTTTATTAACAAGCGTTTATCTTTATAGAAATGTAGGCATCAAATGAATTGTAATTTGAATTTTAGTTCATGAAAATATGTGTCCAAAATTGAGATCCAAATGTAATGAAATAATTTTTAGTTGAATATAATTATATCATCAAAATTCAGAATAAAACTACCGGTCAAGTTGTTAAAAATAATATCACCAAAATATAAAAAAATCTTACTGTATCTGAATGTGCTTTGTCGAGCGTTCGAGAGTCAACATTTATAGAGGGACAATAAAGTACACCTCGTTATGCAGACGTAAAAGTTTTCTGAGAAATCCACTTAAAAATCATAGCTCCGCGTCCTGTTAGTAGATGTCGAATATGTGTTTATGTATAACGAGACATTTTTTTGAAAAAATCTCGAAGAATTTTCATATTTCAAAGAATACAATTTCATTGTACATGGTACACTGAGATGTTAATTATCATTAATATTTTTTTCGAATTCCCTGTAAGACCGTTTTAAAAGTTTGAGGAGTATTGAACAGAAATTCCGAGACAAGTGCACGGTCGGGTAAACTTCTCAGATGTTGTTATTGGCATGTGGTAAATGAGAAATCGAAAAGTAAAAAAAAAGCTCCAGTAAAATATACATATATATTTCGGAGGAAGTATGGTAAACGAGTCAAAGAAAGTAATTCGCTACGGCGGAAAGACTTGAATTTTGAAATCCGGGTGTCCTTAAGCGCTACCAAGAGTTTTTTGCTCCTAGAAAGAACTCGAGTTGGAAATAATATAAGCAAGAAAAAAAGTTTTATAAAAAAAAAAAAAATCGTGAATAGAGAAGGAAAAAAAAAGATTTAAAACATTTCTTCTTGCTTTTATTGGGATACTCGATTTTACAGCACTTGGCTCGTTAATTTCCTCGTTTTCACCATCTTGAACGACGGATCATTGTTTTTAAGCATATATATTTATATATATTCAGGTCTGTAGTAGTGTGGATGGAGAAAATAGTAGGAAATAGCGCTAGTAAGATTCTGGTAATTAAGGAAGCTCAACGGCGCCTTGGAAAATACTTGTACCAACGAATAGAAGTACAAAGAATTGGAGTAGAGGCGAGACAAGCGATTCCTTGGGAAGGGATATAAAGGAAACAGCTATCGAGAAACTCGAGTTAAACTTTCTTGTGAACAACAGAAATGTTAGCGGATTTATTTATTAGTTTTATCAATAACGTTATTTGTTATATTTATTGTATTTTATTTTTGGTGTTTATCTTACTTGAGCTGCAACCATTCCTTCTTTCAGTCGTCGCAAGTCCGTATGACTCCAGGCTGTGTGGGACCAAGGGTGGCTCTTTGTCAAATCGTCAAATTGGAAGTCTCGCAGTTGGTTCTTCAGAAACTTTCGGATGTTCCATGGTAAGTCGTTGTGTCTGAAATATTAAATTTATTATATTAGTTTCAGTATTTTTTTTCCTTTTTGTCAAATTTTTAGTACAAAATGTATGGTCAAATTTCGTGACACGGGTAAATTTAAAATTTTATCAGTACATTTTATGGATGGTATTAAAAATTCAAAAATAAGTTCCTAATTCAATAGTTGGGTTTAAAATTTTTGTCTTCAATAATTTAATCACTAATCCGACAATGAAAAAATTCAATAAATAAATTTTTTGTCCTCTGAGGAACTTAATTAACATCTAATGACATCAGAAAAATAAAGTAAGTCATATAAGTATAAGTACATAAAAAAAATAAAAGAAAAAGAATTCTTAAATGTATAGAGATCCGTTTTCCACCCGAATGAATCGTGGATTCTCTTAGCATCACCGGATACATAAATATTAAGCTCGTAAAGCGCAACCTCTTGCGGTTTTAAAGCACGTGTATCCTCTACAACGTTACATATATGCCTTGATAATAAATACATAAATATATATTTGTAAATTTATATCTATAGAGAACGCCTTATAACTCGGTAGTTTCACGTATTCGTACATATATATATTTATATGTGTATCAGTATGATATAAAAGCGTGAATTTAACCAACTTTTGAAAGGTGAAACGTGCGATAGTTTTGCATTTTCTACTCACGTGAGAGTAATCTCCACGTTTTCTCATCTTTACATCTTCAACAAGTATCACTGCCAGGAGATATTAAATAGATTGCAGTAGATGTATCCCCACATTTATTTATACGTGAAAATGTGGATTCGTAAAAATAAAATATAGCGAAACCGAAGTTTGTAAGCGTGGCGCTGGTACACCAGTGCCCGAGTATTCCGAATCTCTCGCGCGTATTTTATAAGCTTCAACGTACAAGTTTCACCGCGACACGTCTGCATTTTTCAGCGATACTTTCGAGTTATGTATTACGTGTTTCCGGTTACTCCCATCAACTATCGGATACCCACACTGCTACGCTATGCAGTAGTTGTTGTAGGACCGAGAAAAACATCCTAGAAGTTTACGGCACTTTTTACTACTCATTTCATTATCCTTCCTTACTGTTTTTTGTTTGCTATAAAATACAATGTCAAGAGATTTCTCCTTAAATTAAACATTTGTTTTGACTAAATTTAATTATTTAACTGCTCTATCGTCTGTCGCGGTAGTATGTTCACTCAGCAAGATCGTGTACGTAAAGTTTCATTGTTATAATAGGTATAACTTTTATTCCTACATAGACCAAATATTTTATTGCAATTAAATTAATGGTCTGAGTGAAATTGTTACCGAGAAATATGGAATTGTTTTCTTGCCACTGGGAGCTGAAAGATAAAATAGTGGTGACTAAAACTTACAAAAGAAGATTTTTATTCCGCTGGCTATTTTTCGACATTATATAAGTCGCTTTTTCGTAATAATCAAATTATATTGTCAAAGTTTACTTTTACGTACGTAAATATATATGTGTGTGTGCTTTAGTGTCTCGTTTTGTGACATCCTTTTTTATATCAGCATTCTCGAGTTTTTCAGTGTACACTAAAAACAAACTTTCCGCATCAGTTCTTTATTAGAATACTAAAAGGTCCTTCGTAATTTACTATTTTTTTTTTTTTGAAAATAATGAAAACAAAATTCTTTTTATTATGTTCGTTCAGGAAGTTAATTTTTAGGTTTAAAAAATTATAAAACTCAATTTACTGATATTGAATTTACTAGTCAACCCATGTGAAGATTTCGCACAATATCATGATCAAATAACTAATTTTTATTTTATAATGTGAAAATGAGACTGATTTTTATTACTACTTAAAAAAAAAACATCTTTTATTAGTATACATTTAATTTACTTATTCTGTCATTATAATATGACCTTTCATTTTTTCACCATAATATTGTGCAAAATATTACGTCAGTTAATGACGTTTATTTATGTATGAACTCAGTAGATAGAGCTTTTATCACTCGTGCGTTGGCACACACGCTCCGCTCATTGCGCCAACACACTCGTAGCCGAAAGTTATATTCATTCAGTTACATAGTTAAATACATTGTCAACAGGTGGCAGTGCATTTTTTTTAAAAAAGTTTTTCTTTAATCACTCTGATATTTTTCGTCAATAACGGGATTTATAAGAAATATGAAATTATTTATGACTGCATTTTACAGTAAAAATTTAGTTGTCTTTTGAAATTTCAACCAAAAGATTTAACAAGGGGAGGTTTTTTTGTGAGTTTGCTAAATTTTGAGCAGATATGATAGAAAATTTAGTTCAAAAATTACATGAAATGTATCTGGACAAGCACACGTTTATAAACATTATTCTATTGTTTTCATGGTAATCACTCGTAATCAACCAGCAGTTACAGTGCTAGGCAAATGACAATTTTGTTTTATTGACAATCACGTTATCGATAGAAGAGCTTTAACTTTTTTAACGATGTATAATTACGATTATATTATCAGGCTTAACGGTATGCGATATTGATCCATTAAAATTTTACCACGCAAATCAACTTGATTAATTACACTCGCATAAAACGTAATTATCTCTCATAAATCATCGTCGTCGTCAAATTTAATTTTTGATTTCGATTAATGTGCGTCAGGAATTTTCTCACGTAAACTAGCATGTATGTTCATTTTACTTTTGTGTTTAGAAAACAATCAGCCGAAATAGACACTAGAATAGTATAAGGTATTATTACTCTTGCAGATATTGTTGGAGACAAGAGTTTGGGGATATGTTAAAAACAAGAATGGCTAAGAATAGAATCTCTAAAAGAATGACTTTAAACTTTCGATAGTGCGGAATGTCTTTGACTCTTCCTTTTTTCTCCTTCGCAATCCATTATAGGTAGCATCTTTTATTCCATTTCACAAGTTCGTTCGCGTTCTCTTTCGCTCTAAGTGTAGGTAATGGCAGACCGTAGCTTGTGGAATCCTCTTATCCCGAGGCTCTTGTTCTTGTTTGCCCATGAATCGAGTAAAGGCTTTGATACGCTTATCGGGGTCGTGACCAGAGACTGGTGAGTGCCGACGCGAATTTCACATTCATTTTGTGGATATTGTTTCCAAAACAATGGACTTTTTCATGCCGAGCGGTGAGATTGTTATAAAGCTTTTACAGTTATTTTAATTACTCTTTCAATTGTTATTACTCACATTATCATTTTGTTCAACAGTAATTGATTTTTGTTTTATTAATTACTACTGAAATTATCGTATTATCATTTATTATATTAATTTTGAATACACAAAATCATTCACAGTAAATTCGATGATATTTTTATTCAGTAATCCATTGTTGTCATTACTAATTTACTATAAGTTACGTACATTGTATAAGCTTGATTGAGTTTAAGCTCCGTGAATTTAATAATACGTGTTATTAGCTATTTTAAGATTGTAAAATAATTTGCTAATTTATTATCAACATAAACCGAATTAGATTAAAATCATGGCGTTTTTATAATTTCCAAAGTTTTAAATTGTAAATCTGTAAATTAGTAATAAAAAAAAAAATTTTATTATCTAAATCGAAAGTACCGGTGAATGTATGAGTTAAAATTAAATACCCGTAAAATAATTTTCTGGTAAGGTCATAAATGGCCTGATCTCTCTATAGTTAAGATGAAATTTTAATTTTCATATAAACAGATTGAGATATTTTCATTATAATTTATATAATGATAATGATGCAAAGGAATAAAATTTCTGGAGCAATATTAGGCATTTCTGGCACGTAGTGTAAGTATCTCTGATTTAGTCTTGAATTATTCAGGCGTAAACAAATAGGCAGTCTAGCGGCTTCATCGAAACACTCTACCCGAACTGTGTCGCGAAGGGAAAAAAACACGATAATAAAAATAAAAATAAAACTAACTATAACAGTAATGGTAATAATGATAATAATAATAATAATAATAATAATAATAATAATAATAATAAAATAATAACAATACACATAAAAAAGCAAGAATTAGGGAATGAGAAGGAGAAAATTTTATTCGTGAGACCTTTAAATTTTCATGATCTCCATTCTCAGCACTGGTAAAGTTAAACCGTGGAATGCTGCTCGGTTCTCATCTCATTTCCTTGTGGAATTCGGTTTTCCGGGATCTCAGGGAAAATGAGCTCACAGGCTTCTCTCCATGGAATTTTACGATTTTGGCAAGGAGGGGAATTCTCATTGCGTCCAGTGTGGTGACTTTCCCGTAGGTAACTTCAAGGGTAAAAAGAATTACAACAACAAAAAAAAAGACTAGACAAAATAATAAATATGAAGGAGACAAGATGAGGATAATTGTTAAAGAACGATAAGGCGGCTGACCGCAATATGCATATGAATAGAATATTATGTTTACCTTGTGCGCTTATACAAAATATACATGCGGACATACATATGAACTTTCATGGCAATAATGCTGTATGCAAATTTACTATTATTGCATCATCATTATTAATATTCTTTAATTTTTACTTTTTCCTTCCATTATTATGTTACATTTCGCCCTAATACTTATTCAGCGGTATAATTTTCTCTCATTACGGGTTGAAATCTCATGACAATGTTAAATCGTGATCGGAATCCCTAATGATCCCGACAGTGCGCAGTCATTAGAAAATGTCTCATGGCAATCAAATTCAATTGGTTAAATAATTACTTCCCGTACCACTATTCTGCTTGCACTTAATCGTCGCGTTAAATTTTATTTTTTTTTTCTTTTCATTTCATTTCACTTCTATTGCTATTGTTGTTATTATTTTTGTTTGTTTTTATGTCTTTATTACCCCAGGATTATTGCAGTTACTCAGTTACGAGCCACTAAAGCGTAACAAACCAGAAACAAAAATAAAAATGATTTTTTTTAATTAAAAAAACCCAGTAAAAGTAAAAACAATATGGCGGCATCGGTTTAAACCCACCTGCATTAAAATTCTAATAAACCCTAGCGAGGATAATTATCCGTATCTCTGTTTGTAAATTTAACTGCTAAATTTAATACAGACAACAACAGAATGCTCAACATGTGCTCACGGTACTAAAAAGATCAACTGACGTTAGATATTACGAGGAAAGTCTGAGTGTAGTTAAATATAATTTTGTTGTACAAACAGTAGTTTACTGTTCCAAGAATCTATATGCGCTATTGAATTGTTCAAGAGCTTAAAGCTTATAGCTCAAGATGTGCGTTGTATGTTTTACTATAACTGTAACTATATATAGTTCAGGGTTCAGGCGATATTTTGTAGAGTGAGGAGTGCAGGAACGAGCGATAAATTAACTTCTGCACACCCTCGTTCTTCCTTCGAGCGATTTATACGAGTTTAACTTTAATTCTTGTCTCTCTGACACACACCAACAGATACTTTATCCACGATCTGCAATATATTTGTTCCAGTAAAATTCTCACTGTCCTAGATGACTAAATGTCTCTAAGGGAAAATTTTGTGTGAATAAGAGTAATGAAAATTAAATACAATAGAGATTTATCTTCACTAGCTAGGTGTTGATTTAATAACCTTAAGATGTCATCTTCAATATTGAGATGAAAATGATGGAATATAGTATTATGTAGCATGAAATAGGAGCTGTACTTGTGAGAAGAATACTGCCTTCGTGCGGGGCCAAGCCAAACTATCGTATGTGGAGTCGTTGAGGTTAACGGGGCTAAAAGTAATAATCTAAAATAAGTATCTTGATGAAAAAAATTGATATGTGTATCATATATGAAGATATGTTGACAAGTATATAAAAATTGAATCCAGCACATATATTTTTCCGTGGGGAGAAGATATATGTAAAAATGAATAATTAGACGGTAGAATGGTTAACATTATCTTTTAACAATTTTTACACTACATTATATCTTATAAAGTTTTATCTCATAATATATTTTTTTCAGTTTCATGTTCGTAATCCTCGGTATTATATACTCGCAAATAAAATAATTATATTCAACCGGTTTTTTTGCCGAATGAACGTAAAATCTAAAATTTCAAATTTACATAAGATAAAATGCGTAACATTAACATAAATCTTATGTAAATTTCATTCATATTTTTTAATACTTTTACAAGAAATATCAATGCGAGTCTTACTTGTAAAAATGTTTTCTTTACATTGATTTTTTAATACTAAAAAATTTTTGTACTAAACTAACTTGATACAAAACTATTTTTACTTTCTATCAACGTTGATTTGCCAAAAAAAAAAAAAAAAAAATGAAACTTCATTCCTGGAACCGGGTGACCGCAACATCTCCGATAACTTGTAGCCCTTCTCCCCAGGCCAAATGAAAAGTACAGAGGAAATAAAGGAGAGGAAAAAGTTAAAGAGCAAGACGGTGATTGTGGATGAGGTTTAGAGAGAACAAGAGGAAGGGGTTATTAGGAACGAGGTCGGCACTCAGCTAGTTAACTGGAATATCTTGGAACATTAGTGATGGCAGTAGTGTCGGAGATCGAGGTAATTGCCAGTCCGGCACTTGCAGCAACCCATCTATATTCCTCCTACTCCATCTCGTACTCCTCTTCCTTCTATTTCTACTACCTCTTACACTGCTCAAATATTCCTACAGCAGCACCACTATCTCACAATTTCCCACAACCCCTACACCTCCCCTCAAGAGTGTATAGCTGTGTCATCTCCCTACCACTTGGAGCCAGAGGCTCGTTCAGAAACCGCTCCACAGAGGCAATTATATCGATTTGTATTTCATTGGGGAAAATTGCTCATTAGTTTCCTCGCTGGTACATCGGTATAATATTATCTTGCTACAGCCTATACTCTTCATCCAGCATGCTAACATCTTGATGAATGCTAATGCATTATCAGCGATTCCGTTTGAATATTAATTATAAAATGCTTCGCAAAGGCACTTTAAGATAACAAGACCGATAGATGGGTAAATATTCATTTAATTAATAGCTTCGTTGGAAATTTTATCATTAAAATCACTTATACTCATTTATAACTCGTGAAAAAATTTTATGATATGTGTTGATCTCTTATTTCAACATATCAGAAAATTTTTCTACGGAGGCAAATAAAAAATTTGAAAATGAAAAACGTTTTTTTTCTTTTTGAAAGTAAATGATTTTAGTATTGATTGATGCCATTGTTTTGATGTATTTATTGATATTTATATTGGCTGTTGTTCCCCAAACCAACCTAAAAGAAAAGCTCGAGTTTATTGGAGCCTTTGTTTGAGCAGTCTCTGACTGTTTCTGCAATCCGGTCATTTAAGTTTTATTTGTGGTGTCAAGTTTTTTCTCATTGCGTCAAAGTGCTTGTACTTTTACTCAACAGACTTGAGTATAGTAGTACAGCTCAGTATAGAGTCAGGAGTTAAATTCAGAGAGAGCTCGAGCTTTACTGTTTTGTGTTGACGAGCGCAATTCATCCGGTGCTACAGTTAAGAATATTTCTTTCGCGGAAAAATTATTATTTTCTTTTTTGTTCTTTTCTTATTATGTTTTTGTTATTCTTTTTAACGTATATTGTTTCATGTGTATTTTATGCTGTGTAAATAAAGAAATAAAAAAGATGGAAAATATGTTTAAGTGGAAGAACCAGAAACAAAGCAAATGTACAGTGGTAAAAAATGTAAATAAGAATAAAGGTTGTAGCCCCGGGATAATTTACAGTAAATATCATACAACCTAAAGAGAAAACAAAGAAGGAGATAGTGAATATTGAGAGTTGGATAACATTCAATCCATTTTATCAGAGTAAAAATAAACTCTGCTATTCTTTCACGAAATCGATTTTTTTTTTTTAGATATACCTAACATATAAATATACAATATATCTATACTAAAAATTTCTCCTCAAAATCAATACTATGAATGTTTGAAGAAAGTATTAGTCTATATAGTTATGAGAATAAGGAAAATGCTGTCTTCGTTGGATTTATACGATAAAAATCATTTTTGTATTTTAGTTAAATTAAGTATAATAATTGGAAAGGTCTTGACCACAATTAGCGCCTTTTCACGATTTTATATAATTTTTGGGGATAGTCAATTTTTTGTGTTAAATTTTTGTTAAAATTTGTTCATTCTATAAATTAGTTCCATCATATTTTTCATTCAATGGTTAGTGATTTATCCTGTCATAGCAATATGAGTTGACAGCTTATTAATAAGATACAATAGTACTTTTGTTAATTTCGTCGGACTTAAAAGCTCTCATACTACTTGTTTACAATTTAAAACATTTCCAGCCGCCTAAACAAGTTTTTGTCAGCATTTAATATTTGTTTCAATATCTTTAATTCCGAGACTTTTTCCGAGTTTTAAAATGGCCGATAGTAAATTTGTGTCTTTTCCATCTGAGAAAAGTGAAAAGTGCAGTTTTGCGGTGGCAGGATGAAACTGCCAGCAAAGCGATTTACTTTAGAGAATGAAGAACGTCGACGAGGCGACGCCCGTCGTTTATTCCTCGTTCTCATCTCGTCGTTTCTCTCTATATTCTCTATATTCTGCTATATCATACTATACTATACCACACCATATATATACACACACTCTACAACTAAACCCTGATGCTCTCCGGTCCTATCCACGCGGGCGTTGCATCGATCGTCTAGGAATGGAGTTGAGGACGAAAAGCTCGCGTTTAACTCCGCCACCAGCTGCACCACTAGCTTTACAGTCTCTAGTACTGTACATGCCTTTCATCAGCAATGCTTCAAACTGAAGCCGCGATTCGGTGGCATAGACTACAGTAGTTACCTCTCACTTTCGGTCTCTATTTCTAGTACTAGCAAGGCGACTGCTGACTCTTTTTTTTTATATTTTATTAGCGACCAGTATTTTGCCATTTACCGGGTCTCTAAAGTAAAGCCTCTGGTTCAATTCGGGTAGTTTTCTATGGCGACGATGGGCGATGGGTTTTCAATGAACACACGGTAAGAAACCACAGAAAAGCATTACGTCGTCTTTCACGTCTTTCTTGTCCTTTACTTGTACTTCTTCTACAGTTAATCTTCTGTACGTGTCGCTTTCAAGATGCATCGTCTTTATCCTTATCCTCGTTCTTCCGTTTCAAAGTAA
Organism: Cotesia congregata; assembly: GCA_905319865.3. Taxonomy (NCBI): domain Eukaryota; kingdom Metazoa; phylum Arthropoda; class Insecta; order Hymenoptera; family Braconidae; genus Cotesia; species Cotesia congregata. The sequence continues at coordinate 16,771,962 of CAJNRD030001123.1, forward strand.
AGGATATGTATTACTAAGCCGTTATCTTCGTTGCTTTATTTTCTTTATGGGCTCCAGGCGTTATGCTAATTAAATATTTCCGGTGTGATAATAAATACTGTTGAGTAATTTATTTTTATTAGCCAAAGTTTATTCATTATTGTGTTATTTCGTTATTTATTTTATTAAACATCGTAATAGTTTTATTGAACTTAGTCGGGTGTGTCGGAGAATGGAAGTATTTATCATAAATATTCCCGGGTATGAACGATAATATTGTCGGAAATAAATTATTTATTTCTGGTAAATATACGATTTAATAGAAAAATATTTCGAGCTCGGAATTTAATAATATCATAACTACTTAAATAGTTCGATACATTGATAAAAAGGTTTATTTGGCCCAAGAAAAAAAAAACAAAAAAAAAATAATTTTTACTTAATCCTTCGTCCAAAATTTTTTTGTCTTAAATTAAGTTAATTTTTTTTTTCACTCCATCAAATTGATTAATTTTGGTTTGTGAAAAAAAAAAATAATATGAACTAAACCAAAAAAAAATATTTTTCATAAATTTTTTTGAGACTCGTTCAAAATTCATTCCAGTTAAAGAAAAAAGAAAAATTTTTTTTTCTTCAAGTAAATCTGGATCTTTTTTATTTGTATCAGTTAGTTTTTTCTATCAATGTATATACATCGTTAAATTTATTTCTCTACTCTTACAATAAAAGTTACAATAGAAGAAATTCAAATGGAAATTTATTTTCGAATACAGTGAAAGTTATGTAATTTCAATCTTCTTAAAATTAAAATTTTGACTTAACAATTTACTGACCGATTTTTTCTTCTCAAAGTTTATTACATTGTATTTATATATATTTCAACTATTTTCGCTGAGAATAATTAAAATAATCTTTTCCCAACAAATTCAATTAAAATTCACTGGTTTACAACTCGAGTAGCATCCGAAATAATAATCGACTTAAACGCTGCCGGGATTAACAAGCTGTGAAACTTTAAATAATCTGTTTAATTTTTCAATAAATTATTTCAAGCGGTGAGAAGTGACATAAACTTCTTTCTCTACTCCATTTGGTTAGTGAAAAAATAACGAATGAAAAATTTATGAAATGAAGTATAAAAAAGATAAAAAAAAAAGTAGCAAGTAGTTGGAATAAAAAAAGTCCCGCGGGACAATTTCATTCGCGAGAAATCTCGAGAGAATCCGAGTTTGGTAGTGCTTTTACGCTGGGAGAAAGGATGCAATTTACCCGCCACGACAAAGACCGTCTACATCCATATCCACGTCTACATCTACGTCTATGTCTATGGCTGATCCGTTAACCCATTTGATGGGACATCGATATTGTGTGTTGTTCTATGATCACACAAGTGTGTGTTTCAAAGAGCACGGCTACGGCTATCGTGACGCAGGAACTGTATAGCATCCGAGTATCGCATCAAAGATCGCTGGAAATTCATTCCTCTGAAGAATCGAAGGGTATAATGTTCTTATATCTTGATAATATAATAGAAAAATTTATAAAAAATTTTTATTCTTATTCTTTTTTTTTTTTATTTTCCTTGTCAATATGTATAAATATAAAAATAGTACAGCATGGTAATATTTTACGGATTGCGGATGTTTTGTGAGCATATCACGGGATGATCGGATAAATACACGGACATATATGACAACGATCGAGTTATTTCACGTTAGTATAAAGAGAAATGTTAAGTGCCGTGACTTTATGCGGGCTTTATTGGCAATACCGTTTTTAATATTAGCTCTCTTAAAAAGTAAATGCCTCTTTAGTTGGTTATATTAAAGTTTCAATAGTAATAGTAATATTTATAGTAATAGTAGTTTTACGTGATTCGATCATATATCAAGATTTTTTATTTATATTTTTTAATTAATTTCGATGAATGCAAAACAAAAATAAAAATAAACTGATGAAAAAATTAGAGAGTGAATTTATAGGCCAATTATTATCTTTTGTAGTTAATTATACATTATTAAGCATCAATTACTCTGAATCAACAATTAAAACTTTATTCGACGAGTTAATTGGAAAAATGTTATATTCTAAATAAGGTTTTAATATTAGAGTGTTTTAATAAAATATTTACTGATAATTATTTCAATTTTTAGATCTCGATATTTTTATAAATGATATAACATTTTTATGGAAATTTATAAAAGTTTTTTTGTGGAAATTTTGCGTGGAGAGGGCAAACAAAAGTTTATTTTGTTTGATGTTCTTTTCAAGGTTCATTGTAATAATGTTATTTTATCAAATTTATGTAACTATAACATGGAGAAAAATTGAAAATTAAAATATTGAAAAATTAAAGATCAAAGTTTGGAAAACTTTTTTAAATTCAATTCGATAATTAAAAAAATAATAAATCATTAACTTAAATTCTGCTACACTCTATACATTTTTTAGTGTCCTACTTTTGTCGTTTGTATTATTAAAATTTTTGTCAATAAAAAATTAACATTTTGCTATAGTTATTGTACTATCGATTTGTATTTATTCATAACCAAATTTAAAATTAGTTTTTTCTTTTTATAATCACAAAAAAAATCAATTCTTGAGCCGAGAAAAAATTATTTGAATTAAAAAAATATCTATGAATACAATAAATATTTTTAGCAAAATCAAATTTGTTGTTAGAAAAATTTACTTAAGTCAAGATTATTCCGATTTTTCTCATTCATTTTCTTGGTACGCGTAAACTTTTTTTTCAAAGTAGATAATAATTTCTAACACTAATTTTAATTTCTAAAATATTTTTGAGCTAGTAATATTTGTTTATACGCTCTTTTAACTGTAGAGTGGAACAACAAAAAAATGACTTATTTCACTGGAAAAAAAATTTTTTTTTTTCATACCTAAAATTATTGGCCGAAACGCCAGTCAAATTAACACTTTATAAGTATAATTACACTGTATATCTTCCATAAAACTCAGTACAAAGTACAGCCATAATAAAATTTTTTATAAAAAAAAAAAATAATAAAAGTTAATAAAAAAGTATCTTTATTAAAAAGACTCGTAAAAGGTAGAACTAAAAAATTTAATGTCGAAATCGTCGTATCTCATAATATAATATAAAGTTAACGATACAAGCATGTGTATAGTGTAATATATATATGAAATTTTTCAACGTCGCTTGAACGTAAAAGAAACAGTTAAAATGACAAGTAAAGCATCTGAAGTATAAAGTAAAGCATAAATCGCAGGTAAAGCAAGAGAGATGGAATCACTCGCATATAAAGTTGTTAGTTATAAAAAACCAGGACCTACTGTACACTGCAGTATAAACTTGATACGATAAAAGTTGTAAAATATATATATAAAATATACAATCTGAATCTTGAGACTCACCCATCTATCAGCGGCACGTCTCGAAGAATCCTGCGGGCAGCTGCGAGCCGGTCGCCAGCGTGAGCAGCCAACAGAATCCTCGTCAGAAGCTGACCCAGCACCATCACGCCCATCACCATCCTCATCCTCCACCTCGCTGGGCCCGCAGCTTCCTGTCGCCGATAATGTCCTCATGCCATCGCTCGATTAACTCAACTAATCTCCTTTTCACGTTCCGCAGCTACGCAAGCGAACGAACCACACCCGTCCTCTGTCCGTCTTACTATTCTAGCTTTGCTATCTTCTGTTAGGTAACAGCTAATCTTAACTTTGTACTCAAAGTCAATAGTTATCTCAATCCTTCCATTCGTGATCTCGATAATTAATTAAGGAATCTATTTGTTTAATTAAGTATCGATTTCACTGGTTTGATTTGATGATTTTTTTTTTTTTTTTTTTTTTTTTTTTTTTAATATAAAAGTCAATTACACGTGCTGGTGTTTCATTCTTGACGTTTCGATGCTATGATTATTTATTAGCAAATAATATCGCGGCATTTTGTCACCAGTTTTTTTTTTATTTCTGCTAGTGATTTATTTAAAATTAAAAATACAATGATTGGCACACTGAGAGAAAAATTTTTTTTTAATGTTTGAAAAATTTTTTATCAATAAATTTAAAGAGTCAAAATTTTAAAGATTAAATTTTTCTGATTTTAAAATTAATCATTAATGATTTAGAAAAAATGAATTTATATTGAGCATAAAAATATTTCATTAGACATTTGAAGCTAGAGATTAATGTATTGAAAAAAACTCAATTTTGATAAACTGTCTCAATTTTCAACTGTAATAATTTTTTTATTATTGTAATAAAAATTTAATCAAGACAAAATAAAAATAAATAATTGCATGTGTGAAACAAATAGAAATAAATTTGATTTATTACTTCTATCTGAACTCCAAAACAAATCTTTCTATCAGTGTATAAAATTGCCAATCACTGGGCATGTAATTTTATTACGGTATAAAAAAAACTATTTGTTGTTTTTATCGCAACTGTGAGCACTTTTTAGTAACACTGTCATCACTTTAAACTCACAAATCACGTCAATAAACAGAGTAGTTTTTTACTCTCATTATTTTTATTATTATTTTTTATTGTAATCATCTAATCCTGCTCGAGTTTTTTCTTACAAGCATTAATCACGATCGGTCGGTTTTTCCGAGCTTCGTCTTCTATTTTGAGCCGCGAATACGGTATACAGGTGAAGAGAGTTAAAGTCCTCGTGGGTGTCGTTAAAGAGGTTGCCCGCAAACTAGAGATCCCGCGGAGCTCGTTAGTGCTCGGTGATTAATTAGCTGGCCAGGTGGCGGGAGAGATAAAAAACGTTTGAGTTTAAATAAAAAAACTTGTGATAAAAGAACCCGATTATAAGTATCCACTTGAGTTACTCGAATAGGAGAATTATTATACTTTTCACGAGTGTTTTTTTCCGAGATACTGGTCAGAGGTTCAACTCACTTCTCGTATCAACTTTCCGGTAAACTCTCGAGCATTCTGTAAATTCAACACTCCATTACTCACTGGTATTTACTTTCATATCAGCACGATGCACTTTTAGGTGGAAAAGGGAAATACTTTTTTGGAATTTTACACGATTAATTAGGTGTGAAATTTTATAATTGAGAGCCTCTGAAGAGGTCAAATTTACCAATTTATTAATATTGTTATTTTTAATCAAACTCGAAATCAAAATTCTGTCTAAAGAATGCAAAAAAATAAGATAAAATTGATAAGGATCTGTTTTATCGAAAATAAAATTTCCGATAAAAAAGGTCTCTTATAATTTTTTCGCATCTCCAATATTTTACCCAGAATTTAAATTAAAATTTTCAAGATAATGATTGCATTAACATTCCTTCGCGACGTGATTTATCACAATAGCTGAAAAATTTTCTATTTGCACTTCAGACAATAAAACACCACCGTCGTGACTTTTACACCATCAATACAAATACTTTACAATACATACATATTTTTTTTTATTTTTTATTTGTCGATTGAGTTTTCGGGGGAATATATTTTTTATCAGATTCGATTTATCTCGATTCGACTTATGTCCTAGGAGAGATGGATTTCCACAAAGTTTACTTGATCTTACATACATATCTTAACATGTATACCTATAACCTATACCCAGAGACCTATACATACATCCATACATACATACATGAGTTGAAATAGGCAACGACAGGAAATTTAAAAGGAAAAACGTTTTTCGAAAATTTATACGATACACGGTGACCTTCTATCGAGTCTCATGTCAACTTTTTCCCATAAATATATGTATATATTATACATGTATGTCTGTATTTATATGCAGAACACAAAAAATGTTAAACTATTTCAGCCTTCAAATTTATTTTCATCTTTTATTATTTTTGCCATGCCGAATGTTTTTTGTTCGAAAATTACGAGGACGCGTGCTATAATTTGAATTATTCAAAATTTTTCATCCGTAAGTTTAAATGCTTCGTTTTAAATATTTCCGCAAGCCATCGTGCAAATAATTTTTCGCACCGAAAATCTCTCATACAGTTTATTGTATTCATAACAATTGTCGTGAAAAATAAAAAAAAAAACAAATAAACAAAATACGTTATTCAACTCAGTTAATAATTTATATTTTTATTCCATAAAAATTGCAATAATTCTAGCGAAAAATAGCAAACAAGTTAATTATCAATGACCCGAGACGGGACAAGTGCAGCCAAGTGTTATTGAACCAATATCACGCATATACGACTTGATACTGTATATATGCGACGATTGAATGATTAATTTAATTTGTAACACTACCGACTGCTAACGATCCTCTTGTTACTGCTATCATCATCATTATTATTATTAATATTATTACTATTATGCTATCAATGTTAGTGTTAGTGTTGGTATCAGCGTGAATATTAGTATTTCTTGTCAGTAGGCTACAGATGCTGCACTATAGATTCTACGTCCCCTACTAACCTATCGATACACTAGGCGTAAATGATCGTCAGCTACTGCGATCGAAACCTGTCAATATAATATACATAGATATATATTGTCTCGTACTTCAAACTGTGTTTAACGTACGACCTATTTTCGATTCGTGACCGACTAATTGTGTTGGTGGTTTCCAATTACATATACACACCCCACATGTTAATGCAATCAAAATCTTCTGACCCACGCACGTACATATATGTTTATATATTTTTATATGTCCATATGTACATGTAAATGCATGGAGACATACACATAATCAAACAATTTCATCAGTAAATTTAAATACGCTTGAATAAACTATTCAATTAAAATGTTTATAAATTTATTTAGCTATTCAAATAAAAGCATGGAGCGTAAATTAAAAAAACGAGAAAAAAAATTTTTTGGTGTCGTATATATTTAAAAAAAAAATTTTAAATACTTTTGTATAATGAGGAAAATAATTACACGGGGATTACGGAGACTAGTTGAAAGATGTCTCGCGGAGATAACACTGATGAGTGGGAGACTGCGGGTACGATACACGCGGTCCGGAGTTGAAGAGTCGACTGGTGAATACGTCGACGGTCTCTTTAGCGTTTCATGGCGCAGGCGTCCGTTGGATACGAGTTGAGCTTTTGCTGCTTATTTGCTTTACTTGTACTACTATTTTTCCGAGTATACTCTTCTTACGCGGCCACATTGCATCTGTACGCACTCTCGATATATTGGAGATGTTAATTATTATTGTTATTATTATTTATTAAAAAGTTTCTATAGATAAATTAAAATTTTAATTTCTGCGAGTTGTAATTAAGAAATTTCTTGTCAGAAATTTTAATTATGCTTTACTTTGGCGATACTGTTTGATCTTGAATTGAGAAAATGTACAGGGTTAGATTTAGATTTGAATTTGAATTTGAAATGGTTTTGTATCAGAAATAATTTTAGCTCTTGACTAGTAGAGTAGTGGATTGGTCAGTGAAGAGGTGTCCGGACATCCGATGTCTCAATCAGTAATTCTGAGATAAAGCCAGGCGAAACGAGGGGATTCAAAGATATCTTTGCAAGCTGAATAGATACTTGAGTTTGGTTGGACGGAAGCAAACTCAATGAGATGTTTGCTGAGAGCAAATTTGATTTACTCTGTTTACGAGTGATAAACTACAAAGTAGATCTTTGTTGTCCGGCAATAAACTCTTTGGTTTTGAGTATACTCAGTAAAAACTATTTTGGGAAAATCATACGGAGGAAGGAAGTAAAGAGTTATTTGAATTTCAGAATAAAGATAAGGATGATTGAAACTTATATGAGTTAACAGCAAATGACTTTATTTCGATCTTGAATTCTGCAAAATTTCTAATAGTCAATAATCTTTATTAACTCTATCAAAATTAGAGTTGTAAACTAAATAATGATCACTAGAATGTATTAGAAAAATATTTATTATGATTAAATCAGTGAAGTTTCAATTTCTTTATTGTCTTAGATTTTTTACATGATATTTTTTAATTATTAAAAATTATAATTTTTGCTAAAGCTATTAAAATAGAAAAATTAATTGTCGATAAACATTGAAATCATGCATCAAATTTAATGACATTTATGAGTTCAAGTCTTCAGAACCACAATAGAATTTTTACCGCTCAAAAACTAGCAAAGCTCTCCATCCTAAGAAATTTCGGGGTTGTCATTCAAGATAAACTATTTCTCAGTTTCACCACGCAAAATTAATTTTCCAAGTATTCGTTTACCTCCGTGAGCCCTAAGAGCTTAGTCATTATCATTAGTTAAAAAAATTGATACCAGAACAAAACTTAAGTCGTAACAGAATTTACATGGAATGATTATACACAAAAAGGGTTATTCAGTGCTCTCTACTTAGTTTAAATTTTTAATCCACTCTAAAATTATCCGGTAATTACATTGTAGTTATGTAAATTACGTGATTCGAATTTTATTTGCATACTCGATGAATAGTAATTTTCCAAGCACTTGCGATATACGTAAATTCACCTTATTAATTCAAAGTAAAAAACGCTAAACAACACTACAACAATTACTTTAATAATCACCGTGTTTTTCGTTCGCTATTTTTTTATCACCATATTATTATTATTATTATTATTATTATCCTTTTTATTAATTTCCAGGACAAAGTGAATAAAACTGAATTTTAAAGTAAGCCATAAAAAAAGAGAGCCGGGCTTTTAGTGAATTTCATACTCTTGTACTCCCGTTATTATATTATATGTAAGTGTATATATTACTGGGTATATACACAAAACATTACATATATATAAATACAAATATTCATGCACATATATATGAACTTGTATACGTATACGTAGATCAGATGTCCCGCGTAGCAGAACGGAAATCGCTAGAGCGAATTTAGTTCCGGGACGATTGGCCCGTTGCCAGAACAATTGCACGCGATATCCGACGACACTCGATTATTGGGAAAAATAGCGTGAGAAATATAAATACAGTGGGTGGAAAACAGAGCTTTTTTTATACCCTCGTTGTTGCTATTGTTATTATTATCATCATTATTTTCGACGATCGGTGTAGGGAGAAGACGAATTTAACGGAACAGAATTACAGTTTGATGGTGAATGGTGACTAAAAGAGTCGGCTATCATTGGGTATAAACGTTTGCATTCAATCGGGTGTTAATAATCGACTCGTTATGAAGAATTTAAAATTTAACGAAAACACAAAAATTTATCCAAGACTGTCAATTTTCATGCAACGTAAAATCTTCCATTTTATTCCGTTTCATTTATTTACAAACTTAACAAAATACAAACAATCTTTAATCACTGTGACTGGCGAGAATCACGAATTACGAGTAAAAAAAATTTTAGCTTAATGATTTTTCAATATTTTTTATCACAATATACATAGTTTGGATACGATTGTAATAAATTTTTAAAATAATATTGCTATGATAGGATAAGTTACTAATAATTGAATGGAAAATGTGACGGAACAAAGTTAATGAACCAACAAACTATACAAAATTTTTCTAAAAGTTATCAAACTTTTGATCATAAAAAAATGACTATCACCAAAAAATATACAAAATCGTGAAGAAGCACAAATTCAAGACTTTTTTGATGATACTAAATTTAACTATAAAAATCTCTTTTAAAATAGAAATATGCACGTGAAAAAATTTTCCTTAAATTAAAATGTCAAAAAATTAAATAAATAAACAAATTTTCTCTAGCGAGAAATTCCAATCTGAAATAAAAAAAAATTAACTTGATTTAAGAGAAAAGTTCTTAAATCAAGAAAATCATTCTGAAGAGTTTTATTTTCTTCAATTAAGTGAAATTAACTAAAACCAAGAAAAATTTCTTAGTTCAAGAATTTTTTTCACTTAACAATTTTTTTTTTCAGTGTATTTAGAATAACTTTGAAAATTTACCATGAATTTTGAAAAGTCACAAATGACGGTCAAAATCTTTCCAATTCTACTCAACTTAACTGAAAAATTTCATTTTATCATATAAAAGTATGTGAAAGATAAAATTTTCCTAATTCTCTTCATAATAGAAATGATATAACGATAATGAATAATACAATGTCGATGTTATTTCAAACTGAACAACTGGAAACATGCATTAGTTGATTAATTTATTTATTTAAAACAAGCATTGATTAACACGTTGACATAAACTCATACGGTTAGATGGGAATAGAAGTACATTGTCGAGGTGGGACATGTGTGCATAGAAACACCAACAAAACTCTTTGAATAATTTAGCAGGCAATACGGGAGAGTGATCGAGTGAGGGGAATAATAAAATAGGCTCCAGTCAGTATAGTACACTACAGAGTTCGAGTTAGTATTAGGTTATTGGTGAATTTACGGTTCTCTGTTGGGCATCGTGACGATGATGACGTTTCCTGTACACGCATACCTACGGAAAACTTATGATCCACGCAAAACCATTTGTTGAGGGTGCGCTCCGCCTGTACTATGCTGTGCTGAGGATTCATCAGCCCAGTCGAGTGGCAATGAGACTCCCACGTGAATAATAAAGTACGCATATTTTGTGGTGGTAACCGCGGATAATGAACCTTCCAAGCTTCAAACTCAAACAAACTATCTGCCGGTTGTCATCTCTGTAGATCTACTTATGTTGAATTTAATTTTTTAGAGATTTTTTAATATGCACTGATTTTATTGACAATTAATAAATCATCACGCTTAATTAAACCTTTTATTCGAAATTTTAACAGTACAAAAATATTTTTTTTTTTATTCAAATTGGCGGTTCGATGAAATTTTTCCGTACATCTAGGGTGAGGTAAAAAGTGCTCCATTTGTCACTCTTGTTTTATCAACGTGAAAAAAAATTTGCTTTATATTTCTGACACATCCACGAAAAGAATAAATCTTTTAAATGATAAAAAAGTATAAAATTAAAAATTGAGTAAGGTGAAAAAAAAGTTCAAATTTTGTACTATTTAGTTCGAGCTTTTTTGTCCAAAAAAGTAGTTCATTTATACAAAAATCTTCACAATTTTACTCAGAAAAAATAAATTTCTTGCATCAAGAAAATTTTGAGGAAGATCAAAGTTTTTTTAGAGAAAGAACAAATTTTTGGGTCAAGAAAATTTGCCACCATTCAAGAAATTTTTAGTCTTCCTTAATATTTTTTTGAGTAAAGAAAATTTACCCTCCCTATCAAGAATTTTTTCTTTCTGAGTAGGTATATCCTTCTGAAAATGACATAAAGGAAAGCAGAACAAAATTACAGCCAATTTGATCGATAAATTTTTTAATTATACCACGAGTAGTTTTTAAAAACATAGTTTCGAGACAATAAATTTAATATTTTACAAAATGAGGTCTCCGACGCTCTGGAATATGTGTGATAACTCCGTAAATATTGAATATTTTGATTTTTTTATGTTACAACATACTATAGTATATATACTCTCAATATATTAAATTTTTGAAGTATAAAAAAAAAGATTCGATGTTTCGAATTTCTAAAGGAATTTCTTATTTAATATAATAGATAGTTTTCTGACTTCAGAAGTAAAAAAAGTAAATTAATAAAAAAAATTTGTCCATAGGAAAGTATTTTACAATTTTATCTCCTGTGTAAATAGTTCCGGGAATCCTTTTGAGTACAATGCGACAGTTTGACTATCGAATAGTCTGCGGATGCATTGGAAGCCCGAAGCCTTTGGCTCTTAAGTTTGCCAAAGGATGATAGTAAAATCAAGATGAGGATGAGGATGTACAAGTACAAGAAGATTGTGTATTTACAGCTGAGGACTGAATGAATATATATGTATAGTATCAAAATATTGAATAGGAACTGGAATTATTTGAACTGAGTAGACGATCGATTATCGATAAATGCCTGTAGGTAGTACTTGTTCTATTAGATGTACCATTTCGCAGTACAAAGAGAAACTATTTGTCTTGATAGCGCAATGATGATACGCCGTCTACAGTCTAGTGTCTACAAAATACAGCTGGTGATTTCAAGAAAAAAATACAATACATGGAGAGGGATTGTTTATTATTGTTGAAGATATGCCGTATTATAAAAATAAAAATAATGAAAGACGTAAAAAAGGCTTAGTAATATTAAGTTGCCGAGAAATATAAAGTAGCAGAGAGTGAATTTTGCAAATTTATGCGTGGTTGGGAGAAGCGACAAACTAAACGCATAGTTCAGCATTATCTAGGCAAGCCTGGTGTGCCGTCGGTTCTAGTATAATTAAAGTATTTGCCAAGTGAATTATTTATGAAGTTAACTGAATAAACGATGGCCGGGTAAGTCACTACCACCGGAAAAGATCGTGGAGAAACGGAAAAGTGTCAAGTGTAGAAAAATTTACCTTAATGTTGTAAAATAAAATAACTTTTGGCAAAGTGTCTGATGGCGATGGCTAACGAACAAAACTCCCGGTAACAACGTTTTACCTATACCAACATCAACGCTCACTAGCAACCTTCCTGGTTAAACTTTTGATCTAATAAATTTTAGCGATATCGCCCTGTCTTCGAACAAGACTAAAGACCTAAGACTTTAATCTTTGGTGTCATCTATTAATTGTTTATGTCATCAATTTTCATAATTTATTGCAGCCACTGAATATTTTATCCTCAAGTTTAGTATTTAATAAACAGAAAAAAAATTTTTTATTAACTAAGTTAAATCTTTGAAGGGTAAAGTCGCTTTTTAGACATTGTTTTTTTGTTTTAATGATTTTCTAATATGCAATAATTTTCTGTATGAAAGTTGAATAACAAAAATTATCTAATTAAAAAAAAAAAAAAATTCTCATAAAAATTTCAATTTTGCTTTGAGTCAGTTCGAATTAATTCAAGGAATTCACTTGCAAAAGAAGAAAATAAATATTCCATTTAAGAATTTTTCGAATTCTACAATGAACTTTGCTATTATCAAATAAAATAACCTATGTATCAATCAAAAATTTTATGTATCATAAAAATTGTCTCCATTACGTGTTAGAATGCGTTTAAGTAAAATATTTTTTTTTATTTTTAGCTATATTTAATATAGAAATTCTTTCTTCATACATAAATATAAAATTCTTAAAAAAAATTACATTATCCTTAATTTAATAAAATTGTGTTTTTCAATGTACAATTTGATTTTCAATTTAAGAATGTTTCTCTTGAATCAAGTAATTTTTTTCGGTGTCATCTTGCTTTTTTGATTAAAGAAAAGCCATTTTCAAAAATTGTGGTATCATTTTAGTGTTTGACAGTGTGTGGTATTTTCTGCACCAGAAATGAATTTAAAAAATGACGAAATCGATTTATTGATTCTCAGTCGAGAGTAAAGCATAGCCTTCATCAGTCATGTAAAAACTACATTCACATACTTCCATACATCTGATCTGAGTACGTGAGCTAGAAATAAAGTTTCTAAAATGAAATTCAAGAAGCACGTCTTATTTTTACGGACGTAATATTATGAAATCTGAAGCCACGTATCACACAAAAAATAGTATTAGTAATTTAAAGAAAAACCAGCGATAAGACATACTCACTGCTCCTTATGCACTGATTCTTCAATAATACTTTCACATATTATATTACCTCAATATACTTTAACACACCAATTTTATCGAGAGGTTTTTATCACCTACAACTGCCCTAATCACCGTAATTTACTGGAGCCCATTAAGCAAAATTTTTATTTTCTCAGTTGAGCCCGATTTTTTATTGACCGTTATCTGTTGAGTGTAGTCGCCGTGAAAAAAAAAAGCGACATGAGTATAACGCAACCGCTGGTGACTGAGAATGCACGCGAGCGCAAGGAGGTAAAAAAAGCTTCCAGTGAAGCAGGATAAAAAATAAAAAGATCCGGGTGGAGTAAAATAGTGAGGAAAATGCAAGTGTGAGGAAGAAAAATATAATGTCGGTAGTACGTCGACCAATGCATGCTGATAAACCTCTTTCAAACCCAATTCCTGTTTACTTCTTTTATTTATGTTTTCTTTTATACTCTTTATACCTATGGGAATTTAAAACTTGAAATAGCCTCCTACCTCTGCCCGGCTATTAGTCCGGCCCTCAACTCGATCCGCTTTTCTCACACCTTAAATCTCAGATTTATTGCCGATTAATTATTATTGTAGATCGTTACTGGTTTAACTTTAATCATCAATACAAATGAAATTTTTTGTCTTTAACAGAACATAATTCGACAGTTTCTATTATTAGTTTTTCAAATAATTTTTAATTTTCTTAGATATTTCTTTTCGGGACGATGACACAGGTTGATGAGATCAAACTTTTTTTCGTTGTCTTCTATTTTACAAGCGATTTTGAGTTATTCTAGGTCACTGACTACTGAAATGACATCTATTGTTTTGTACCAATTCTTGTTTTTTTACAAATCGATACTCACTCGGTTCACTGGACATGAGATAAAATTAAGTTTTCAAACTTACACTGTGGATTTTATCTGTAAAAAATTTTTCTTATATCGTCTGATATGTTCGTATTAGCCATATTAAAAATTTCGATTTATTCATATTTGGCCTAATATGATCCGATGTGTTCAAATAAAATTTTGATAGGTCCATTTATAATTTTTCAACTCAAGCGATCCGTAAAAAAGTTTTCTGATATGGTCGTGTATGAAAAAATGAAAAATTGATAAATTGTATGGCTAGATCAGGCCATATACGGCCAAATATGATCATTTTTTCAAGGGTATAGTTGAATAAAAACCATCAGCAAGATTTTTTAATGTTCACCTTTGTTTAGTTAAGCACGAAATATTTTAACCCCGTACATTTGAACCCTTCAGCATCTCGAGGATAATAAATGACGGGAGTTGATAAATTCATCACTGTGTCTTGGCGGATGGCTAACAACAAATATAATAATAACTTAAAACTTGGATCATTAAATTAAAATCAAAGCGTGTATTTAAGTGGTAGTATAGTAATTTTGCGGAAGGAAGGCGTTAGGCAAACACGGTTAGGAGATAAGCGGCCTGAGAATGAAAAATAACGACCGGTACGACTAACCGGAGTGAGAGTTCAAAGTTCGTAATCCCTAGCCAAGTTATGTTCATGCTCGACGTTCTGTTCACTACTCTAAGGTCTTGTTGTAATCACAGTGGTAGTAGTGGAAGAAAAGGATAGTGGTAACGGGTTTATGGGTGAGTCTCACAACATTTACACCGCTAGTCACTATAAGTATACATATATAATATATATTTAGTGCCTTGTTCGAGGAGTGAGACGCACCACCAGGAATAGGTTACGAACTTTAAGAAGAGTCAAGAGAGATGAGAACAGAATAGTCAAGTGTTGCAGAGTATGAGTTCTACCGACGTTGTAAGAGTAAAGTTGTGCCTCCGAGGATCTCTGACACCCTTTCTTCCACGTTACTATAGACGTACTGCTTTATGCTACCCTTGCCGCCAGCTTGTAAAGTTGGTAGTAGTGGCACTGATACTGCTGACGTCGGAAAACTAACCGGTGAGAGTTTCACCGGATAATTTTATTAGTTACTTACGCATTGTATTGTTAACCAACAGTGCATTATGTTGATGGGTTTGAATCAAATTCAGTCATTATGACTAACTTTAATTAATGACATTCAATTTATAATTCTTTCATAACTTATTTTATTAATCATCTACGTTTAATAAAGATAAACATTTTTTTTTCTATATGCTAAACTACTAATTATTTATCAACCATTACATCATGTTTGCTTTACATTAGAATTAGGAACGTCCTGAATCATGACTTGGGGGTTTTTCTGCAAGTCAACGTGAGCTACTTTATCAAGCAGTGTTGTAGAAGACAAATCTTCAGGGAAAACGTAGTCTTCATGTGCTTGAGTAGCATCGAACTGATAACCTTTGAAATCATCATCCGAGTGATGGCCATGATGTTCGTGACCATGGTGAGCATGGTGTTCTTCCTCATGCGCGTGATGCAGAGAATGATGATGACCATGATGATGGCCCTCGTGATGATCATGCTTGTGCTCATGTCCATGTTTGTGATGGTGATCTTCGTGATGTCCATGATGATGATCCTCATGATGACCATGCTTGTGATCATGATGGTGCTTATGCTTATGATCTTCTTTATGTCCATGCTTATGTTCTTCATGATGTCCATGGTGATGGTCTTCATGATGGTCATGCTTATGTTCGTGCCCATGCTTGTGATGATGATCTTCATGATGGCCATGATGATGGTCTTCATGGTGGCCATGTTTGTGTTCATGACCATGTTTATGATGATGATCTTCATGATGTCCGTGATGGTGCTCCTCTTTGTGTTCTTCTTTATGTTCATGACCATGCTTATGATGATGATCTTGCTTGTGCTCATGCTTATGTTCCTCCTTGTGTTCATGTCCATGATGATGGTGGTGGGATTCAGTTTCTTTGTGCTGATGGTGGTGGTGGTGCTCATTGATATGGTGATGATCGTGATGATGATGGTGCTCATTATGATGATTGTGTTTGTGATGATGGTGATGCTCGGCGTGATGTTTATGATCCTCATGATGCTCATGCTTCGAGTGGTGATGATGACCATGCTTATGATGATGTCCATGATCATGTTTATGTTCGTGGCCATGATGGGCTTCATGTTTGTGTTCATGTTTGTGCTTATGATCGTGTCCATGATGATGTCCATGATGATGGTCCTCGTGATGTTTATGCTTATGATCCTCTTTGTGACCGTGATGGTGATCTTCATGATGATGATGATCTTCATGGTGATCATGACCATGCTTGTGTTCGTGCCCATGTTTATGATGATGACCATGTTCGTGTTTATGATGGTGCCCGTGGTCGTGTTTCGAGTGATGTCCATGCTGGTGTTCATGACCGTGATGATGTCCATGATGGTGACCATGATGATAACCATGATGGAAAGTCGCACTCACAACAGTATCGTCAACTCTCGGTGAAACTTTTTGCAGGTTATCAGGAGTTTTCAAGCCAACAATAACGTTTTCCTGAAGCTTATTCGGAAGAAATACCGGAGGAAATGCAGGAACCGCAAAAGGACCTATTTGTCGCTTGTTCAAAGTTTTCTACAAGATTAAGAAAATTCGTATTTTTCATTATCAATCATCATCCGTATATGTCAGGTTTAAAGTTACAAAGTTAGTAATGCTTACCTCCTGGTGGGTTTGAGAATCCCGTATATCTGCGACAGCAGGTGCCTTCGGGGTCTCGGCGTCTCGTGTAACTCTAACCAAGTCATCCGCACCATTTGTCTCATCTTTGGTAGCCTGTCCCGTAAATTGTTGGTTCCTTGTACGTGGGTCCTGATATATCGCATCAGTAGTTCCAATCGCAAGGGCGAAACCAACCGACCTAGCAAAAGTAACGAGACTGCCAGCCATCGAAAGCTATACTGTCTAGCACCAGTGACTACTCTGTCGGTTGGCAATTTCCAATGCCAGTGAAATGCCATTTGCGGTCAATATACGTGAATATCAAGGCATATAAACCCGTAATTTGAACTTTAGACTGGGTGAGAGTCGTTGTATTCGTACCGACTATGCTCTCGGGGTACTCGCGGTCGTAATCGTGGTCGAGCTCCACAGTCTGTAAGAGTTCCCTAATCGATCGATCGCTTTATAACATGCGAACAGGTGGCGTTTTGACTTTGTTACACTCGACTTCACTTATCATTTATTATCGCTAAATCGTTAACCAAACCACCAACGTTTGCATTATTTTTAGTTTTGTAATTTATTTTATTCAGATGCTTGAATTTTTTATATTATTAGTTACTATGGTGGTGAAAAAATTACTTCAATTAAAAAAAAACTATTTTTAAAAAGTTATCTGCTTGATTCAATCCAATGAAATTCTTACACGGAAAAAAGTAAACTGTAATAAATAACAGTCGATTTATAATAAGTAATGATCAACTACTAAAAATTACCATTTCAAACAGTAAAATCGTGATTTTACTATTCACTTTATAATATTTACAATTTAAAGGTTACAATTTACTCTTTACATGGAAGGAAATACTATTTCAAACAGTAATATTCGCTATGTAAATGTCCAAAATATTAAAGTATAATAATTAAGAATTCAGACTTTGATATTTATCATTTCGTACCTAAAAAATGATCTTATGATATGTAAAAAGTATAAAATAAAGTTAGTAAATTTCTAATACAAGCAACGTCAATATTTACAAAGTAAAATGGTAAATTTTAAACGCAACGCTAAAAATCAAACTGTAGTTATTGACTTGCTTGAACTGATAAAATGTATATTTTAAAAGTATAATTTTTACTGTTTCAAATGTTAAATTCTCCCAGAGTGAGATCCCCTTCTCTTTCATCTTAGTTCCCTTTCTCCTGTTTGACAATTTTTACTGTTTGAAACTGTAACTTTTTAAGATGAAAGAGTCGTTATTTACTATAGTGACAGCTACTAATCACTTATTTTGGATATTAAATTATAAATTATGGCTTTTATACTTTCTACATTAAGTTCTGTAATATTTATATTTTTGCCACCCAGATGTCCGCTTTACTGTTTGAAACTATAAAAATTAACCGGAATCCGAGTGAATATTACAGTTTACTTTTTTCCGTGTAAAAATGATTTTCTTTGTCAAATATTTTTCTATCGAATCAAGTTAAATTTTCTATCGGTGCATAAATTCTGTCAATTAATACTAGTAGTAAATATTAATATTATCGTATGCAATTACTGAAAAAGCATCAAATTTAACGTCATCATAATTAAAATTCGTTTTAATCACATTAAATTCAATCATTTTAAAAAGTGGACATTGCAAATAATTTAACTGATTGGACCAAACACTATTATTTACAAAGTTATATTATAATTATAAATTAAAATATAACATTGTATATAAGGGAATTAAAATTAACTAGTACAACGCAACAGTTGAAATTCAAAAGACGAAATTCATTAAAGTAACTTTTAAACAGAAATATAAAAGACAACACAGAGTATGTAAATGCTGAGATGACATTTCCTTTGATAACATAAAACAGAGTGGGCTTACTTTGAGCTTATTTCCGTAAATGAGTACGTGACTTTTCGCCTTTACGTTTGTTTATTAAACTATTTCATCCCTTTTTATCTCTGGGCTTTAATTCTATTTAGTCATGTTATGTACAGATTATATGTTTGTTTCCTTTTAGTGCTTTTGTCGCGCGTCTCGTGTCAAAAAAACAATGTACATAGTATGCGAGTATACGAGTGGCTTAAGCACACGGTCAATAGCTTTGACAATCACTGCACTGTGTGCTGGAGTTAGGAGAATTTACGATATGTGTAATCCAAATCACATTGTACATACTACTAACCTGAGCATGTGCAACATGTCATGTGTGAACGTTAATAACCAAATTGACATCATCCGATCACAGCAATCAGTATTATCATTATCGTTACTTAAAGTCCAATCTTGTTAACGCGGGCATTATGTTTCTAATTACTAGTTACTCCTCACTTTATCATTATATAGGTCTACTCGTTCACTATAACTGAGGGAACATGTCATTTTTCATTTTTTATTGAAATTATTAATGCATATAAGAAAAAATTAACTTGACTCAAGAGAAAAATTCTTGAGCTAAAATCACCTTAAGGAGTTTGATTGATTTGAATCAAGATAAACAATTTTTTAATCAAATAAAATTTCTTAGTTCAAGAATTTTTTTTATTGATTGAAAAAAATTAAACTCTCTAAATTGATTTTCTTGGTTCAATAATTTTTATTTTAAATTAACTTAATTTTTTTTTAGTGTATGAAAATTTTAGGCAGTTATGAACTTTTTTCTACACAGAAAAATTCTCTTTTAGAGAACTAATTTTCTTGACTTAAGAAAATTTCTTCTCGCTTCAAAACAACTTAAGTCTTCCGAAAATTTTCCTTGGTTCAAGAAAACATTTTTTCTGTGCATGGAAAAAATTTATTTCAAACATATATAAAATATGAATTATTAGATAAAACTTTATGAAATTTAAATAAAAAATATACTTTTAAGAGCTAACTTTTGGCAGATTTTCGTATATATTCCAATTTTAATTAAAGTATGTTGAAAAGATCACTTTTAATTTATAAAAATATATTTTTAAAAATATAAAATATTTTTTTTTCATTTCGTAAATATATCGCATTTTACTAAAAATAAAAGCTCAATTTTCCGTCGAACAAATTTAAATTATCCATTGACCTTTTATTCAGCCGTTCGCCTTTTAACAAGTATAATTAAAATACTTCTATTAGCAAAAAATAATGTAATACAAAAATTGGCTAGCACGGATAATAGTTACAGCAGCGCGTATGGTGATAGCGATGAAAGTAAATGAATAAATAAAGTGAAGTAAATTGTGAAATATGATGGGGAAGGTATAGAACCTATAACTAAAATCGTTTTACTATAAATTTAAAATACATATATGAGGGCCACCGGGCTATAGACCTAATCGGGTATCGTGGTCGCGTGTACTCGGATGAATAACGTTATTGGTGCAACGGTTTGGTTCCCATTAGAGTATAACGCCCAGCATGTATAGAGTAAAGTGGTGTAGGACGTGTAGTGGATGGAATTTGAGTTTAAACTAGTATGGTGTGGTGCGGTATGGTTTAGTCGGAGCTGGGGGATCAGGATCGAGATGGGGGTGAGAAAATGAGAATGGGAATGGAGATCGAAATCAGAGAGAGGTTAAGGGTTGAGGCCTGGAAAGGAATGGGTATTTGGTTACCAGGGTACATAGACGCCTCTCGATGTATGGCCTAGCCCAACATACATAGTATACTGTGTTAGTTACAACTGAATGTGGCGCTGGGATTACTCGAGTAGCACCCATCATCGTGGTAACCCCATTACTACCAGTTTCAATGTTGAATTTCCGATTCCTGTCTCTTTATATCTACGACTGAATTTGTATATCTAGCTAACGATCTATCTATCTATTTATCTATCTCTCTGGGTATCTATCTAACTGTCTATCTATTTAACTCTACGAATAATGCACATGATTGTCGCTATTGAGTTACTGACCTGTTGGTTCGGTAGGGCAGACTGCAGCACAGCGGATGAACCTGGTCAAGTGCCTCAAGTCGGAGGTCTTTCCAATTTCGGAAGGGTAAGTTCAAGTTTTTTTAATATTTTTATTTCTTTGCTAAGACTACACAGAAAAAAAATGTTCCTGAATCAAGTATATAATTTTGAAGAACTTCATTTTTTTGATTTGAGTAAAAAAATTCTTAAACTAAGAAATTTTTACTGGGTTTAAGTAAATTTTACTTGATTCAAGAATTTTTGGTCTTGATTCAAGACAATTACTCTCTTCAAAATTATTTTCTTGGTTCAAAAATTTTCCTCTCGAATCAAGTTAATTTTTTTTTCAGTGTAGAAAAATTTTAGACCCGATTTTTTCGAGATTTTCGTATTTTATTTTTAGAATAAATTTTATACTTTGTTTTTGATTCTTAAGCGAAAAAAGTGCTATGGAAATTTACTGGGCCCATAACCTATTGTTGTTAATAAATAAGAGCTAGAGCTTCACTCTTATGAAACATTAATAATTAAAAAAAAAATTATTCGTAGTACTGATTAGTATTCAAAGTAGGGGAACAATATATTACACTCACACATAACCAAAAAATGAATTCATTTATCATGAAAATCGTGTAATATACTATTCAATTGTTGAATGAATTATCCCGTAAAAAAGTGAATTTATGTTTGACGAAAATGAACGAATTAAAATTTTTTTATGAACGATATTTGATTAAAAGAAAATGAAGTTATTTTGCGGAAAATAACATTGCAGTCGATTCAAGTAATATTATTATGGTACTACGCTCAATTACCCAACGATAAATTAACTAATTGAGAACATACTAAAGATAACACTAACATTATGAAGTTTTTTTATTCAATTGAAAATTATTATAAATTAATATTATTCATTTACTTGTTTCTTTTTTTCAATTATCGTTGGCAAACCTTGTAGGCATGATAAATTTTATTGATCGATAAAATATTAAATTTTGAAATTATTAAAACATGAGTTGAGACTGGTAAATATCTGGTAATGCCAATTTGTTTAACAAAATATTCAATCAATTTAATGTTACAGTTTTGGTCAGAAAATCTGTATTTACTTTACATTAAAATGAAAAC
Organism: Cotesia congregata; assembly: GCA_905319865.3. Taxonomy (NCBI): domain Eukaryota; kingdom Metazoa; phylum Arthropoda; class Insecta; order Hymenoptera; family Braconidae; genus Cotesia; species Cotesia congregata. Next base: position 16,794,040 of record CAJNRD030001123.1, read on the forward strand.
ATTTAATAACGTTGAAAACCCTTTTGAACTATAAAAAAATAGAAAGTTTTTTTGGGTTTCAACTTTCATCATTTGAATATCACTGAAATGTGTTATTTAAATTTATAATTTATAATTATAATTAATACCATCAAATAATAATTTTAAAATGGATAAAATGAGATTTAACGAACAAAAAGATGGCAAAAAAGACTTTGATTCATTAAACTTTACCTCACTTGATTATTTAAAGTTACTTTTGAAGTACAGTAGTGAGAACATAAAGAGCAATGATCACGTACTCAAAAGGTTCATGTTTAACGAACAAAAACCCCGAGAAAACAAGACAGTTGATTACAATCTCGGAAAATAAAGTCAATGGCTCCAGCTACCTGCTCTTTTACTCCTCTCTACTTTGCTCAAGTAACGAGGGGTTTGCTGGTTAACAGACGTGTCGTGACAAAATCGAAATACGAATTCAGTCACTCGTGTCGTTGCTTTTATTTCGAGAGCACTTATGTATTTCAAATAGGTGTGCCATGATAAACACTTGCTGATAATGATAATAATAATAATAAATAATAATAATGAACAACATCAAATAGAAATAAATTTTCAATAAAAAATTAAAAAGATTTTGTAAAACTTTCATATTTTTTTTATGATAAGAAAAAGTTAAATCCATTTATTGCGTTTAAATTTAAAAAACTAATTAAGATAGAGATAACTTCAATTAATTTTTAATTATTAAAACGTTCCTGCTAAATTTAAGTAAAATGTTAATTAAATTTAGTTATAACTTGAACCTTAAACAATGAAAATAATTCCATCTAAAATTCTGATGCATTCTGAGGTGTGCAAAAAACCGAATTTATCATGAAATTACCTCGAAAGTTCACTTACCTCATCCTGATCAGTTTACTAATTTATTTTTACTACTTTATTTTTGTTAGAGCGGTAACTGAGAAAGATAATCTCGCGGGAGAATGTGATGAATCATCTAGCTGTCCTGAGCTGTAAGACTGATCGACGGTTAGCCAATCTAATCGATTAACCCCCAGAGATTACTGAAAGTGGGAGACTAGTGTCAAGAATTCATTAATACCCCTTGAGTATAAAGTGACTCCAGGATCTGCGATCGCGATCCTACCGGTAATTTAACCAGGCTAACATCTATCGACAATTATCTTCACTGTCAACATGACAGCCTACAACCTATGACATACGATGACATTGACAATATTTCACTATCACCCGTCAGTCCAAGTTATTGTTATTTTTTATATTTTATAGTTGGTGGGAACATTTTTTCGCTCGTGAACTGAACCACAAGTTCAATTTTACGGGAGAGAAGAGCGAGATCGGACACGTAATTATTTCAGTGGAATCGGCGTGGATGGTCAGCCACGCGATAACGCCGAGACTTGTGTGGCTTTACAGCCCGCCCTATGCATGTACTAATAGTTGCGTCAGTAGTAGTAATAAAAAACTAAAATAAAATAGAAGCCAAAGCACTGTTGCAATGGCAATATCGGTAGACCGACTCATTCGAGGTTTCCTTTGTCACAAAAACGATTTCCAATGTATGCTCTGCTCCTATTTATATTTTTGACTCTTTTGGTTCTACAAAATGACTCTCGGACTTCTTGTCATTGCAAGCATTCGATAAGATCCCCAAAAAAATCAATAATTTCATTTTTGACAGCAATAAATCTTTTTTTTATTTTATATTTTATATAAAATTAATCAACTGTTGAATCAATTTTTTGTTTAATAACACAACATGTTATTTGACGTACACATTTCTAGAAGAAATAAAAAATAATAATAAATAGACTGATATTATGGTAATTTATTTTTCACGTGATAACAACTAACAAATTTTTGAATCCAAACATTAATATTTTTTTGATTACTTCTGTCACTTTACTCATTTTTTCACTCTTATTCTACCTGATTGATTACCGTAAAACTCAAGAGTGTCGGTATAAATTTCTAAAAGATAGTGCGCGAGGTTACAAATTGTTATCTCAAGATATGCATTTCTTTCACCATTTTGAGTGATCTAAGTCACATTATGTACACCGTTAACTTTCGAGACGGCATCGTTTCTCATTTCCGAGTACTCATGAATTTTCATAGTCTCATTTTTCATTCGATATCACATTTCTCCTTCACCGTCTCTTCTCTTCACCGGATAATTTTTTAGTATCATTAGCGTGCACTGACGGATTTTTTATTACTTTTTCACGGAAAGTCGGGCAAAAAATTTCAAATAAACGGAATACTGTAATAAGATAGGAGAACACCGCTACTGTACAATTCTATTTTGAATTCTGGTAAAAAATAATAAATAGAATCGCTACAAATCCGATTATTTCGCTGGCTCTTAGATTTACCTTATGAACATCAAAAAATTATTTGCGAGCCATTAATGTAGGGGAGGGAGGGGCAAAATGGGGTACTTAAGAAATCGTTATGATTTTAAAGACTTAAATACGCTGATTTTTCTCGTTTTCAGTCGTAATTGAAGAAAAATAATCAAATTTTAAGTTGCTGTAGAAAAAAAAATTTTTTTTTTTTGCGGGCAAAATGGGATACCCTCTGAAAAAGTGAAAAAAAAAAATTCATCATCCGAAAATGAAATATCGTTAAAAAAATAACATTTTCTTATCGATAAGTCTACAAAAGAACCCAGAGAGAGGAACAAATCTCCCAAAAAATAGACATTATTAGTTGAAGCAATATACTTCTAACAAAAATTGAGCTGGCAAAAAAAATTTTAAAACTTTGTAGTAATTTTTAACAGGTTTCGCTAGAATAAAAATAATATCAAGATAAAAAAAAGAGTTCTCTTGAAAAAATTCTAGTTTTTGGATCTCCCGGTCAAAAATTTTTCAGACTCATAGTTTCTCACGCAATTCAAAGTAATAGCACGAAAAAAAAGATTCATAATTTTTTTGCACTTTCTTTTTAAAAATTACTGATGTAGAAAAAATTAGAAAAAAAAAAATTTTTTTGGTTTTTTTATAAAAAAAAATTTTTTTTCTCTGAAATTGTAAGAAATGACGTTAAAATATATTTTGGAAAGCTGAAAGAGCTTTTTGGAAAAAAAAATTTTTTTTACGAAATTTTGGAGGTACCCCATTTTGCCAGCCCTACCCCATTTTGCCCCTCCCTCCCCTAAATATTTTATGATAATCTTTAAATGTATGACATTATTTATTATTTGCAGAAAAATTTTTATATTTTATTCAGTTATACGGTTAGATAGTCAGTAAATCACTTTTGCGAAATTCTGTATTTAAAAATTTGATATAAAAATATTATTGAAACATTGAAACAAAAGTTATTAATAATAATAACATATTTCATCTTTTTCTCCGCATGAGAGATTTAAATTTTAGTTTACCGTATTCAGGAAAAATCAATAGTCCCTATTTAAAATTGATTGAAAGGAATGTACAAAAAACACCAGCGGATAGTCGAATTCTGTTGTAAAAAGGATTGCGTTGTAGCTTGTTTGAATTTTCTATGGCTAAAGAACAAGTAAAAGTCAACAAAGGAAAAAGTTCAGTATGTTCTGCATCCAAGATTCTCTTTGTAAGTTAGCAAAGTACGTCAGCTTTAGTCTAAAAATTGTTTTCCTTCACATGTCGGCGTAAGCGCAGTATACACACTATAAATAATATAAATTATACACAGAGAGCGTGGCATGAAGAAATTTCGGTTTACAATGTACATAACACATGAACACCTTTCTACTCAAGTAAATCTGTCTCAAAATTTCCGTCTCAAGATTTACTGCTCAAGACAAAAGTATCCTATCACTCTTCTAATAATATTTGTTGTTTTTTTAAATCCTCTTTTCTTCAGAAGCATCGCTCTTGTCTCGCGTCTCTCTCAAAACTCATACCAACCATATAAAAACTTTCAAGTTTCGAGTTGTTTATTAAACATGAGAAAATTATAAAAGTTTCAATGAAAAAATATTTTTGTATTATTTTACTCGGCTTATAAATTGCTTTTATTATATGCTACTATCTGCGAGCGGTTGTTATCTACCCACAGATAGACTTTTTAATAGATCATAAAAATTCAATACAATCTAACTCTATGGTCACAGTCAGTCATGATGAAGCGATATTCGAAAAAGTTTAAATAACTTATCTGAATATATTTGTGGCTTAATGAAAAATTTCGATTGATATCGCCGGAACAATAAATTTAAATAACTAAATAAATATTAATAACTTTATCAAAGTATTGATCAAATATATATATTATTTTTTTTGTTATTACAGACGCAATAATTGATTTAACGCAGTAATAAAACAAATAAATTAGATAAAAAAAGATAGAAAATCATGAAACCCGCATCGGGAATTAAAAATACTGTACGCAGATACCAATGTATATCGGATGGCGTGAATAACAATCGGGTTATCGGATATATCAAACGGACAATTTGAAAAACAAGTAAAAAAAAGTTTGATATTGCAGTCCTGCTGTTGGGCAATAAAAAATGTTTTTTAAAAAATTATCTAGCGGATGAAGGAGACAAGAGAAAATTGGAGAAAAAAAAGTTAAATTCATCAACGTCCGCGGTGAAATTTATTGATAGACAAAACTAAAACAAATTCAAATTAAAACCAAAATAAAAAGAATATGAAAATATTTTATCAGTCCAAACACATATGTCTATTTTTTTTACAAAAAGTCCTTAAAAGAAATAGAGAATTTATTGCCAATTTTTTTTTAAAATAACTTTATATTGCTTTTAATTTTGATGTTTTTTGGAAAAATGATGCTCTTCTCTTCCTCTGTATGAAAAAATTATCTGATATATCCATTTATGGTGTGATTTAATCGTATGTCACCCTATCAGGCTATGTATGAAAATAAAAAAAATTATTTTTTATAATTTAAATTGTAAATATAGTTATTTTTTATTAACTTTAAATAAACTGCTTAGAAGAGTCAAAATAAAGGATCTTATTTTATAACTTAACTCTCTTGTAATAAGAAAAATTATATTTATTTTGATCAAGAATTTTGAAATTCAATCGAAACCCTTACTATCGCTATTATTTTCTAAAGTATTGCTACTAAAGAACATAATAAATATGCAATGAAGATTCAGCCATTATGCACCCTCTGTTTGATGATTTTCAACGCCACGCTGTTTAAAAAATTATGTAAAAATATATCGTCTCATAATCTCATATTAAAAACAGTAAATGGACATATCCAGCTATATGTGAACATATATAACCATATTAAAAAAATTTTTACGGGTCAATATTAAGTATATCCGAACAAAAACAGTTTCACTGTAAAAAAATCGCGCCAAGTCCACGTTCATAAGACTATTAAGAAAAAAAAATTAGTTTTTTCTTTACAAAAGATATAAAATAAAAAAATTAAAAAATCCAAGTAACCGATATGATTGTTTATGATTTTCGGAAATTAAAAAAAATTTTGTTGTAAATTTAAAAATTAAAAAAACCATTTTGGAACGTATTTAGTGTAATTTTTTTTAAGTCCTAGTAAATAGATTTTACGAATTTAGTTAAAAGTAAAATATTTTGCAACCGCGCACACCAAGTACGTTCCAAAATTTTTTTTTTAATTTTTAATTTTACAACAAAATTTTTTCTAATTTCGGAAAATCATATACAATCATATTGGTTACTTGGATTTTTTAATTTTTTTTATTTTATATCTTTTTGTAAATAAAAAACTAATTTTTTTTTCTTAATAGTCTTTATGAACGTGGACTTGGCGCGATTTTTTTAGAGTGAAACTGTTTTTGTTCGGATTTTAGTATTTTTTGTAATTTTAATAAAAATTTACAATTGGTACCTACTTAAATCTCGCGTTGGCTGCATTTCTTATAGCAAACTATCCTTTTGAAGCTACAGTTTATGTAAAAATAATTCTAGCGCACCCTGGCGGGTGTAGATGCAAGTTGTGAAATATCTTTTTTTAACTGTAGTTTCTCATCTAATGAAGGATTACTATGCATTTTCGAATTATTTAGTCTGTGGCAGATCACTTTGCCCATCGAAAAAAAGTCAGGATCGAAATTTATATTATTCGTTCAGTTGAACGTTCGAAACTTCAAGTACATGAAATTTTTGCGTTGCTATAGTTTGTGCTGATTAAATTTATTAATTTCAAGTAGATTAATTGTTATATGTGAATATAATTAATTAATAACAGTAAAATAAAGTATTAATTACTGTCATAATATACAATTTAAGAAAAAAAAGTATCGTAGAATTAAATAAAATTTTGCAACCTCAAAATACCGTTCTGCTTACAGTAAACACAGTCGGTAGTCTGGCGCTCCGTTGACAACGGATTTGAACGGAACTTGGCGCCAGATTCTACCGAATCTGTAGATGTTTAAAAATTGAAATATTCAATGCATTAAATTTTTTTTTAATAGTTTTTCATCTTTAAAAAAAAACTTGCTTTTTTATTCAAAGAAATGCCAATTTCAAGTATGATTAAGGAAATGCCTTCAAAATGATATAGTTTTCTTTTTAGTATGAAAACTTACTTTTGAAAATAACAATCGATTGTCAGTTTTCAAAAGCAACAGTATACCGGTAACGCTGAAGTCATGCAATAAAATACGGCTTGTGTTTTGTCTTGTTTCATCCATTCCGTCCTTGACATTTAATTTAGATAATTTCGGGCGGAAGTTTTATAATTATCTAGAGTGAAAAAGTAATTGTGGTTCGCTCGAGTTAGACATTAAATGACCATGAACAAAATGTTGAAAGGAAGATGGAAATATTTTTAATTAAAAACATTTTTTCTCGATACGACGACGAAGAAGTATTATAAAAATATGAGGGATGTCGGAGATGAATGGAGAATTTCTGTTACGCATGAAAGTAATTAACATGCAGTTAAACAATGAAGAAATAAAAATAACCGATCGAAAAGTTAATCGAGATGTGGTTCGCGTGCAGTTGAACGGAGAAAAAGTGAACGAATGAAACTGGAAATGGGAATTGTCAAAGCTGTCCATTGGGAAACGTGCGCTCGTGTTCGTCTACATCCACGTATTTTCTCGTTCACTCTCTCTGGGTAAACGTACCAATTAATTAAAGCATTGACTGCAGACAGTAATGCATATAAACGTACACGCACTTGACAACAAGTGTATCGGAATATAACTATTTCCTCCTCGTTGTTTCCATTCTGTTGGTCCCTTGATATATATTTCAAACCCACTGTTCGCTACTTCGCTCACATCACTCGGGCTCAATCAGCGTCTGTCGAGAGTACGAGTACTATATACCGTCCAGCACACGAACCGACTCAAATAGAATCTACTGATATGCGTATTCATTGCTCTAAACTATTCAGATCTAGCCTAGAATATGCCGTTACACTTTATCTCCAAACGTCTACTGTTATTGCTCATACGTAACATGATTTATAATTTCCCTGTCTCTGCGGTATCGAATTGATGGCATTGATATTCATTTCTTTTTGAAATTTGATTGCTTCATGAATCATAGCATAATAACTAATATTCAATCGAGTTTTAAGAGTTTAATGTATCTGTGTACAGAAAAAAAAATGTTCTTGAATCAAGTATATAATTTTGAAGAACTTCATCTTGTTGATTTAAGTTAAAAAATTTTTAAACTAAGAAAATTTTACTTGATTCAAGAATTTTTGGTCTTGATTCAAGACAATTACCCTCTTTAAAATTATTTTCTTGATTCAAGAATTTTCCTCTCGAATCAAGTTAAGTTTTTTTTTCAATGTGGGTAATTCTCAAATAATGGCTTAATTTCTAATTTCCCGCTATGAAAATCAATTATTTTTCTTAATCGACGTTCTAATTAGCAAATTTTCTAACTCCATAGTTTTTAGAAGATGATTCTTTAAAATTTTTAAATAGTAAGAATTCCAAAAAATATAATTTAAGTAAACAGTAGACAATATATATTAATAAAAAGATTGATATATGCAATTTAAATATGTGCAAATGAATTCTGAAAGTTTGAGGTGGAATAAATCGAGTGTTAAATTGAATAATTAATTCTAAATTTTGGCACTTTTAATATTGGCCTTATGGAGTAATCTTTGAATAAATATATAGACACATTTTCAGATATTTTCTGCTCAGAAATCATTGACGGTAATATTTTTTATTTTAAAAAAATGTACTTAAATAATGATCAACATGATCAACTTATTGATCAAATTTAATATTTTTCATTCTGTCATAAATATAATTACCTTCCGATACCTTACTAGTAGCAGAAAATTTTATAACTTTTTTGAAATTGAAAGCTTACTTAATATTATTAATTTCAAATTAAAATTTAAACATTTGTATTAATAAAAAAATATTATCTAAAAGTTCTGACTTACCGGTTCAGCAAATTCAAATGTTCTTCAGATTACATGTAAATTGTACTGCTACCACTCAAAATTTTTGATCCGAATGACAAACATTAGGAAATCGTCTAGAACATAAAAAATATTCATAATATTATGTCAAAAAAATCAAAATTGTTAATTTACCGAAAAATTTAATCAGCAAACTTTCTACAAGTTTATAAAAATATATAAGTTAAATCATAAGAAATTTCTCAGTAATTAAAAGAGTGATAAACTGTAGCCTGAGGAAAGAAAATGATATTTTTGCTCTGTAATGTTTGGAATAGCTTCCTCTGACAATTAAGACACTTTGCCCCAACAAGAGAACTTGGCCATAAATATTACCAACGTTGCCGGGACAACTATTGCCAATAAAAATTTTTTATTTTTATTGCTCCAGAACGCACAACCCAGTGCTGAGATCGAGCAATAAAATCGTAAATTCTCCACAAGTACTGTCACTTAAAAATAATAAATGGACTCAATTGTTACAGCGTTAACGTGCTTAAATTATTAAATTAAACTGTCATGTAATTAAAACAGTAAAATTCCTTTTATTTTCTCTCTTGCGTACTTTGTAAAGCAAATACTTAATAAAAGTAATGACAAAGTAGCTTGAATTATGCCGGTAAAGTTTAAAACTTGTAGCAGTATTGGAAATTCTTCATGTCGAAATTCACCAGTTTGCGTCGACGTCTCGACTCGAAACTCGGAACTCTGGGTTACTACGCGGAGCAAGAACAGCCTTTGAGGGCACCTGTCGATGTGAGCCCTAAAGTTTCACGAGTAATTAGGTGAGCGCAGCCATGCTCGTTATGTGGTGCCGATGCCGATACTGAAAAAAGAATATTAAAAATTAACACAACATTTCCCGAAGACGTCGGATAGTTTTCCAAAGTTTGGCTTACTTGTTTTCCCTCCTTTCTTCTCGATCTAACAACTACTCGCGTACATACAAGCCAAGGCAGTGAAACTCGAGCCGAATATTTTGTCTTTTTCTTCTCTATTTGAAATGGTGCAAAATTCTATACTTGGGCGATCGTAAACAGCGAGCAGAGTGAGAAAGAAATTCTTCAACAAGGTATTGCTCAAGTATTGCACCAAACTTGTATCAATCAAACCAAACTCACGACTTATAAACTGGAATGAACAAACTTTTCACCGCAAACTTTTAGCGTGAATCCATACCAATACATATAACTACCAATTTCACCTAAAGAAGATATCGCTGAAGCACACTAAAAACCTATTCCATTTATTTATTTTTACCCATTTCCATCTTGATAAACTTTTAAAGTTTCTACTAAAAAAATTTCAAATTATCTTGATTTTACGAAGCCATTGTTTCCAAACTGACTTTTGGCAATCAAGTTTTGATCAAATAGTGATGTTTTCATTTTTTGATGATATATCTAAGATCAGGTTGACCTTATGTTATATCTAGATGTTTTTAAGCACAAATGTCCACATTTCTTATAACTAAGAAGTAAAAAAAGATTATTTATCAGCTGAAATAGAAGTACATATCTCAGAGCAACCAAAAACTTGTAAAATTATTAAAACAAATGCAATAATAAAATTTTATCAAACAAGTAGAAAAGTAAATCATTTGGAGCTTAAGAAAAAAAAACATGCAAATTACAGCTTATTTAGTGAACTTTTACAAAAATTCGATAAGACATCACGTTTAAAAGTTACTTCAAAAAGAACCATCAAAAGCCTGATAGTTTTTTTTTTTATTTTTTATTGCCTTCATAAATTTCGTCAGACGATGCCAAATTAGGTTTGAGTGTCTTGGATAGCTAAATCGGTAGAGCTTTTGGCGCATAATCAAATGGTCCGGGCTCGAGTTCCGGTCTGGGATGTCCAAATTATTTTTTCGGTTACCGAAAAATTCCTACTGAGTAAGGTCAGTGGGAAGTAGGAAAATTTTTCAAAAGTTTAAAACTCGAACGGATACCACAAAACTTCCAGCTTTACTAGTATTCAAGTTCGATGGACCCCATCAGACTTATGCAAAAAGAGAATGTCTCTCGACCAATAGCGAAGATGGAATGTCCATCTGTTGGCTTGAATTAGATTCACTAGTCACTTGACCAATAGGCAAGAAAACTTTAATTTATATATACACAGTTGGTCAAAGAAAAATAAAATAATTGTTAATTTTTCAAAAGTTTTATTACGAAGATAAATGCAGTACATAGTTAGACTTCTTTCAAATCGAGCAAAAAATCCTAATGAGCCTAAAAACACTGTAATAGCTTTTAGAATCATTTGTTCCTTATCTAAGGGAACTTGGGTAAAAATAAAAAAAAAAAGAAATTGCAATTGCAATAAATTTTCATCTGAGGAAGATTATTTTTCCCTCCTTTTTCATAAAATATTTCTTCCGTAGAAAGTAACACAACTGTGTATAAAAAACAGCTGAACAATTTTCTTACTCTATATAACGTAGTTTACGTTTACTATATACACGGAGGCAAAGAAAAATATTTCGCTGACAATAGATGAAATTTTATTTCATATAAACCGGAAGTCAAAGGTAAATATCCATCATATTTCGAATTCACCGAAGTATGTGTGGATGCAAATGAAATAACAATATGCTGAGCTGAAAGAATATATATAAAACGTCATCGACACGTTAGTTAGACCGACAGCTGGTGTAAAAAAGCTGAAGCCAAACCATACCGGGGTGGGTTCCCAACCTCTCAGCCAAGTCATCTGTTTCCTTTTAGATTTTTCTTCCGCTATCTTCCGACACCCGAGCGATATCATTCGGCTAGGCGTATATCGATGAAAATGCTAGCTCCTTATTCCTTATTCCCATTCTGAGTGTATATTTTTTCCTTACACATATATCTACACGGGTACATATATCCATCCGTTGGTACTAGAACGTGAGAAACACGAAAGGAAATGTAGATTTTTTGTCCCTCTTAGAAAAAATAATATAAAAAATTTTTGCCATCATCGGCAACGTGAGCAAAAAATGTCGTTGCTGCAAAACCCGTGGAATTTTGTCGAGCTATCGATTCACGAGTATCTTGAATTTCTCGGGTCTCGTATCGATGTAATATACTCACGTATACAATGATATGGATTACAGTAAAGTTTGTGTGAAAATGAAGAAAAAAATCGGTTCCGTGGTAGGTGTCTACGACATTAAAAAAACTTAATAAAAATTCACTAGGTTAAACGACGAAAAACATCTGCCTTTCGTACACACTTTTATTTCTTCGGTACTTTTACAAGCAAGTAGTGCAACACCACTCGGTAACTTTGGCTTTCGTCGTCGTTATTTTCCTTTTTCTCCTATTTATTTATTTTTATTTTTCTTTCTTTCTTTCTCCATTTTTTTTGTTGTTTCTTATATATACTGACTCCCGGGAAAATAAATTGCTTGAATAATGGAAAGACTCAGCTCAGTTGGACTCACGGCCGCTGGTTTTCATCAACCCTCAACCTCGTCCTTCTTTTCTTTCCTCTAACTTTATTTAGTCATCTTCATTCCATTGCCTTACACCAAATTTTATTCTATCATGTTTCTCAAAAAAAAAAAAAAACTAAACAAATTTTTCCTGGAAATTTATGTATTACGCTGCACTAAGAATAAATTTGTAAAATAATAAGCGAATATCACAGCCTACCAAAAAAGAAGACTAACTTCTTAAATAGAATAACAAAATATCTGAATAGTATTCTCTTTTAGAACCTAACAAAAGTAAAACCAACTTTAAGATAACTTAACTTTCCTGAGACCCTTGACTAAAATATAAAACAAGTGTAAGTCTGGTTTTGTCCGAGCCGAGGGATAATCACTTTGGGATCATCCCTCTTTTATTAAACTACGCCTTAGTTACAGTTAGAATTTTCCCACTTTGCCCTTTTTTACATTCATATATACCAACATTAAAAGCAATTTCAAACCTACCCAGAAAAAAATTTCTGATGTAGATTGATATGATCATATAACGCTTTGTCAGACTATATGAAAGTAAAAAATAAATTGTTATTTTAATATTCAATCATATATTTTCTGGGAAATAATTATCCCAATAAGACATGATTTCATGCCCTATATTACAAATGCGCTTGGTAGTTGATTTAACTGAAAGCCAATTACAAATAAGCTCCTCAGAAAAATGAAAAGAATTTTCAGTTTTTTAAGTACTTAATTGATATTATATAATACATTGATTCTAAATTCAATTTATTTTCATCGATTTATTTTATAATTCCTATTCATCGGATTGTCAATTAAATAATTTCAGTTTTAGTTTAATATTTTTATCAAAAAAAAACTTATACGGGTTCTATCCATTTTAGGAGAAAAATTTTCTTAAAAAACCTAATCAAATTTATTTTTTAAATGAATGATTTTTATTTTAGAAATTAAAATCATAAGCTTCGCTCTCTTGTAAGAAGATGATAGGAAATAAATGAACATATCAGGCCATATCAAAAAATTTTTCACGGCTTAGGCATAGTTTGTACGATACACACCTAGCTGATGAGTCCATTTATTCCTTCTTATCGTTCACTACAATGTTAATTACTTGCAAACATCATCAATCATCATTATATGTTCATAATTCTTCTTTCACAACTAAATGCAAAGAAGCACTTCGTCAATCTAATCTTTTCTCTCTCAGCTACAATATAATTCATTTAGCTTCTTTGTTTCTATCCTCGGGATCAGATAAACTGAAAGAGGACCATAAATAGTAACAATATTAATCTCTCTTCAGTAAAATAAAAAATCAAAATGATTTATGAGTTCAAATTCCTGGAATTTTTGTCCTCATAAAAGCTTAACTTTTATTCCTTAAATTCAAGCTCCATCTGCCGGCTGGGGAATTTATATTTGACATATGCAGCAGCCGGTTGTTTATTTAGGATCCTTGGGCGGTGGGTGGGATTTGAGAATTCCGGTGCAATACCAGGACATGCTGACGTAGGAAGCACATTGGAATTCAAGGTGTAAATCGACGAGCCGGATAGGATAAAAAAGAGTGATACCCTACTAAGAGACAGGGCAATAAGTGTCACTGACTCATGTTACTTTTTCATTTGTACTTTCACCATTATTTTCCTACTCCTTTTTTTATTGCATATATTATATAATCCTTTGTCTCTTAAAAGTATCTCTGAGCTCTTGAGCTGTGATCTACTCAGTCTCATTTATTGAGAAAGAAAGAAAGAAAGGTTCGAATATTTGCAATAAGAATTTAAAGATCCGAGCCAGTGCACATTTAAGAGCATAAAAGGTAATATTATTTCAAGACTTTTTTCTCCCGTTTTATTTTATCTTTTTTATCTTGACATTTTTATTCAAAACAGCAGTAGAGTAAGATCCGATTTTCTCCGCAGCTCATCGAATCTTCCAACTTTATTTTCATTGAATCCAATACAAAGGTAGATTGTAACCAGAAGCTCTAACCAGTAGTACGAGTAACAGTAACAGTACCAGCAGCATACCATTTACGTATAACGGGGTCTAAAATCAACAATCGTCTCGAGTTCCCAATTCCAAGCTCAACAATAGAATTCATTATACCCACAAGAATTTTGTTTTATTTTTTCAGAGCATAGTTCTCGAGATGAACAGACTGGGAATGATGGTGGATCTTTCTCATGTTTCTGTACCAACAATGCTGGATGCCATGGGTGTTTCTAAAGCTCCGGTAATTTTTAGTCATAGCAGCGCTCATGCACTATGCAATTCTTCAAGAAATGTTCCCGATCATGCCCTTCAATTACTTGTAAGTTATTTTGTTCTTTAGTTCCCAGACAAATTTACAATTTGGTAACAATTAATTGTGTTTTTTATACCCAACCAGGCCAAATCAGGAGGCATAGTCATGGTATCATTTTACCCACATTTCATAAGCTGCGGCGAAAAATCAACGCTTGCAGATGTTGCTGGTGAGTATGTAATTGAGATTAATAGTTATTAATTTCCATAATGTAAGACAAGGGAGACTGAGTTACTAAGAATGACATGAACGGGTGATTAATTTTGCTAAGTATACATTGCTCTCAAATTTTACTGAATCTTTTGTGTTTTACACTAAATCTTAATTTTACAAAATGAAAATAATTAAAAATATATATTTTAAATATCAGTAAAGTGGATCCGTGCCTTTATTTATCTATCATAATTTCTCGATACAAAAATTTCTCAACAAAAATTTCTCATACAAAAATTTCTTGATTCATAAATTTCTCATAGAACAAAAAATTATTCGTCAAAAATTTCTCAAATTTATAGTTAAAGATAAATTAAGGTTTATATAATATCCGTGAAAAAATTAGGTGACCGTCTCTTTTTTCTCACGTAAAAATTTCTCATACAAAAATTTCTCATATAAAAATTTATTAAATACTATCTTATCACAAAAAAAACATTAATTAAAAGAATATTCATAATAATAATAATAATAATGATAATAATGATAAACAAATAATAAAAACATTAATAAAGTTATTATAATGGGGAGCTCCGCCCCCCCCCCAACCCCCGCCAGGACTTCACCCCTGGACCCCAAAAATTTAAAATTTATATAATAATAGTAATAATAATAATACGAACACTGATGCTTGTTACCGTGCTGTGCCCTTTTATCATGGTTATTGTGTGTGTTAATTCGATTTTTGACCAACACAGAAGCTTGTAACCGTGCTGTGTCCTTTTATCATGGTCATTGTGTATGTTAATTCGATATTTGCCCAACACAGAAGCTTGTAACCGTGCTGTGCCCTTTTATCATAGTTATTGTGTGTATTTTTAATTATTGTATGAGAAATTATTGTATGAGAAATTTTTGGCGTAATAAAATTACGGAGCCATAAAGAAATTTTTGTACAAGAAAATTATACCGGATAAATTTTGACGATGAGAAATAATTGCTGAGAAATTATGTCGCGAGAAATTTTTGCGTGAGAAAAAAGAGACGGTCACCCAGTAAAGTATTGATGCATTGATAAAAATGTTAAAATTTTGGATTTTTTTGATTTGCCCTTTCGGCTTTCTACCCTGAGAGCCATAAGTTTGTTTCAAAAATTCGTTTTTCATTGATCTTAACTAATAATTCATCAATTTTCAAAGAAAATTCTTTCACTTAAGCAAAAAAAATTACGCAATAGCAAGATATTCATATAATAAAACTTCTTTAATTAATACAAAATCATATTCTCCAATATTAATTTAAAACCATGCTTGAAGGAAGTCTTACACCATCCGAGTTAAAATTTTTTTTACCAAGTCATTTACACCACACCGAGTTCAAAAAAACTTTTAAAGAGTGGGAAATTTTGAAAGCATCAAAATAAAAATTTAACAAACTCACAGAAATTGTTGTATTTTTCGCGAAATATTTTGAGAGGATTAAAATCACGGGGTTATAATCCTCGCCTGCGGCTCAAGTACACACGAATTGAAATTTCCTCCGAGTATACAGTGCACTAAGTGCGAGTTTATCCCAAAAACTCCCTATCACTCTCAAGTACAGATTAATTTCGTAGAACAAACAAAGGATTATCCTCAATTACAGAACCCCTTTGATTTCAAGATCTTCATCACGCCCTCGGCGCTCAATATATCTGAAATTTACACGCGAGTATAAGTATAAAGGATTAAAGAATCAATTTTGTTAGTCACCTAAATAGAAAAGTAATTAAATTCAAAACCTTCTATGCCTCTCGGTTTACTTTGCACACATTATTATAATTATTTGCTTAGTTTTTCTTCAGGGTTAATAGCATTTAAAATGAGACTAGTCACTTAAAACCACTTAGTCGTGTTGAATTAAGGATAATTAAATCTCTTGAATACAGTTGCCCTCGAGGCATTCTAAAATTCGCGGTCTCTGCGTCTTATTCTCTCTCCTCTTATTATAGTTACTCTCTCCCTCTCTCCTTTCTCGGACGAGAGTACAACCTCGCCTGGGATTTGCCGCCGGCAGTGGTTTAAACCAACGAACGTTCGGAGGAACCGAACGCAACCCGTACCTTATATTACTACATTAGATTTCTTGGGGAAAATTTCAGCGCCAAGTGTCTCTCGAGGGAGCTGCCAATTCTGCCAAGGATATTGCCCGTCGAAAAGAGAAAGAGGGCTCGTTTAAATAAGAGATAGAGTTAATAGTATATATACGTAGACTAAAGTAAACCCAAAGCGAAACACGCATTTGTTGGACTAGGCTTTCATTCTCGCGATCCCACGCCAGTGTGTTAAAGTAAAGGATATTATCTATTAAATGTATACTTAAAACTTTGAATCTCACCCTCGTTAGGTTATGTAACGATAATTCGCAACATTCTCCTTCACTTAAATCATGTATATCGCAGGTTTCTTAGTTGATTTTTATTGGGCTAATCTTCTCGGCTTTATGATAAAGTTTGAAAAGGGAACAGTTGAATAATTTAGACGCGATTATCACACACGGAGAGCGTCAATTCCATTTACCGGAATGTATATAATCTCATCGTGGAGTCACTTAATCTACTAGCGAGTCGCGACTCTTAGTCACGATTAAACCACTTTACTCTCTCTGCCTTTGTCTCTGTCGCTCCTCTGGCTTCCACTCAATCTCCTGGTAAATGTATACACTGGATTTGTCATGTTGCCAGTGATTCAATAATTCGGTTAAATTAGCCTCCCCGCTTAATTTATTATCCTTCATTTATATATTTTTAAAGATTTTTATTCAACACGTGCCTGCTTTAAATTACTGCCCAGTACATCAAGATTCAATTATGCTAAAAAATTTCAAAGTAAATTATAATTTGATTCAATTAAAAAACATAGTTTAATAACAAATCAAATTAAAAAATATAAAATTATTTTCAATTAGTTTTAAATATGTATGGAATGATTAATAAAAAATTCATTTTATTATAAAAAGAATGCGTAGGTGCTTTTTCAGATATTTTAATAATTCTTTTATTTTTACAAATATTTTACGAATAAAATATTAAAAAAAAATTCTTTTATTAAAAAAATTTTTCAACAAAAATATTTTTCGTCCGGAAAATTAATCGAATTGATCAAAACATTTTTTTGTTAATTCAAGTAAAGGTATTTGTACACGCACTTTGTAAAAGAATTTCTCTCATGAATCAATTTTTTTTTTTTTTCAGTGTATACCTATTGTAATAAAAATAGATATTAATATTCTTTTGACAAAAAAATTGATAAATTAAATCAATTTTCTTCAATAAATTCTTGAGCAAAAAAATTCTTGCCTGGACAATTATTTTTCTTTCTCTCAGTGTACTAAAATGAATTTTTTTGTCAATCACTCTATTTTTTTTTTAACTTATTGAAAATTACTTATTACCCTTTAGTTTGGTTTGCTATCAAACCGTGTTATTTAGTTTTTTGGGTTTAATTGTCTCTAAACTACGGGATGTAAAAAAAGACTTTTAATTGCTCGTTAAGAACAAACGATGTCCAAAGCGGATTACTGCCGAGCAGTGAGTTACACCAATCGAGTTTTTCAGGTATACGCATACGTCAAATCGGATTACTATTATTTATATAACTCGTTTCACCTTTTGTTTTACTATTACCCAAAAATTACAGGAATAAAGTAAATCCGAGATGGATTTTAACAGTTACAGCCCAATAACAATATATGAAAGTGAACTTCTAGATTCAGCAATCTATTCAATAATTTTGTCAGTTGTTATTTCAAAATTTTCGTTCGACTGACATATCAGTTGCTAGTGAGTATTATTGTCAGAGTAGATAACATTTATGCATGAAAATTCGTTTTTTCGATCGCATATAACCAATTACGCGGGTTGCCAGAGGCAATCGTTACTTTGTACCTTTGATATCTACGAATATCTACAAATATATGTTATGACGATATGGTTTCATATATATATATATATATATATATATATATATATGTGTGTGTGTGTGTGTGTGTGTGTGTTGTTTTTTTGTTTTTTTTTTTTACGGTTTTTATTACGGATTCTAGGCATAGTTGTTGGCCTGGATATGTGGCGACTCGACGCAGCGTCATACTAAAACTCGACGCTAACGCCCCTACCCACTAAACCCTAAACCCCTTTCCTCTTTCCTCTAATCCCTCATGGAAACCGCCGTCAGGCATTACTTCGTGAGGGGAGGATCTAGCTACTGCTCTTCCTTCTGGTGGCTAAGGTGTTAACTACCTTCCTTCTATACTCTGCTATTTGCTCTTCTTCTTTCGGTGGAACGCAAGCCTTTAAGGACTTCTGTTGCAAACGTGTTGGTAGCGTTCCAGGCAGCTTCAGATGACAACATTGCTTCCACTAGTGAATCTGGTGGCAATCTCTAGTTCAGGATCCTCTCCAGCTCTTCACGCTGTGGCTCGAAACGAGGACATACAAAGAAGACCTGCTCCGCATCTTCAGCAACTCCTTGGCAGGTCGGGCACGTTCCGTTTTGAGTTCTTCTGCGCTCAGTGTTGTTGACCTCTTTCGTTGGTAAGGGTTCCGTCTTTCTTCAGCTAGGACTCTGAGAGGTCGAGTTCCAGAAATGACGCACACTGCTTCCTCTGATATTGTGCGAAAGGCGCTAGCTACTCGTAGGGCTCTCAGTCGATATACTGGTCCAGCCTTTCTCCATGATTCTTGCTTTTCTAGTGCGTCTGCCCAGATAGATATTCCGTAAGTGAGCACTGATGTGATTACAGATGATAGTAGTAGTCTTCTGCTCTGCTTTGGGCCTCCGACGTTTGGCATCAGCCGTGCTAAGCTAGCTGCCACTGCTGATGCTTTTGCACTCACGTGTTCGACTTGCTGCTTAAATTTGAGTCGGGCATCAAGCATCACTCCCAGATATCGGATATGAGGTTGTGATGTGATTTCTTGTTCGCCGACTTTCAGCTTAATGGTCTGTACCACTTTTCTGCTGTTAATAAGCACTGCCTCAGTCTTGTGTTGTGCCAGTTGCAGGTTCACTGCGTCCATCCACTGGTTAACGCGCTCAAAAGTGAGATCAAATATATGGTTTATCTCGTCAAGGTGTTTGGCAACGATCACTACGGCTACGTCATCTGCATATGCTACGAGTTTGACGTTTCTTGGCAGAGTTAGTCTTAATAGACTGTCATACATGATATTCCATAGGAGCGGGCCTAGAACTGAACTTTGTGGTACACCTCCAGTAATATCATACTCCCTCGGAGCGTTCTTCGTGTCATACTTCGAGACCCTATTTTCAAAGTAGCTTGTTATGATCTTAAGAAGGTATTCTGGTACATTCTTTTCTTGGAGGGCCTGCATGATGCATTCCCAATTGGCGAAGTTGAATGCTTTTCTGATGTCTAGGGTCGCCACCAGGCAATACTCTTTCGTTCCACCCTTATATCTGGTTCCTGCGATTGCTTCCTTGGCCGTATCAACGACCAGTTTGATTGCGTCCAGGGTTGATCGTCCTTTTCGGAATCCATACTGATTGTCTGCCAGGCGTGGGTCGACTACTGCATTTATTCGTTGATGAATTATGCGCTCAAATTTCTTACCCGCCGTATCTAGCATGCAAATTGGTCGGTAAGATGACGGTTCTTCTGGTTGTTTCTTCCCTTTAGGTAACAGTACTAATTGTTGCTGTTTCCACTTACGAGGAAAATTCCCCTCCTTGAGACATGCATTATAGGCGTCTAGGAATAATGTTGGAGCTGCCTTTATGATAGTTTTCTAGGCTAAATTAGGGATTCCGTCCAATTCCGGCGCTTTATTATTCCCTACACGGTTACAAGCCTCTAGCAGTTCTTCTTCAGTGACAGGTGGGATGTCGTCCGATTCGCCTGGCGCCAACTGGTAATCTAAGTTGCGTTGCTGTGGAAACAGTGCAGTGACGATTTTCTGAAGAAGTTGAGGGCACGTAGGTGATGGCATTTGTTGTTTTTTCAGGTGGGTCATAACCACCTTATAAGGCCTACCCCACACGTCTTTATCCACTTCGTATATAAGCTCTTTCCAGCATCTTCTTTTGCTCTCTTTGATGGCTTTATTCAGTTCACGACGCGCCTTTTTGTACTCTGCGTGTGTGTGTGTGTGTGTGTGTGTGTGTGTGTGTGTGTGTGTGTGTGTGTGTGTGTGTATCGATGTACACATTTTCATATAGTTGGATTTTATGTTTCAGCGCATATCAATCACGTGCGAAAGGTCGCGGGAATCGACCACGTTGGTATCGGTGCCGGATACGATGGGATCAATTTGTAAGTATGGATTTCACCCTCTGTGTTATATTGTTCTAAAATGTAGGATTTCAAATATGACAGCGCAGAGATGAAAAAATTAAAACAAATTCATTTTAGACATTACAGCAGATTACACTAATTGACTCAGGCGGGGTTTAAAAACTAAAAATATAAACAGATTTTGGACTTGGCACCACAATTCATGCAGTACCAAAAAAATTATTATTTAAAAAGTTTTAAACTTTTTAACGATTGTAGAGGGAATTTATAAAAGTTATCTTCCTTCAGACATATAAATGACAATAAATTATCATAATTCTTGAACCGATGAAAACAGAAGATTCTTAGATAATTTATTTTATAGCTTGAAAGATTTACTGCAATTTTTGTTTTTATAACGTTATGATCCAATCAACAATTTCCGAGATATTGATGTCTAAAGTCACCTCTTGCCGAGCAAATATTTATAACATGCATTTTTAATTTTTGGAGTACAAAA
The DNA here is from genome assembly GCA_905319865.3 of Cotesia congregata. Taxonomy (NCBI): domain Eukaryota; kingdom Metazoa; phylum Arthropoda; class Insecta; order Hymenoptera; family Braconidae; genus Cotesia; species Cotesia congregata. The sequence continues at coordinate 16,815,136 of CAJNRD030001123.1, forward strand.
ATTATCATAACTTTTGAATTAATTGGAATAATTAATCGTTTAAGAGCTTATTCTAAATTTGAAACCTTAAGCTACGACATTTATTCTCATTATATTAATTTCTGACCAATTGTTTCTGAGATATCGATTGGCGAAAAGACCCTTTAGAAAACTGCACAATTTGCATTTCCAATTTCTGGAATACAAAAAAGACTACGACTTTTGAATTAATTGGAATAATTATTCGTATGAGCATTCATTTAAAAGCTGGTATCAATTTCCGATCAATATTAATTATTGCATTGATTTTTGATTTTGCTCAATTGTGAGTAGAGCTTGAGTATGCTCAATTAAAAGCTTTTCGTAGAGTTGGCTGAATTAACGCGGTTTACTCTATGCAATATTTATTTTATGTTTCCATAAATAATTAGCGGTTGAATATAAAATAAATGTAACGAGATGGGATGTAATCATGGGAAAGTTTCAGATAATTTTGTAATTTCACATTATCGTTTTATGTGAGGTAAAATTTATGAAAAAGATATATAGGTGAAATTCACCATGACCACCGTACTGCCATTACATGTTATGTTAATTCGTAAAGTATACAGATTTAATCTCGGAGTGAATAATAATTATTCAAATTTTGAATGAAAAGTTATTAAAATGTGAATTGTAGATTTTCCCATGGGAGATGTTTCAATGTTTTCAGAAAATGTTGGTTAGTAAAATTTTTACTTATTGAAGCAAATGGTTAATTAGTTAAAAAAGTAATTTAAAAAAATATAAAATATTATCTGTAAAACAACGAGGAATTTTTAAATTTTCAATATAATATTTATTTTCATGCATTTTAAATGAAAATGCACTCAATTTAAAAACATGAGTTTTATTATTATTGGTTTTAGTTAAACAACTGGCCGTCGAAACAATAATAATGTGTAATTTTATTTAAATTAAAACATTACAATCTATATAAATTAAAATTTATTGCAATTTAATTTTATTCCTAACGAGCTACTACACTCGACGTTTTCATCAAAAACATTGCAGATGTAACGAGTACTTGATGGGAAAACGATCTCAGCGATAACTCAAGTAGAAAAGATCGGATCATAATCTTCAAATATTATTTTTATTCGCGCATACTTTCGACTCGAGTAAACGCCAATCACGATGAATGAACGAGGCTTGAAAAAAAGAGAAAAGAAAGAATTTCTTTTATACTGCGTTAAGTCATATTACATAGATTGCATAAATATGTATTAAGAGGCTAGTGTATCTCTATCCTACGCGAAAGACGGGCTTCTCAGATCCGAGTGTAGTATGTACTTTACTTGGACTTTTCAGTATAAAAGACTGGCACAAGTAGAGGAGTGTAAGAGTGAAAGCACGATAACTGATACGAGCGGAGGATCTGGACGAGAGCTCGTACCTTTAATAACAATATATACCAGACAGCTTTAAACTTCTAAATTAATTAAATATTTCATCCAGGATTACGTAGATAAATCCTTTGTTAGCGAGAAAAAAAGACTGAACTTCTCATTAAGTTGTTAATGCTTAAGTATCACGTAGAATACATCTAATCACAATGTACTGGACATTAATATTGTTGAATTAAATTTTTATTTATTTTATTTTTAACCTTAAAACTCACCCAACTGTATGAATAATTATAATTAAATTCGTTTCTGTACCAAATTGTATTTTTAAATAAATCTAATAACGAAAATAATTCTTTAACGTCCGGTAAATTGAAATTACTCTCGCTCAACCAACTGAATAATTAATTCAGCTCATTCATTTTTTAAATATTTTAATTAAAAATTATAATTTTGAAAAAATATTTCCTCATCGGAAAAAGGTTATTATCATAAATGAATATTCAAATAGATTTAATAAAACTAATTAATATAAATTTTGTAAATCTACTTTTTTAATTCATATTTTTTCGATAGTATAATTTTAATAAATTTAAAAGAAAATTAAGTAGCAAAAAAATACTTGGATAACTTTTTTTTCTAGAAAATCAAAACAGTCTTAGTTTTTATTAAAACAATAGTTTTGATTGGCATGTACCTTTAGAATAAATAATATTTTATTTCAATGCATACACAAGTAATATGTGAAATAGACGTTGAAAAATAGATTCTTTATTACATCTGTGGAAAATCCTACAAAGGTTCACTACAATTCATATCAAATCTAGGAAATAAACTCTGTCATTCGTGAAACAAATAACATGTGATGAGGATATGCGCACAGTGCAGTAATATTCAAATAGAAAGATTTCGATGTACAATCCGTGTTTTTGAATGTAATATTACGGTAAATAATAAAAGGGCAGAATTTATATATTACAGCGTATATTTACCACCCTTGCTTCAGCTCGGTAGGCAATTTCACACGCAAATTGGAATGCCCTACTTTCCTCCCCTAGTCTGCAATCAACTATTAATTGATAATTAAGTTTTTTTAATTGGTGATTGTTTTTTTGTACGTGCGTTCGCACTTTACTACTCTAAGTGATTTCGGTATCCGTTTATGTAGTTTCAACTGTATTCAATTAAAACCAAATAAAAAACCCAAAATTTTCCAAATAATATCAATAAAATTGTTTTTCAAGTCATTTATTTGATGGTTAAAGTGAGACCTATTGTAAATGAATAAAGTTCTTATGGCTCTTATTAATCACTTTGAAGTATTCTAATGGAAAAATAATTAAAACTAAAACATCCTACACAGAAAGAAATATTTCTTGACTGGAGAACAAAATTCTTGGCTCAAGTAAATTTTCGGTCACCCGAAGGAAGACCGAAGTTGTGTTGGCCGAAGTAAAAATTTTTCTTGAAATTCTATTCTTGGTGGAAGTAATTTTTTCTTAATTCAAATTATCATAAATACTTGATACAATAAATTTTTATATTTGATCAAGATTTTTAGATACTTTAGGGAAGCAGCGCCACCTACTTCAGCTGAGAAAAAAATTATCTCATCTTGAGAAAATTTTTCTCTTGAATATTTGATACCCATTTTAGATCATTTTAGCACGCAATTATACATATTGAATGAAAAAAAATGATTCAATATTATTTGATCTTCCTATTTGACATGTTAGTCAATAGAAATATTAATGAAAATTTACTATCAAGATATTTAATTTTTTGGAGCAAGAGAAAATTTTCTCAAGACAAGAAAATTTACTTCTGTCAAGAACTAAAATTTTTGAAGCAAGAGGCTGAATTTTCTCAAAACAAAAAAATTTTCTTGACTTAAATAAATTGTCTTAGATCAAGAAACGTATTTCTTGAAGCAAGAGAAGTGATTTGTTAGAATAAGTGAAATTTCTTGAGCAAAAAAAAAATTTTTTTT
>CAJNRD030001123.1:16830040-16878354 GCA_905319865.3 Cotesia congregata
ATATATATATATATATATATATATATATATATATATATATATATATATATAAAGGGATATATTAACGGATACTAAACATTCTCTACATCTGCATCAGTGCTCTAAATACCTTGAGATACTGGGTGGAATTTATCTCACACCAAGCATTTCGAGCATGAGCAACACAAATGACTTTGACACGTAATGCGTCAGAATGTAATTAACGATCAATTATAACCACAAGCCATGAATTAAAAGCGCGTGCGCATCTGTCATTAAACACCCTCAGAATTCCTCTAACTTTTCTTTTAATTTTAATTAATAATTTTTTTTACTAAAATTAATCAATTACATACAATTGTTTTCGTCCTTTAAGTAATTTCAATTTTCTTATAATTCTTATAATTTTTTTATCTAAAAGATGAATGTTATAAATAAAAATGTATGTGTATTATCGACATTTCTCTTGAATATTTATAAAAAAAAAAACTTTCCACCATTGCTTGAACCTTCGAAATTGTTATAACCGCGAATCTGATCATAAATCCACTTTAATCCTTATTAAGCGGTTTTTACCGCATTCGAACCATTAAAATCGGTTATTTTTATATTCACCATCGTCAGATACTCGGAAAATACTCAACGATACAGTTTTACTCCGGAATTGAGGCAATTTTGTAGATATGAAAATCATTGATTTACATGATAAAATTTTGTTTTCCTGACGATCATGTTCTTTGAGTAAATTGGGTTCATATTTTTGAACTTAACGAGGAACTTTGAGAGATTTTACAGAAAACAGGACTTACACTTCTAAAGAATTCAAAATTGCATGTTTTACACTAATTCTTTCACTCAATGATCATTAAAACATAAAATTTAAAATAAAATGAAAAATTTATTACAGCTCGAAAAGTGAACAAGATATTTTTCCATGCTTTTACCAGCAATTTTATCTGAATTAAGACCCGTGAAAATCACTAAAAACTAAACAAAATTTTTATACCTATCAATAATTTATGATAATTCTTTTCATCCTTAAAAAAAAATAGTCTACTGAGCATCTACCAAGTTTAATAATCGTCGATTAAGCATCTGATCCATTTGACTTTTATTGAAAACGAGGGACGCTGAGCGTTATAAGTCTTATACTACACCCCTGAAAATAAATATCCCTTAATAACATATTAGTTATTAACTTTATCTCCGTTATCTAAAAAGATGATTGATAAAAATAATGTTTTTCAATTAGTTTGAAGTACCCTATTTGGCTGGAACTTGAAAAAAATAATATTTCAGAATGATAAGAACTAAAGCTCCTTTTTTAAAATTATAATGAAAATTAAGTAATTCAGAGAACTTAAAACCTACTGGCATTATTCATCTGTCCTATTTCGAGCAACCTTTTAGCATATCTCTAAATGAAATCTCATCTTAATAAATGAAATAAATAATTTAACAAATGTATACAAACTTGGTACTGTAAAAATCTCAAGTTTTTTTTATATTTAAATATAAATAGAGCGGAAATAGAAAGCAAAAAATAAAATACGATGGGTTATTGAGGTGACACTGAGGATGGGTGAATGAGAAAAGTCGAGTCTTATATCAAAGTTAAGAGGCTTTATCGCTAATATTATCTGTGAATAAGGAAGAAAGAGACTTTTTCTCAGGCACCCTCTCAAACTGGAGCTTTTTGGGCTCTATATATCCTCCTCTTCTCTTTCTCTTTTTATCTCTCCTTCTCGCCAAGCAACTCAGCTACTTATGTATCCATAAGTCTACCGTTTGGTGTTCCATATTGGAGCACCACACTCAATGCTCCTCGAAAGATGTAGCCAACACCTTTTTCCTCTATTCGGTAAACTAATAACTTTACGCATAAAAATTCTCTTTTCACTTTCATTGCATAATTTGCTTTATTTATGGATCTTTATACTGTAAAAAATTTGCGAAGTGGACGATTTCTAATTTATTTAATCTTTCCGGAGTGAAAAATCACTCCGAGAAGAATGTCATTTATATTATTGATAAAAAATCTCTGCGGAGTGAATTTTTCTTTTTTTTTATTAAAAATATCGAAATATTTTTAAAAGTTACAAAATGCATATTCAGAGAAAAATTACATCAATAATTTTTTTCTAATTTCTACACGTAGCATTTTTTAAAAAATTCTCTCCACGTTAACTTATTTGTTAAAAAATTATAAAAATGGCCATATGTCAGTTAACTTAACATGCCATATTTAATTAAAAGTATTAATGTTAATAATTTTTAATTTTTTACCTTTTACATAAGGATTTATCAACAAAATTTTAAAACAAAATAATATTTACAAAAATATAATTAATATTTACAAACTTAAACTTCAAACTCCGTAAAAAGAAACTCTTGATCCAATCCGAACGTGTTAATTTCTTCACTCCGGCACTCCGAATGATAGGAATGAAAAATTCATTCAGAATTCACACTCAATTTTTTACAAGTATTGGTTATTTAGTATACCGCATCGCTAAGGCTAAATGTTGAAAAAAAAAAATATTTTTAACCCAATTAAGTAATATGAAGCCAACCTTTTTTATTCATAACTCATAACAATTTGTGAAATTTACTTCCGCGTTTAAGCTTCCGTCTAGGTCTATTTTAATAACAGAAGGTTTTCCCTATTGTAGATTTAATGAAAAATGAGAAAATGCGTTAGTGGATTTTATTAGAGGTTGCGGTATGTCTCGAACTCATTTCCTGTTATGTTGGGAACTGAATTGAACTTCTGCAATGCCGAGTCTGACGGTTTTACACTCTCAGAACCACACATTACTGTCTTTCATATCTCCCATTATATAAAAGAAGGTATATAGATATAAAGGTGCAGTAGAGTATAATAGAAGGTAGAAGGTGCATTGCGACTACACTGTCTACTGTCACCGAGACGAGCATATATGAAAAATTCTATCGCATCCTTGCCTGCATTTCTTTTATCTCAATCCTCGTTTAATTGGAAAACCCAGACTCCAGATCCGATGAAGGGTGAGAACGCGATGCTTTGTGTGTGACAGCCCAAATAAAATTTAGGCCGATGCGCATCTCCATCTCCATTCATTCTCATTTTGTTTTTCAATTTTATTTTTTGTTTTCTCTGCTTTTTATGTTTTTTCTCTTTAGCCATACTCTATACTCTGCACTATACAATTTCAGTGTTCGTTAACGATAAGACCGTTATATTTCTGGCTAGGCGCACGAACCCGCATTCCTATTTTAGAATTATAAAAAATACTCAAAGTTCTTTAATTATCGCGAATAGAACTTTTAATTAATTAACTAAAAACAATAAATAAATGAAATTAAATTGAATTAAAATTTTTAATAAGTTCCTTAACAAGAAAAAAAAATATATGTATGTATGTATATATATTTACAATTCACAGAGAGAAAATAATCAGATTTAAAGTGAAATATTTAAGCCCGTTCCTTTGGTGCCCTCAACATCCATTTGCGAAAAAAGTTTTTATCAAACAAAATTATAATTACACTCTCTTTTATAATAAAATAAAACTGTAGTTACTGTAAACTCTATTTATTATAATTTAAATATTTATGCTTTAAGTACCGCGAATTCATTGAAACTTTTGAATCACTATACAACACAATTACCCGAACAAAAAGAAATAACAAAATCTAATTACTCAAAATGTTAAGACGCGCGGGGTTAATTAGGTTACTCACAATTTGAATAAAGATTGTAATCGGAAAACTTTTACGTTATTCTGCGCACTCACCTTCAATAATATTGTAGGCTTACCGAAAATTCATGAAAAGCTTTTAAAGCTTTTAATACACTCTAAATCTACTACGAAAGTCCGACGTACATTTATACATAATTTTTTTATTGCCATACTGGATCTTAGATCGCTATTTATTGCCCACCATTTAAAGTATCCAAAATAATATTTTTCATCCCTGCAATATCACTTAATAAAAATCCAAGCATATTTATTTCTCAGGCCTTTAACGCTCTGGGTAGAAAAATACATAAAGTTCCTATTTTTTTTTTTTTTTTTTTTTTTTTTTTTACTATTTGCCATTCAAGTGTCGATATAAATCGATTGAGACATTAAAACCCTCGTTAAATATGAATCGTTACTTCAGGAACCATATATATCGGTATAATTGCTGAGTTTATTCATTTTCAAGCTGTTGCAATATCATTTTTATTTGAAAAGTAATTTTGTTAAAATAAATCACCACTCAAAAACATAAACCGGAAACTACCGAAGTTTACGTCAAAATAAGCTTACAGAATTAAGCGTACTTACATTGAAATTAGAATGACTTAATAAAGTTATATTAGATTTGAATCTGCTGGAAATACCAACAAGTTTATGAGGCTTCTAGAGACTAAGAGAAATACTGGCAAGTTTTAGAGGGTTTTAGAGGTTAAAAGTTACTAGTAACTTTGTAATAGATTAACCTTCCGTTAAAGTTGACATAATTTCTCTTCAGTGACATTTTACATATTTCACTTTTCATAGTAATCATGTAAGACTCAAACTACAAATAAAATTCCTTTTTAATAATTAAAAAAAAAAAAAAAAATAAAAAGTCATCGACTACTTTTGCCACAAAGAAATCATTAAAATACATTATTGACTTTTTATTCTAACAATTTCACAATTCGAGCGTACTATTATAATTACGAATAAACTGGATATGAATATGAATATTTTTTCTTCAATGCGCCATTAAAAATGCCACAATAAATCAATTAGTTAAGTCATTAAAAATTGAAACATTTTTACCGTCAATATTTAAATTTCCGTGTTTTCATTATTAGAATAATTGATTGAATTTATATTTTTAAATAGGTCAATATTTTCTCGTTTACTCAATTACCCGTAAAAAAATTCGAGTTAATAATTTATAATTAATGAACATTCCAATTATAATAATAATTATAATTCAACAGAAAAAAATAATAATTAATTATCGATAAGGTAAAAGATAGAAATAATTGATGAGCCACTTAACAACTGAAGTTTTTTTTTCTGTTTAAACAGGTGAGAGATCGAATGGCTGCAGAAGGAGTCGAGCCACTGGAAGAGGAGATACCCAAGGAGGACATTATTGGCCGCGACTACTGTCGCTTTAATTTGAAACAGCCACTGGTGACGCCTTAAAAATAAAAAAATCACCCTCGACTCGAATAAATAAAAAACTGTTATCTCAACAGATGAATATTTACTCCTACCTTTTTTTATACAGACGTTTAACAGCTTTCTTACATGAATAAACAACAAATAAAACGAAAATTAATAGATAAATATATAGTGAATTAAACAGACGATTTATAAATCGCGAGTGCATAAAACAAGTGCGCCAAAGTGGACGTATTTAATTTAATTTGAAAAAATGATGAGAAATTGAATTTGAAGTAAATTGTGAAAATAATTATGGACCATTGTAATATGACGAACAAAGTTTGTATAAAATATTAATTGATCGTGATCAAAACAGCTCTGAGTTGTTATTATTTTATTATTATTTTTTTGTCCGTTATTTAAATGGCAATTGTTACAATATAAACTATAGCTGTACCCATCCCATGCAACATCCTTCGTACCTGAATAATTATTGTAACTTCCGTTAGGAGCATAAATATCCTGTGAACTACAGCTGAATTAATTAATAGCGAAAAGTATGCTCGACTGTGTATGAAAGCCGTTGTCTGGGTAAAAAACGGCGAACGCGTTCTGTTGCAAAGGGGTTGCATTTAATTATTAGCATACAGCAAAAATGCTATGGGTAAGTTTAGATATAAAATAGAGCATATAATGTTTTTTAAATTAAATGATCGGTGTGTGGAATTAAAATTTCAATTAAATTCTTATAGACTAAAAACATCGTGTGTTAAATACATGTTAATGTTCCAATGGTAATTTTATAAAATTCTATCCAGGAGAGAAATACCATACCATTGAATAACATTTATCCCGTCACTTTTGAATTAACGCGAAATTTATGTTTAATTTATTTCCTTTGTTTAACGCTAACGATATATATTTTGCAACCGATTGGATTTTCATTATCATTACCATTGTGTATTTTATTATCATTCGATAAAACCTGATGAATTTATCATATTAATTAAAAAGCTCGAAATCCATAAGCTGACGCTTCAATCATTCACGTGATAAAAATAAATTCATTTTTTATCATCGCAGTGAGAGATATTTATTTTTTATAATCGGCATATTTTATTCAGTGAAAATCGGAAATCAATTATTCGTTGCTCCATAAATTATATGAAGTGAAGAAATATTAAATAAAAGTCTTATGAAGAGTTTTTTTACTAATGATGGGAATTGAATTATAGTTTAAGAAAAAAAAATTATTAATTTGCATTAATTAAAATTTAAAATTGAAATCAAAATGTTGAAAAGATAAGATACAAAAATAATGATAAAGTATCATTTTTACAAAAAAAAAATAATTCCTACTAATTGTTGTCATCTTTTCTGTTTTTTGACAGAATTTAGATCAGAAATAAACATTTAATTTATACACCCTATTGTTCCCGAGTATTACTATTAAAAAATATTAATAATAAAATTACTATGACATGTCGGAAAGACTATAAAAATAAGAATGTCAGGAAAAATTAATAAAATATCTGGGAATAACCTTCGGAATTACTAAAAAATCTATATAAATATTAAAAGGCAATTTCCAACCTCTCCGCTGTCGAGAATAACTGAAATGATTACCAGTGATAAAGTAAAACGGATGGAAATAAAAACGTCAGACGTGACGGTACTTACTCTCAAGCGATAACTTTTAAATATCACTTGCTTACGCATAAAGTAGTGAAGATCGGCGTGGAGTCAGCCTTAGCATGGAACTAAGAGTACATGTGCGATAACACAACGATGCTAGTCCGCGTAAATAATTAATTTAAAGAGAATAAATAAATTTAGAGCAATGCAGATTCGAGTGGAGCTTCAACCGGATATTTTATGTTTATCTAAAGCCATTGAGCTATCGTAAAGTCCTATTTACGAGATTTGAATGTAGCGAACCGCGAGTTAATTAATTGTGTATATCTACTCTTGTAATGAACCAATTCGTCGGGCCATGTGATGTGATTGTCTGTTCAACAGAGCTCAAAACCTCTCTGAGAGAGCGAGGGAGAGTCACCAGTACAGACGGCGGGGTATCTATATATATATATATATATATATATATATATATATATATATACATCTAACCGACATTGCGACTGGCAAATTGAAATTCCGTTAAACTATTGTTAACGGATGTTAAACACTTAATAGATAATAAAATAGAAAATAAATTACTTTAATATAAAATTATATCGATAAGAGGTAAACGGATTTAAATTAGTTTTATTTGTTGTTTAAATTGCAATTTAATACTTTTTTTGGGTTGAGGAGGAAGCAGAGGGAACAAAAAAATAAATTAAAGGCACGCGAGTTCTGGGAAAAAAAGAGCAAACTAACGAGCTTGTTAAAAGTTTCAACTTTAACTACTGACGATTGGTTTGATAAAATGCTTTCACTTTGAGTCGACTCTCGTATTACTTTATACTTTCTACATCCTATTCACAAACATTATTATTATTACATTTATATCGAAATAATTAGTTTTTTAATAGAATTTAATATAAATGGTAAATGGGAAAACAGGACTGCTAGAATATGTTTATTCCTTTAAAGTTATATCATTTTTATGATTATTTTGTAATTAGAGTGTATTACGAAGAATTTTATTATTATACTCTTTTTTATTCTATATATATTTCAAGTACTACTACGTATTATAAAATGAGTAAAATGACGCTTCTTAAACAAGAAACCAAAGTAAACTTTCATTCAAATTTTATTATGCGCAAGTATTAATTCATTTTCTCAATTTTCATTATACAGCCTGATCTGAACATTTCAGAAATTTTTTAACGGGATATCTATAAAAAATTCTTTCAAAAAAAATATATTAAAATACTTATGAAGAAAATATATTTATATTTTTCGAATATTTTCAATCCAATTTTTTTATTATATTTGACTTTTTTTATTATCGGTAAAGTTTCAAGTATTTTTTCAATACAAATTCTTTATATTATAATAATTATATTTTTGAAACATTATAAATATTTTTTTTTTTAGAATAATCATAATAAAAAATAAATTAGCAAACACTAAATATTATTTACATTAAAATAAGATAAATTGTATTGCAAGAAACGATCAAACTAAATGAAAAATCAACAATTCACACCAGTAATTAAAACAGCATAATTTCGAGCAGTCACAGAATTTCTAACGACAGTATTCAGAGCGTGAAAATAACATAAGCGAATGTAAATTCACCACAAGCCCTGAATAAAAAAAAGTATTGGGACAAAGGAAAAAGTATTGAAAAGTATTGGATTGACTAGAAAACCAATAGATCCCCGCATAAACTTGCTCTATAAAAAATCCTATAAATTAACATCGCAAAGCTAAAAAATCCCCTTCAAAAAGAAAAAAAAAATAAATAAAGAGCTTTTCATTATATCAACAATTAAAATGCTTCGAAATAAGAGAGTTTATGGCGAGCAATTATTTTGATTTAGTTGTATCTCGACTCGAGTGAAAAAAGTTAATTGTTTTTTTTTTTTTTTTTTTTTATTTTTAATCATTTTATTTTATTTTATTTTCTGCATCATTGTATTCTGCTGGGTGGGAGAGAAAGGCTAACGGAAGTGTCTGTGCCCTCGTAATTTTACAATGCTGCACGCGTTTTAACAATGAAAGCTCAACCAGCAACATAACGTGACAGAGTGAATAAGAAAATATACATTGTTAGGCATGAACAATACATTTCTCCTCCTCTTATTACACTGCACAACACTACGCTGCACAATACTACTTGTAAATACTACTCTGTTGTGTTATGCGATATGTCTGTGTGCGTGAATCCCTGTAAATTCTATAGAGTTGAGTTGAGAGCACACCCACAACTCATCCTCATCCTCCTCTTCATTGCACAACTATTACATTGCCGGCTAAATTGCTCGAGTAATTTCGTCAGTCATTCACCCCTTCAGTATGTCAATACGCCAGAGTAAATAGTGTTTGCTTTAAAACTTCATCTTACTTACGTGTGATAATGCCTCTAACGCACTGTATAATGCATAATGTATAATGTATAACGTAAGATGATAATGACTAACCCAATATTTAATACTTTATACTTGTTTTATGTACACACCATATTCAATTGAGTTTTGTTTATCTTGCTGATGCCAGTAAACTTTCCGTAACAACTTTGTTGTCGCTTCATATCAATGTCTAGTTTATTTTTATGCTTACACATAATTTACGCTCCATTGTGTATGCTAATGATCTTACTATTGTATGCAGTAGACATGCCGCTATTACTGGGAATGGAAAATATATCGTATGTTTTTCACTTTAGAGTTAAATTTTCAATATAGATACGGTATTAAGTGTCACTGCATTGTGGTAGGGTATAACAGAACTTTTTTTTTTTAACAATATTTTCATAAATTAATGAAATTCGATTCCGGTTATTGAAAAATGTTTCTGTTAAATAACTTTAATTTTAGAATATATTAGAAATTTAAATTACGCGCTTTTAATTCGATAAAATTTCGATATTATCGATGCTAAATAACTTCAGCTTAACTATGAACTTCATGTTATAGGATAGGTTTATATTTTTTTGTTAACATTTTGCACTTTTTCTGATCCTTCGCATTATTTTGCTGGGCATTTATGATGTAGGAAGTAGTCAGCATATCTCAAAAAGTATTTTTATATGAAAAATTCTTTACAATATAGGATTCAAGTCAAGTGTATAGAATTTCAAAAATTATCTAGTAAAAAGTGAAACAGAAAATTTAACTGTAAAATATTTTTCAGCTTAAGGCCAAAAAAAATTGTAAAACCTTTTAGACAGATTTAAACGTAATAAAAAATTGAGAATTTTTTTAATTAAATTAGCTGCTGAAAAGATAAATCATCAATCAGCAATTAAAAGCAGTGATTAATGACGAAAAGATCAGTTAATTGTGAAAAACTATTCGTGGTGAAGTAAAATTATTGAAAATCACAAATTACAAACATTTATTAGCCTTAAATGAATATTATTAGTTGGACGTTTGTAAAATTATCCAATTAGAGTATGGTAGAGGTAGTTTTAAATGAAAAGAACGGCAGTCTGAAGCGCGCGGGGTAGATATCATCAAGTCTGGTTAACCAAGACCGGTAGCATCCCTTTACTCGGAGAAACTCTTTAATTACGGTACTTTCCCGTACACCAGTGAACTCTTTTTACCGCGTGTTCGGTGCATAGTACAGGGGAATATTCTATGGGCACTAGAAAATAAAAATAAAAGACTTCAGTGGAAGTTAAGTAATAGTAGCTGCGGCAGGAGGGAAAAAGGTGGACAGAAGCGGTTCACATTTGCAATTAATTTCCACCCTTTAACTGATTCAACTCCGACTCTTACTCGGCGGTCGCGGTAGTAATGGTAGCGAGACTTCCGGATGGACTTAACATTAAATTAACGTCCAATCGTCGAGCTTAAATATTGTACCACAAAGCCTCATTGGTATTCCTTTTTTATTTTATTTTTCAATTCGTTTTTTTTTCTTTTTTTCTTTTTTTATTTAATTTATTTTGTCTGTCTGTAATTTCATTTCTTTTACTCTTTGACCGAAAGTTGTAGCGATAAAGCAGTCTCTATCCCGACGAAATTAAAACTTTTGGATTACCCAGGGAATTCTTAATTCTTTAGCTCTCGGATTCTTTGCTAGAAAGATTTTTTCTTTCTTTCTTTATTATTTTTTCTTTTCTTCTGGTCCTATCCTCTTTATAATTTTTATATTTACGTGGTATGCTTAAGAAAATGAGGAAGATGCTCTACCAATGTACAGGATAGAGAAGGAGACCAAAAGAACGTAGAAACCAGAGAGTGAGTGTAATAAGTAGTAAGGAGGCGACATTTTTATCCGACCACATTCATTTCTACTATCTTTTGTGTTTCCCGCTATCAAAACCTTTTAATTAGGCTACGTAAATAGTCCAGGCTCAGCTTTACTTCGAGATAGACTCAAAGATTTCATAATACTCATACAAAAGCTCCCGACACCTGTTTGTTTGTATTATTAATTTAATTATTAAAGCCGTATGGGGTAAGATAAAAATAAAAATAAAAAACAAAGTTATGAAATAAAAGCTTTTATTAATTTGCTTTTTTACAGCGCTGTAATATAATATAATATTATATAATATGAGAGAAAGAAAACAATGAGCGGATGGTGCCCAGGTTAGATTAGGTGTAGAGAATGTGTTGAAGAAATGGAACGTTTCAGAAGCCAGTTGCAGCAGAGCCGTAGTTGCTGGTGCGGAAGCTTGAAAAATTACGTCAAGGGTTGGCTGAAGGAAAATAGATTGTCGAGCGCACTATGGATGTGGTTTTATATTGAGGAAAAGAAACGGGGTTGGGTGGCTAAGTAAGACGGAGATTTCAGCCCCCTTTAAAGGGGGTGCGGATGTGGGTGAGAAAAAGGGATTCGGGGAGATTTAATACTAGATAAGATTGAGGAAAGACAGAATGAGGGTAAACATCTTCTTAAGACTTTAACATGAGACAACCAACGTGAGAATTTGTATTTTGTCACTCTCGTAAAACGTGTATGCACAGCTTAAGCTGAAACTTTTCTCAAGTTCCGGGAGTCAACATCTGGGATTTAAGCCTCAAGCTTTTTTAAATTTAAAATTGCCTGTCAATTTAGAATTGAAGATTGGGGCTTTTATTTTTATTATAATAAAAATTGGAATTTTGATTCACTGAAATTTGATATTAATGTACTGTGAAAAATTGAGAGTGATATTTAATTTAATAATTATTGTATAAAATACTTATTTCAAAATTGCAAATCGCATCATCCACTCCACATTCACTCCCGAAATTTTGTACAATGTTTACGTTCCAATAAAGCAAAAATTTGTTAGTTTTTATTTAATAAAAACTGGTCTATTAAAGTCAATAACATTTTTCGAAATATTTCTTCTATATCAAAATTCAATGATCAGAGAGAGAGAGAGAGAGAGAGAGAGAGAGAGAGAGAGAGAGAGAGAGAGAGAGAGAGAGAGAGAGAGAGAGAGATAATAATGCTGTCCTTTTGAAGTGCAGAGAGAGAGAGAGAGAGAGAGATAAAATGCCTCTGGTTCCAGTAACTTCATTTAAGTGCCTATCCCGTCTTTTTCTCGCGTCGCACTCACGGCGAGAAACGGTACTATCCTTGTTGCATCCTTGTGATGATAAAGCTAATTGCAGTTTAGGTTTTTTCTCTTAAACAAATGAGAATTTCGAAAAAAACGCTCAGCTATAAAATAGATAATTAAAAAATCTATTACGTAGCTGAGCGTTTTTTTTTGAAAATCTTCTTTATTTAAACGAGCAATCAAAAATTGTAATCATAGGGACCGGCTCTTTGAAAACTCGACTACATTTCAGTGTAACCTCATTCCTTCTTTTTTTTTATTTTTTTCTTTAATTAAGAGAAATTCAATATATCTACTGAAGTTAACTTTAGAGATCAAACATCAGCTCAATTAATAAGCAATTACGCAGGATTTGAGATTATTTTAAAGTTTAACCAATGGTTAATAAAATGTAATTCTGTGGGAATTTTTATATGATAAATTGAATGCTTCCGCGAGATTTGTTTTTCCTGAAATGTTCCCAATCCTTCAATTTTATTTCAACCGTTATATCATTCGCATTGTGTACATGATGAGGGTAAAGACAAGGGATGATTACTCAGATCCCTTCCAAGAGATGTTACAATTTCTCTACATTCAAACGTGAAAAATAATTTCATTTCGTTTATATATTTATAGATGGATGAAATGAAAATAAGAAATATGTGCGACTTGTTATAAACTAAACATTCAAGAATAACCCTTTTTTTATTATTATTATTATTTGTTACAGGTGGGTTCCCGCGGTGACCGAAAAGAGGGCGGTAAGCGGGGACGCAAGCCCGGAAGAAAAGCAGCCGACAAGGCGGATATGAGAGCCAAGCTTGGTATGATTTTTATTTCATATTTTTTTTGAATAGATAAATCAATAAATCATTTAGTAGTCGTGGTGATAAATAATTTTAATTAAAGTGACATATTCGAATAACTTTTGGAAAAAAAAATGAAGTGAAAATATAAGCACTGAATAATAGATTCGTAGTTGTCATCGTGAAATGATTTTGTGTCACTGCCAGCAACCATTTTGCTAAAAATATATAAAAGATATAAATATTGAAATAGAAAAAAACTTTGCTGATATCAGAATTTATGAAAAACAATATCTGAATCAGCAGAAGCAAATCAGGTTGAGGCAGATGCGGTGAAAGAGAGAGATAAAGTTAAATGTATAATATGTGGATGGAGAATTTAAACGGCAAAGAGACAGAAGCGAGCGAGAGAGTGTGAGAGAAGAGTAAAATGAGAGAAAACAAATGGCAGAGCGACATCCGCGGCCACGAATATTTATCTGTTTTGGAAATGAATATTTATATGGTTAGCTTTTCTCGGTCGAGAGTTTTAACTCTCTGGTAATTCCTGGGAGTGAATATACACGGGTGCTGCTGGTTTTAGTTTTAGTCTCCTCGGTATGCCGTTATATAAAAGAGAAAGAACCTAGAAGGGGGTGAGAGTTGTGTTTTGCTATTCTACTATTTTCCCAAGACAAGAGATCGTCGTACTCGACGAGGGTTCCCAAAGATACGAGACGAGGAAACATTACAAGGATCGAGTTCACTATAGACTACAGGACAATGTCTAATTCTGCACTCTTGTTTTGTTCTTTTGGGTATTTAAATCTACACTAAAAAATTAAGTTAATTTTTGATCCGAGTTTTTATAAAAATCATGTTTAATTAGATTGAAAAATTTATGCAAATTGTTTAAGCTAAAATTCTTAAATCAAAAATTTTCTTTATAAAAGAGTTTGATGTTCTTGATTCAAAATTACATTTTTTAAATTAATAGAGCTTGATCTCTTATACAAGAGTTAATACTAAAGAGAATATTTTGGTAATTAATTAATTATTTACAAGTGGGGTCAACCCTATTTTGGGCCATGACTAGGTGAAAAATCAATATTTAAAAATTTTTTTTTTTGATTCTGCTTGTTTTTACGGCGCATTTATGATAAAGAATATATTGAAAGGAAAAAATAAATTTCGATAGCTTTTTTGCCTTTAAAAGTTGGAAAAAATTTTGACTCTCATGTTTTTGGATAAAATTTCTAGTTTATCTTTTTTTGATGTATTTTTTTTTTAAAAGTACATAAAAAAACAATTTAACATGGGCTAGCATGGGTTGACCCCACTTGTAAATAATTACCAATATTTTTCTTGAATCAAATGACTTTTTTTTTTCAGTGTAGACTTAAAATTTGATGTTAATTAGAGGAATCTTTTTTTTTATTCTTAATTTTCAAAGTTTTTAATATTTTCTACTGACTGCATTTTCTTAAATTTCCATTTATTCATTCTTCTTTACCTTCATCATCGTCAGTTCCTTTGCTCTTTTGTACCCTAGATCACCCTTCTGTTTTAATTCGCCTCACAAGGACGAGAAATAGAAGTTTCATAAATACTCCAGTGTAACAGTAGCGAAATATTTCTCGGAAATGTTTCATAACTTTGTCAGTCTCAAGTACCTTTATTTTTTATTTTTAAAAAATAAGTAATACTTTACCTTGTATATAAATTCCTAGTGTCTCGGGCGGTTTATGTGATGAACTTTCATTTTGCTGTCACGTTAAAACTTATTTTTTTCTTCTCCTCCTTATTCTTTTGGATCTTCATTTCCGGCGGACCGACTGGAGATAAACCCACTGAATCGTTTCTCTCACAACTTATACTCATTTTTCTCTCATGAAATAACACTACAGGCGAGAAATATGTCTTGGTCGAATGACTTTACTTTGATATATATGTATATATATGGTATAAAAAAAAGTAACTCCATAAATTTTGTAAGATTAAATTTTCATTTATCCGTCTCATGTTTTAATAAGGCGACATTTTAATTAAATTATTTCACTAACAAAGAACTGAGTTACGAGGATGTTTGGGGTCACATGGCACATATGTGTCACCTTTGACATCTTTATACATATGCCACATGAGAAGTCACGTCATACAAAAATAAAATATCCTTTTTCAAAGTAGTAATGTAATCATCATGTCAAAGAATATTCATTTTAATTTAAACACATCTTGTTTAGTTTTACATCTTGAAAAATACTTGCATTATTTAATTTATTTTATAACAGTTTACACTTTGAAATCTAAATTATTAGAATAATTAAGTATAATAAAATAAAGCTAAAGATACTGAGAGCAATAATTGTTAACAGTTACTAAGTTATTCCTGTCTCATAATATTATTTAGATTTAATAAAATATAATTCTCAAGGCGAATAAGAAGCTTAAGCTTTCACGAAAACATAAATTAGGTATGATGTATTCAGCGTTGAAAGTTTTAAGTACGTCAATACTTTATGGTTTGCACTTTGTACTATCAACGTAAATTTTGAGCAAACTGATGTAATGGAAAGTTATTTCTCAAGAATTTACATTTTATTATAAGAATGAAAAAAAAAAATTCTTGATTCCAGAGAAACATTCATGATCCAAGAACAAAATTATTTTAAAAGAAGCTGGTTTTCTTGATTAAAAAATCTTCATTGAAAAACACAATTCCCTTAAAAAAACCAGTTAATTTTTTTTTTTTTTTTTTTTAATTAAGAATTTTATATTCTTGGCTTCGGAAAAAGTTTTTTTATTCCAAATACTAAAAAATATTTTAGAAAAAAAAAAAATATTTTACTTCAACAAAATTCTGAAACATATTTGAGATTTATTTTTGAACTATAAAAAATAACAGAAATCAGGCTATAATCTTATTTGAAAATAGTAAAGTGCTTCTTTTTACACAGTAAAAAATTTTGCGTCATTGCGTCAAAAAACTTAGTGTTAAAAATTTTTGTGTTAAATATTTAACACTTTTTTGTGTTGATTTAACACTTTTTTATGTTAATTTAACACAATAAAACACAATAAAAATTATTATTATTATTATTATTATTATTATTATTATTATTATTATTATTATTATTTTATGTTTTTGACTTACAGAGCGCAGTCGGCAGAGTGCGAGGGAGTGCCGTGCTCGTAAGAAATTGAGGTACCAGTACTTGGAAGAACTAGTAGCTGATAGGGAGAAAGCAGTTCTTGCGTTACGAAAGGAGCTCGACACGGTGAGTGTTATGTTGTTCAATTTAACTTCAGTTCCATCTAATTTTTTTTTATTATCCTCCTCCACTTGTTACTCCTCGTGATCAATTCAGTACCAAGAAAAAAAAACAGACATACTAGTAGAAATAAAAATAAAAATAAAACAACAAAATGAAGGATAGGAACCAACAAAAATCAAAAAATTAATGAAAATACAAGTTTACTCGCAACAATGAGACTTGCCCAACCGTAAAACGACTGATTCGTTCATGGCTTTGTTACTCTATCCAGCAATTTTACTCATTCGTTTTATTTTCCCCAATTGATGCTAGCAGGGGATCAATTGTTTTTTCTTACTTTTTTGGTTTTTTTTTTTTTTTTTTTTTTTTTTATCACGGACGCCAATTTTTCCTCTCGTTACAACGTCATTCACCTTTTTTTTATTGTGATTGCTCTTCTTTTGACTTATAAGACCGAAGAGTTTAATAAAGAACGAGAACAAGAACAACACTGAGAACAATAACAAGAACAAGAAAAACAGTAACTCAAGAAGAAATACCCGAAGAAAGAAACAATAATATTTATCCACAGTAACAAAACGTTACCTCAGAAGAACCTCTAACCTTATATTAACCAAACCACGCCTAAGTATATTTTATCCAATCATTTATCCTAGTCATTAATCATTTATCATAAATCCTAAATGCATGAAACATTTTATTTGTCACTATTGCCTGCCTTGTTTATTAAAATAAGTTTGAACTTCTTAAAATTATTAAAAAAATTTCATATTTTCAGTACCGGTCTTGGGGACAAGATCTCGACGCAGGACGTATACCCGAAGAACTACAGGCCATGCTGGAAGAGTGTGGAGCAGTGAAAAATGAGCCTAATAATAACTAGTCCTAATGAAATATTAATTCCTAAATGATAAATATTTTGTACGTTCCCCAGACCTCTTGTTACCTCAATTTTTTTCTAGCTGTCTCGCGACTATTTTTTTATCTTTACCCCAGTTTTATTTTATAATTTATTTTTGTAACATAGAGTATGTTGAATTTTTTTTTGTAAGGGTATGTATATGTATGTTTAGAGACGTAAATTTTTTTGATCGCGAAAAAGCGTTTTCAGCAGCGACAACTGGTTGTCGCACATACAAAGTTAAAAATAATATCGTATCACGTATGTGTTTTTTTTTTTTTATTTTTTATTTATATTTTTGTAGAGTTTACGAGTACGAGAACGAGGGTGACGTGAGATTTCAAAATTGCATAGAAGATAGAGGAAAAGACTAGATTTTTGCTGTAAAAGCTTTTTCTATATCTTTAATATATATTTAAATAGATATATATTTTCTTGTGTGTATTCATATTTGAATAGCTCGGGGATGAAAAACAACATCCGTATTATCGTGTATAATATTATTAATGTGTATTAATGTATATAGATATACACTTTAACCTGTATGTTATGTACCTGAGCAGGGAGTAATATATTATCTTCCAACTGGACATTAAACTTTTATTAAAGTTATGATTGTAATAGTAAGCAATCGTCAAAAGTACTATCGTCAGGGGAGCTTTGAAATTTCTGTACTCGAATCTCTAGAGTAATTCGTTCACGATTATTAAAATAATAACAATAATAACAGTAATTATTGTCACTGTTATTACCATAAAGATATAAAAAGTACAATATAAAATATAGTACATAAAAAATAAATATAAATAAAAAAATATATTTTACTGTTATGAGTATGATAGAAAAAAGAATTGTATGTCGCAAAATAAAAGTGATAGTACAAAAATAACCATTTATTTGTAATCCACCCCATGTAAATTGAAGCATACCTATATTAGGATACTGAATAAATAATTCAACTTTTCTCGAGACTTTTTACTGAATTATTTATTTCGATTGGTCACTTTGTACCTTGTTGTACAATGTGGACGCTCATTGTTGTTCTTTTAACCGTAAACTACCGTGCTAACAACGGACCACAGGCCGCTAGCGAATTCAATCGGCTTTTGTAACAAAGTTTCGTCGTCACGTCTACGTATATACATGAGAATCGGCTTTTTTCGATAACGATGTCGTGGGTAGTACTAACCCGGCCTATTTCGTTTGTACGACTCTACTTTAGGTGTTTGAATCAACGAAACGTGTGTATTTACCAAATGTGCCAAATCGTGAGTGTACTTAACTAGCTAATGCATAATATATTACAATACATAAGCCTAGGCGTAAAATGCGTTTTATAGAAACGCCGTTCGTTGTTTATTGCCAGCGGTGTTATATATATAATGTATAATGTATAATACACAGCAGATGAAGAGTAGTTAGAGCGAGAGAAATATTATTATATATACGATGAGAGCTTAGAAGAGCGAGGTTAACTCGCCCTTTGTTACAATATCATCGAGCTTACTATGGTCGCATGGATCGTCATTGTAAGATATAGACATTATCGTTGGCACTGGTACTATGCTAAGCGGATAAATTAATGATGTTGCTATTAAATTTATACAACGATGATTTAGTATTTCAGAGATATTTTTTTTTTTTCATAAAATTAAGATTCAATTAATCTTATTTTGTAATTAATATGAATTAAAATTTTTAATTGCATATGTTTTCATAATTTTCACATTCAAAAATATGTTCTACCGATAAATTTTCAAAATTTTAATTATAGACAAAGTTATGAATATTTTAGTGATTTGGAAAATTTTTGTTTATTCTTAAAGTAGTACAAGCACCAAGGCAACTTTTGATAAAAGGCTTGATTTTTTTTTAATATGAAGTTTAAACATGTCTAAATAAATTCTGAAAATTTGAAGGAAATTGCCCGATTATTTAAATAAATAATTAATTTTGAAGTTGAGCAATTTAACATTGGTCTTATAGGGTAACCTCCAAACATTGATACATTTCTGTATTTTTCTCGTAAAAGTGTAGGTGAATATTTTTAAAAAACTTATGGATGAAAGTAAATATATTAGTGATAAATTTAATTCAAAAAAATTTACACTTGCCCGACTAATTAAAGTGTATTAATTAAAAGAAAAATAAATGCCGCCATTAGCCAATGTTAAATGTATATCTATATATTGAGAAAAATCATATGGTTACTACTCTCCCCTTACCGCACCAGAGTCGATACCTTTACTAGAGTCGTACCCCGCCTAGCGCTCGTACTTCCTTAAAATATGATTAAATAAATAATATAAACATGGATGTAAAAAGGATTCAACGGGTTTCTTTTATCAAAATTTAAAAAACTTCGTACATTCGTATCGTAAATTAATAAATATGAGAAAAAAAAATAAAATTTTGTCAAGTATTGACTGACTTGGATTCAACAATATTCTATTTTAAATACAATGTGTTAGTATTAATAAAAAAAGGAAAGAAGCAATTATATGAAGTAGAATTGATGACAATAAAACACTTTCTTATACGCTTCACGCTATGAATCGTAAAAAAATTTATATTAATTTCTGGCGCGGATCCAATTCGCTCCGGTAAATAATTTTGCACTTAATAATCAGTTTGTTCATCATATCAAAGATGTAACAAACAGTCTTTGAAGAATTTTTAGAGATTTATTACGAAATAATTTAAACAAATCATTAAAATTAAGGTGGCGTGAAGTTATAAATAAGAGTAATATAATTATTAGTAATTGGTAATTTGTAAATGTCAAGCTAATTCCAAGTTTTGAATAAAAATATCAAAATATAATCAAATAATAGTATTTGAAATATAATTTTCTGTAGAAATCACATTATCTTAATGGGCATGAATTCAACTCAACACCTATTAGTTATTAAAGTTAATTTGAAACACCCTAAAGTAATTTAATCTAATCTTGAAAACGGAGCTTCAAAGGTATATTCAATTAAAGTAAAAACTTTGGAATTAAATTTAAGTTTAATGAATTTTAGCAAGAATGTTGGCACTCCGATCAATGTTACTTGAACATCAAAGAATTTACACCACAACGTGATGTTGTCAGGACCCTCGATAATTTTATACATTGGTATAAAAATTAATAACTTCAATTAAAAATTGTGAGTGATTTAAAACAAATGAAAAATCGCTTAATTAGAAAATAATGATCATATCAATTTTCGACTTTACCTGATAATTCAAACATGAGCATAAAATTCAAATGTAATTTTCATCAACATGTCATTAATAGGGGTTGTTACTCTCCGGTACTATAAATTGTATATTTAACGATAATTTGTACATACGATTTGTTTGTAAACTAATGTATAATATTTGGTCATGACATGCGTTGTCCGCTTGCCAATTCAATAAATATAATAAGCATAAATATCTCATCCTACGAATAGTGATATTGTTTCTGGATTTCCTGTCCATATCACAATTACAAACAGCAAAGCGCGCAACTGAGAACACACACTGACACTGTTGATCGTCATAGATTACTGAGTTAAATAGTATTTCGATAAACCACCAGCCTTTTATGGTCGGTAAAGTTCATTTTTAAAATGTATCCCGACTGCAAATGGCAAAATCACGTCTAAAGTATATTATCAGTAACACAATTTAGCATTGTTTAATGTTATTAACGGTTTCTCAGGTGCTTTTCATACAATAAAATTTTTGATAATTAACAAAAATATCTTTTTTGTTTCATAAATTGATCAAAGTAGTTTTTGCTTCAGTCAAATAAAGTTACTCGTGTATTAATAAAAAATTTAACTTGATGCAAGAGAGAAAAAATCTTTAACTGAAAAAAATAATTTTTAACATTTAATTTGATAAAATGTTTAATATTTTTAATAAAAAAAAATTTATTTAATTATTAAAATAAACAGAAACAATTTTTTTATGTTTGATTCAAGATGAAAATTTTTTCATAACAATTTTCCTAGTTTAAGGTTTTTTTTTATCAAGTCAATTTTTATATAGGTGTTTAAAAATCACAATAAACAAATAAAAATGTTAATTTTCTTTCGACGATAAATTGATAAATTTAAATAATTTATTTCAATAAATTGTTGAGCCAATAAATTCTTTTATAGACAACAATTTTTCTTTCTCTTAGTATAGAGCTTTTAATTAACACTGAAATTATCTTAATTATTTGTTCTAAACAGAACTATATACATACAAGATTATTTCAATGATAATCGTACCATTAATTCCACTCCATACACAGAAACTCAAGCATAAAAAAGCCAATAAATTTACCCGTATCAAGGCAAAATAAAAATAAAAACAATGAAAACATTTTTGCGAAATTCATTTTACTTGTGACCAATCTCACATTGATAGGGGTCTCTACATAATTATAACTTTTTTAAAGCTTTTACAAAATTGAAATGAACCTCTGAAGTTTTTAGCGGAGAATAAAAGGGGACAATTTGCCCGACGTATTTATCTTAAAATGAGGAAAACAGAAGCTACCAGCTATAAGGTACACGTTGACGTTGGCGGTGGCAGCGGTTAAAAGATAATGATAATGTTAATGTTAATGCTAATGTTAATGTTAATGTTAGTAGATAACGATAATGCTTACAATTCTCGCAATTGTTATTTTCTATCCGGTTAAAAGCAACACTCGGATTGCATTAAGATATTCAAAAGAATTAGTCTGTTTGTATCTAATGAAAATGCAATCCATGGGGCTAAAGACTAAAGTGTTCGATAATAATGGTGATAATGATGATGATAATATTAATATTAATATTAATAATAATAATTTATTTAATAATAATAATAATAATAAAAGCAAGACGATGATTAACAACTACCGGATCAATCAACCTGAAAGATCTGTATGACTGTACAATGATTTTCACTACTTGCAAGAGCAAGAGACTAGTCAAATAAAATAAATTTATGTACACACAAGTAACGGAGTTAATGTCCTAGGGTTCTCATCGTAAGGAAGATCCCGCATAGAGACTAGACCAGAACATATAAAGAACGATAAAGAAACGTAAACAGTGTTGTGCAGAGCAAGTGAGCGAGTGAATTCTACTTCAGTTTATTCTCTCTATCTTAAGTTATTTTTTTTTACTTTTTACTCTAGTTTAGCTGGTATGAGCTAGAGCGACTTACTATACCAGTACACCTTATATAAACACTACACGCATAAAGCTGTACTGACTCGCTTGGTGAAGTACCGACGAGATACCATAAAGGAAAGTGGTTTTGCCATTCGCTGAATTCGTAGTCTATATACTTTGTGTAGTACTACTGTACCTTTAACTAACAAAATGTAGCTCAAGGAAATGAAATGCCGTTTTCTTACCATACTAAGTTTTTGAATAAATTAATTTAATGTAAAACGACATCCTGATTGTGATTAGAATTATTTTATTAATTTTTAGGGCTTATTTATATGTCCCCTTATTAATACTCACTGATGAATCTAGTCTGTAATTTAATATGATAAATAGTTAACCATCAAAGTATGAACATTTAGATATTTAATTTTAATGTTTAATTTAATTAAACTGTGTATGAAGAATATTGTTCAGTTGTATTAACTTTATTTCAGAGGAAAAATAAACTACTTTATTTACTGGAACCATAAAATAAATTAAAACTTTATTTATCGGTATTTATTTGCAATCCGTATCTAAAGAGCTCTCGTTCTCGGCTGAAAAACTAAACCGCACATTATTAACTTGAATCATGTTCTTTGTTTTATATCTTTTCTCTTACTACGTTATTTTTTATCGCTGTATGTTTAGGCCGTATTTTTTATTGCTCTTAAATAAACAATATGTGTCATGTAAGTGCTTATTTGACACGGATAAACTATTTAAAGTTTAAAGTAGCAACGCAGAATTGAGTCTGGAAAGAAGTTTGGTAAAATTACGGTTTCTGTAAAAAAAAGAAAAGAGCTAAAATTTTATTTTTATTGAGTATAACTACTGGTAGCAATGTTCATTTCTTAAAAAGTAATTTTAAAAATTTTCTGTTGAACAAATACGTAGCTATGTCAAACTGTTATATTTTTTGCTTTCTTTTCTCTTTTTATGGAGGGTAACATTGCGTCGGCTAATTACTGAAACTCTTTAAATTAATTTTATATTTAAAGAACGTATAGAATTTTCGAATAATAAAAAGTATTGCGGAAAATTTTCAAAATTTTGTTAACTCAAATAAATAAATAAATCACAAACATTGGAACATTTTGGTTTTAATAAATCCAAAATATGATTGAAAGTCATAAATATTTAGACAAACTAAAAATCAAAGTCTCTAATTTATTGAGTTTTTTTCAAACAATAGCAACATAAATAAAACTTTTAAATATGATACTTAATCAATGAATCGTATAAATCATAAAACCAGGTCAATGTCTTTCAATTTAAATTTTTCAAACTATCGAGGACGATTTAAAAGTTGTGAAATTTCCTAGGCGATTTCAAGAAATTTATGATTTATTAATAAAAAAAAAAAAAAATTTTACCGATATTTAATATTTTAAATAAATGAATAAATCTAGCACTTTTTTACCAAAATTTCCTGTACAAATTAAATGGTTTGACCCACTTCCTTTACTAATTTAATTTAAGCAATAAATGTTTTGTTCCACGTAAATTAATAATTTTCTTAAATATTCCCAACAGTTAAAATAAATTTCCAGTAATTACCTAACTTTCTGGTCTATATTAAAACTTTTCTCAAATAATAACGCTAAAAAAATAAAAACAAATATTTTTATAACACTTAGGTAATGTTTACAATTCTTGTTGCGAAAAATAAAAAAAATTGACTACTAACAACAATAAATTTCACTAGCTTGAAGCCGCTCCTTACACATAAGTACAGTATGAAAAAAAAAAAATAAAAAAAAGTTATCGACACAGTCGTGGGAGTATGGAGAATATGATATGATGTAATACTCAATTGTTATAGTGATAGAAAGAATAAAAAGTGCGACGAAGAAAGCTGAGTGGGTGTGACTGGTATGCTAATTGATATTTATATTCATTAAATTAATAAATAAATATGAGTGTAATAAAAAGCACGCTAGGGGATTTAATGATGTTTATCGTGAGTACAATGTAGATAATTAATGTAATGAACATTAATAGAGAAGTGGTAAAATCACATCACACCGAAATTATCCGGCGTGTCAAGGTGATAATTGCGCAGTAACTCAACTGCACCTACATGTCGCTGGCAAAGTACTGCGATCTATAATCGACCCAACCAGTAATCTATACTTATCCCACATTATAATAACCCTAATAATTACTACATAGACAATCCAGTACTGAATAAACTAAACCAACATAAACTCTTCTCTGATTAAAATTAAAAATCACTAACAAACAATAATTATAATTGTAATTTTAAATATATAAACACTTAAAATAAATTACTGCTAAAAATTGCTAATAAGCAGTAAACAAAAGTAAAAGTATTGATTAAATATAAATATTCATAGTAATAATATAAATAATATACGCGTAAAGTAAAAGCAAAAATAAATTACAAAAAAAAAAAAAAAAAAAAATTAGATCAAGTGCGCGTTTGGTGATTTTGAACGACAGGAGTTTAATGTCTGGTGGCGCGTAAAAATCTCCGATGCAAATGTCAATAAAAAGGTCAACAGCCGTTGCGTAAAACTAGATTAAAAGAATCGAAAATTAATAAATAACAAAGGTGGGTTGGAGTTTATCTTTTATGACAACAATTTGTGTTTTTAAAAATTACTTACCGGCTATCGTGTCGTTAACAAAGTTTAAACTGCGCAGTTCACTATGCTAGTCTACAGTCTAGCTGAAGACAGGCATCCAGGGACCGCGTATTACCACTGGGAGCCCCCCATCGAGACAAATAAATACCAAATACGACACACGATCTACAACGGCCACGAGTTCAAGACGATGATGATGACGATGACAACTTTTATCGGGAACTCATTTTTATCGACGCGATGTTCGCGTTAACTAGCGCCTCGCCGCGGTAAATTCATATTCGGATCTATTTACGTGTATTGCGCACTACATGTTTCATTATTGTGATACAAGTTATATCAGCAAACTTGACAGTTTTTTCACCTGTGATAAAAAAATGGCATCAGAAAATTTTTCATTACTTGCTAGAAATTAATAACACTGAAATTAGCCGTCAGCTGTCAATTTAAAAAATTTTTTTAACAAATCAATTACTATAAAAAAATGCTTCTAAAAATTTTCACTTTTAATTTTTATTAATTTTCACATGTGGAACTTTTTAATTGTATTTTTTTTATAATAATTTAATTGCTATAAAATTCTAAAAAAATTTTTTATATCTGTCAACTTCAATGTCATAGCAATTATTAATATGACATTAAATTTAACTGTCACTTGATAATTTTTTTTAATAAATAAATTTGCTCCAAAAAATTATTTCTAAAAAATTGCATTTGTAATTTTTTAAAATTTCTACATGTCAATTTTTTGTTCTTATTTTTTTTGCCATAATTTATTTGTTAAAAAAATTCTTAAAATTGTTAAATATCTGCTAAATTGATTCTCATATTATTAATTTATATTTAAAAAAAATAATTATCTTACGTTCATTAATCTCATTGTGGATTTTTCATGAAAAACTTTCTTGACTTTCACCAAAAAATGACATTTTTTCTAAGATTGACAGACTGAATTTAAAACTGACATTTTAAATGGAGTTTCGTTATTTAAATAAATTTTTTTTTTTAAATATCCGACTTTGTAATTATTAATTATTGCCATTGTTTATTTATTCAATAATTAATTAGTAATAATGTTGTTTACTTAGTGAAACTTCAACTGTTTATCGCAGTCACGCGTGACTGAAACGCGAGCATAAGCGCGACGACGGTGAAAACTCAAAGCTTAAGTGCGCGCGCAGGAACTCCAGGCGCCAGTTTGACGGAGTGGACTAATCTAAAGTTAAACGAATAAAAACATCCTCACCCTCTTCTATATAATTCTGATACCTCTCAATGCTGCATATGAACAACCATACTCTCCCCTTACCCCGGCACGACCAATCTAATATGACCTACAAGCCCAACGTCATTCTAAGAAACGCCCTTGTCTAACAAATAAAATCATTATCATTATCACAGCTCTAAAAAATTATTAATTTAACTTTTTTTTACTTTTGCTAAATTTGTAATGAGAATAAAATAAAATAATTTTGTCGTTGAACAATTCTCAAAAAAACGTTTTGAAAGCGAGTTTGCGTCAGCCTGAGCAACACTTTGTTCTCTTTGTTATCTTAATTGACAAAGAAATAAACTCACCATCTCATTCTCAAAGACACAGATGTTGTCCACCTCCATTGTATCTACTGTCACCTCGCGGTCTAATTAACTGGAGACGATATATTATTATTGGTGTTGATGAGGATTATGAGCACTTTGTTGCAATAATAAACTTGGCGAATCACAAAGACAGCGTGTGTCTGTTTACAAACACCACAAGGTCACTCACTAGCCAACAACAAACGATCCTATCGCCGTCTCTCTTGACTGCGCGTGGACCTTGCGCATTGCGTCATCGCTGCGCACGCATTCTGGGGCGAATTTTTAAAACTCAATAAAATATGAAAATTAAGTTAGCCGACACTCCAAAATTTTTTATTTTTTTATTAATTAAATAATTTTTAAAATTTTCTACATGTGAGAATTTTTATTGTAATTTTCTTAGAAGTATTTTTCAACGATATAAATTATAAAAATTTTTAAATGTCGGCTAATTTAATTTTCATAATAAAATTTTTTGATAATAATAAAGTTAGCCGACATTTTTGATTTTTTTATTTTGCTTAATTTATTAAATTATAACTAAAAAAATATTTTTAAAAAATTGCACTTACAGTTTTGTAAATTTTTAACAAATGAATATTTTTTTTTTTGTAATAATTCTTTAAAAAAAAAAATCATAAAAATTTTTAGACGTCGGCTAACTTTATTTTTATAAGTTAGCCGACGTTTCTAATTTTTTTATTTTTTTCCATTTATTCAATTGGACCAAAAAAATATTTTTTAAAAATTGCACTTAAAGTTTTTCAAGTTTTTTACAAATGAAATTTTTTTTTCTTAGTTTTTTGTAATAATTTTTTTAATAAAAAAAATTCTAAAAGTTTTTAAATGTCGGCTGACTTAATTTTAATAATTTTTTGTACAATTAATAAATGTGAATGGAGATGTATGTTGATTTTTAGAATCTTTAAATAAAAAAAATTTAATTAAATTAAAAAAATATTTTTTTTAAGAAATTAAAATTTTTTAAATTTCAGTTGGAAAGAAATACATATTTTTTATGATACGGAAATCAGCAGAAATTTGATGATTTTGTTTTATTTAAAAAATAAATTAGTACCGCAAAAATGTTTTATAAAAATTGCATCCATAATTTTCTGAAATATCTACAAGTGGAATTTTTATTCAAATTTTTTTTTTACAATAAAAATTGTTGACTAAAGTTATGAAAATTTTCAGATGTCTGCTAATTTTAGTATCAGTTTTTTAAAGAATATTTTTAAAAGATTTTTAATTGTCAATTTAAAATTTTTATAATTTTTTTTGTATATTTATATTTATTTAATTTCATTTTTTAATAATTTAATTTTCATATAAATTTTTCAAATGACAATCAACAATTTTTTAGTTTCACAATCATGTAATATCAAAATGTCAGGAAAATAAAATATTTAAACTGAAAAATTGAAATATTAAAATTAAAAATAAATTAGCAATGGACAGTCAAACTATTTACAACCCTCTAATGGATCCGGAATACCAATGGCTATTGCATATATGCATTAATGCATTTAATGTGTGTCTAACCATGTTTCACAAGCCTTTGTTTGATCATATTACTAATGCAAGAGTACAAAATCGATGTAAGTAAATTATTTAAATATAATCGATAATTATAATATTTCTATAAATTTCTAGCTGTCGCAGAAATAATTTCTTACCCGATTTTCATGATAACTCTGGACCTTCTGATGTACGCAAGCCTGTAATTTTATTTATATAATTAAGACAGTATCAAGAGGTATTTAAATAAAGTACAAAATGGAGTGTTGTAAAAAATATTCAAAACTTATATTTGAAGACGCCTTATTGGCAAGTGGATGCCAAATTTTACAATACATTTATCGTCACAATTTTACAATAACTATTAAAAGAACAGAAAAAAATTATAAAGCTCTGACGGTTTATATATCACTCTTAAAAACAATATTTATATAAATCTATATTTATAGGTCAATCATTTTCTCAAAAATATAATCAGACTCATTTATCTCATGCACACATAAACATAAACATAAATACTCTGTTTTATTTGTCTTGTCCTGTCAACTATAAAAAAATTTGTTTCAATTGTCAGCTTAAGATAAAATTCATTTCTAAAGTCAAAAGTCACTACCATTATTTACTATTTTTCTCAGATAAAATATTATTAAACACAAGAATTAAAAGGAAAAATCAATAAATCGCTGATACCTTTGGAAATTTTACAAAAATTAATTAAATTGGTGAATTTTCGTTCTGAATTTACAATAATAAAAACCTCTCGATTCTTAGCACTATGTACAAAGCCTACCACACGTTAATTTGTTCATAATTTATGTACCTGTACATATGTTTACCCACTACTCATATCTAAGTATTGATTTAAATATATTTACAACTGTCAGGCAATTTTAAAATACTTATTTTTATTTTATTCAGATTTTAAAAACCGTAGGAACGAGTTGGAAGTATTTGTTCAAGTCGATGGAGTAGAATCAGCATCAGTCGTAGATTATCAATTAACATTAATCACGGGACAACCAATGTGGTTCATCTTTTGATATTTTACTCAATTTATCATCCTTTTTATTGTGATAATGTTGATGATAATCGCTAGGAAATCCAACATACTGATGAGAAGATTTAGATTTTTGGAACGGTGAATGACTCGGCGAGTACTTGTTCTCCTGCAGCTCCTGAAGTTCTTTGAGCGAGCGCATCACCATTTGAACATCTTTATCCTGCTCACTCGGTGGAAATGTGCTCGCGTAAACCAATCCGTCATCAATCAAACTGGGCTCTTTCCGCTTACCCTCGCTTGTTGATCTCGGAGACTCCTCGTTTATTATCTGGCTGAGAAAATTGGTAGCAGCCTCTGTTTCCTCAATCTGCCTATCAATCTCCTCTTGAGATAGCCCCAACTTGGGCTGGAGAATACTTGAGACCTCATGTTTCGTTATAGATGAGGACTGCTGAGGTAAATCCATTGTTATTATTTCCTTGCGTCGTTTTTTCATATCACCCGATGATTTGTATTTATCCTCTATCCAACGATCGCATTTTTTATCCTTGCTATCAGCGGTATTGACACCAACAGTTTCAATAATATCGCGGTCGTCTATCCTCTTGTCAGTATTGTCATTAAGTATCCGATGTTTAAGTGGTAAAGATTTAGATCCAGAATTATTAGACACTAGAAATCCAACTTTAGCGGTGTCTGAGAAAGGTGTTATCGAAACAACGTCTTTTTTAACTTCATCCAATTTATTGGCTTTCTGGTAATCATTAACCGGTGTTATTGAAACAGTACTACTAGTTAAATTAAGTGGATTAAATTTATCAGAATGAGCTTTAGGTTTTTGTGCCATCAACTGAGACGTAGGTACCACAGATATTTTAGCTATTGGCGCTGGTACGCTGTTATCCAGATGACTAGACGGCGTTGATCCCTCTCGTATTTTATCTTTGTATTTACTGGTATTGTTTGTTTGTTTTTTCTCGGCTGGTACTGCTGTTACTGCTAATGTCGTAATTTCTGATGATTTAACGGCTTGCGAAGAAGGTGACGTATAATTTATATTGTCTAAAGAACTAGAACTTTTTAAATTTGTCGGTGTCTTAGAACGTTCTTGTTGATTTAAATTATTGATATTTGTATTGGTACTTGGTGTGTTTTCCAATCTCGAGGTACAATTATTAGTAACTATTTGAGCGTTGTTCGCTTGTACGTTATCCTTTGATTTTTTCAGTTTTCTTTTGCCACTGCAACAAAGTCATTCAGTTTTGTGGTATTTTTTTTTTTATTTTAAGCCGATAAAGGATTACAAGGTGCAGTATTAGAGTGAAGAAAAAAAAAAAGCTTAAGATGTTTATTTTAATAACAAAATTTAATAATGCATACAAAAAATTATCCACTCATTTATCATTCACAGAATGAAATTAAAAAAATAATAAAATATTAATTGTTAACAGAAATTTTATAAATGAATGATTTTTTTTTTTTTTTTTTTTTTTTTTTAATGTCGTAACTAAAGAATTTAATGGAAACTTTGTTAAATAAATTGTTAAACGCATTCGTTAAATAAATAAATAATGAACAGAAAACATGGCACACATTTAACGCAGCTGACTAAAATAACGATTTTTTCTTCTTATTACAAAATAAAAGTAACAACTAGACTACAGAAAATTAATCTAAAATCGTTGGTTTGAGCAAAGAAATAAGGCTAAATTTAATCCAGTACAACGTAGACCCTAAAACATACAACCACCAGAAAAATAAAATCTACGTGCGTGAAAGTCAAAAAAATTTGTGAAAGTTAATAAATGATCGTTTTTTACAATAAATTATTAGAACTCAATAAAAAGCATCAATAATAAATAATGTTTCAATTAAATTGACTCGTGCAGATATATACAGATGACAGTCTGTGTAAACTGGTCAAAGCATTGAATATAAAGCATTAGTAGATCATGAGTATTAAAAAATATATATATGCTTACGGTGTTTCTGGAGTAGAGTACTTTAATAGAGTTTCGACGGTTACCCAACCCTTGGGCCAGAGCGGTAAAATTTTACTCTCCATGAATGTTGAGACAAATGAATCCATATTTTCTTTCCTTGGCTTTCGAACCTTGTAATATTGGCGCCATACTGTTGCTATGTCACACACCGCTTTCCTAATAAATTTAAAATTCATTTAGCATTATTGTATCTTAAATTATTATAATAAAAAAATAATTTTTAGAAATGTTTGTTACATCGCGTGCCAAATGCCAAAAGGACGTATTACAGCAGTTAGATAGGGTTCCATGCCAAAAGGGCGCATAAAAAGATTTTTTTTGCCATTCTTTTTAGAATCGCTTGAAACGTAAAAATCTGCAGAAAAAAAATTTTTGATGTACTAACGCCGAAAGGGCGTATCTTAAGATATACTCCCTTTTGGCTTTAGGAAATTATCGGTCTAAAGCCAAAAGGGCGTATAAAAAAAATCAGGATTTTTCATAATTTCGAACAGTCTTCAAAATTGTCCGGAGAAAGTTTGTGAAAAAAAAAATTTGAAAAAGTCAACATTTCGATAGTAGTAAATTTAAATTTTTATCATTTTGGACAGACCAATAATTAAAAAAGCATATGAATTAAAAATTTTTTCGCGTACAGTACTCCCTCCCTAAGATATAACAGGTTATCTTTTTTTCTCTTGTTAGTAACTAATGAAAAAATTGCGATAGAGCTAAAATATCTTAGAGGGGGGGGGGGGGAGCACTGTACTAAAATTTTTATATTTTTTATAAATTTCCTTCTATTTCGTTGCGCAAAATTGTTGTTAAAATCCATAATATGTATATAAAGAGTGAAAAACACCTTATTATAAATACGAAATTATTAACCAATCGTTAAAAAATTTTTTGAGCTGAGTATAGCTGAATATAGATCGGATGAAAACTCTATTTCCGAAAAACGGGGTAAAACCCATATAATCCCAATTATAGAAAATTTTTAATTTTCTTAGCGGGAAGTCAAAAATTATACGTCCTTTTGGTTTTAGATCACTAAATTTTCAGTGTTCCAAAGCCAAAAAGGCGAATAACTCGAAACATACGTCCTTTTGGCTTCGAAAAAATTTTTCATTTTTAGACTTAGAACATGTTTACAAAACGATTGGCACCAAAAAAAAAAAAAATTATACGCCCTTTTGGTATTTGGCACGCGACATGTGATTCGGTAATATTACATTAATAAAAATAATGTTATTCTTACTTGGCTTCAGATGTCCACGGGAATCGCTTGCGTGGGAAATTTGATTTCTTAGATACTTTTTCATTTCCATCACTGCTATCTCCATCAGACACCGGAGCTTCAAAACTCCTGAAAATATCATAACTTTATTAATAATCCAAATTTTTAATAAATTGTATAAGATATTAGTTGAAAATTGATCGCTATAAAAAATCTAAAATAAATATGACTCGAATGATGTGACTAATGATTGAAATAATGATACTGATGATAAATAGCCCCATACCTCTTTCTGCATTTTACATTTCGATAATTTTATAGTGAATTAACATAACTAATGATGGTGCAAAGAAAATAAAGAAAACAATGATATAACCGTTAGAACAAAAATTATATACAATTAATGAATTAATGAATAATAATAATAATTAAAAAAATAGAAAGAGGTTTGTTTGAGGGGCGCCTTACCCACAGTACCGGTATATCTCCCAGTATAAGTGAGGGCTGGGAAGTAAAAAATTTCAGTAAGTATTCAAGTGTAAAAAAAAAATTAATTTTTCTCTTGTTAAAAATATTCATTTAATTTTTTTGATAATCCCTTGATAATCAATTAAACAAAATAAATATCTTACTTGTCTTCAGCAACTCTGCGACACTCTTCTTCAAACTTTGAAACAGCGGCTGGCATTAATTGCTCAATTATCGCCTTCAACCTGAAACAGCATTGAACTTTACGAGCGTGGGTAATTTTTACTCAATCGTGGTTATTAACAGATCGTTAAAAAATGTTATGCCACGTATAAACAAAATAAAATTTGTTAATCTACCTCTCCATTGGTTCTCGGACTTTATTCTCGGCTTCTTGAAGGCTCAACTTTTTAATCCGATTGCTCAAAGTGTTTTTGCTGCACGACATAAGAGGCGCGAGGTTAGTGTAGACCTGATTCCTAACTGCTGGTGAATCCATTTGCCTCAATTTTGTATCCAAGCTAAGGTAGAAAAATAAAGTTAGATTTAATGTCTGTAGCGATAAATAACTTTTATAATATAAGGTTAAAAACACTGGCCTTGTTTATTAACACTTGCAATTTTATTCTAATTAAAAAAATAAAATGTACTCAAAAAATCAATTATCTTAAAATTTATAATTCAAAAATTATATTTATTAATTTATTAGAGTCGATTTGTTTTATTTAATTAAAATAAAATTGCAAGTGTCAATAACTGGGTCTTTTACCTTAGTTAATATTTATAAAAAAAAAAAAAAAAAGTAAGTAAAATAAAAATTACTTGAGTATCGCAGAATTAGCGTAAGCATCGAAAAATTTAATTTTTCCATCTTTGTTATTACTCTCGACGTGTTTTTTAAGTTTGTTAATTATTTCCTTAACATCCTCAGGTAAATTATCAGGCATTCGACAATCGCTTTTATCCCCGTCCTCGCCCTCCGAAGACGTACCAGCAACAACAGACCGTGACTTGTTCGAGTCCACGGTATCTCTACTGTCATCATCATCAGCCTTGCCATCATTAACGACACTTTCAATAGCATTATCAACATTACTATCTTTAACCATTAACTTTTTTCCATTGTCTAATTTTTTATTATCATCTAAACCATTAGCCACTGGCTTTTTACTAATTTTTTTCGCAACATCTTTTGTTTTTATAACATCACAGGATAATTTTTTTCTTTGCTCTTGATTAGTATCAGACGAAATATCAACTTCCATGTGATCTCGCTTATCATCAGAATTCTTCTGTTTATTTAAACTATCTACAGTCGACTCCTCGGTTAACTTCTTTTTTTTCTTAATCATATTGTCATAATTAACTTTTTTCTCTCCATTTTCATCTAATTTTGATTTCTAAAATAAAATTATATTTAATTATATATACTATGTCACTGTGAATGCATACAAACATCTAGACTAATTGAGAGATAAATACTTTGGGAGCTGGCTCAACAATTTCTTCATCATCTTCTTCAGATGAGCTGGCTAATCGGCTATCTCTTCTTTTAGGCGCCGGGCTGTTACTATCTTCGTCATCATCACTACTCTCGCTGCTGCTCGATTCATTATTAGTATGATTAAGAGTACGTGCCAGAGAAACTTCTCCTTCTTTAACAGCAAATTCTAACTTCCCCCAATTGATGTAGAAACCTCCGTGTGCTGTTGTTACTCCAAGAGGGACTATTTCATCATACTGTTTTAAAATAAATTATTTTATTAGCGTTAAATAATAATCAAATTTGTAATCTAAGAAAATTTTTTGTAAAAAAAAACTTACAGCATCTGTGTTATCAATAAACGAATCATTTTCATCATAACCAGCTCCAAGATCAACATCATCATCATATTTTTTCTTTTTCTTTTTCGTTACATTGCTCGTACCCTAGAAACAAGTTTCATTAAATTTAATTATTTATTTATTAAAAAAAAAAATCTCTTTTAATAAAAAGAAATACATACATATTTAGCTTCAAATTTTTTAGCAATCTCGGTCATCCGCTCCTCATCATCATCATCGAACGGGTCCAGCCCATTGGTATTTTTGTTCTCCTTACTCCTCTTTTTCTATAAAAAAAAAAAAAAAAAAAAAAAAAAAAAAAAAATAAATAAGATTGCAGTGAAAATAAATACAAGTCGCGATTCCCAATTCTTATTTATCCAACCGTAAAATTACCCGGTTCGCAATATCCCACTTCAAATCCACCGCGCTAGAAATACGTATATACATCTAAGATCATGTGAGTGTCATATATTCGACTTAGGGCAGTAACCCGCTTCGAAGACTCTCTTTCTCATATCACCAGTATACAGCGGCACATAGCACGAAGTTGTGGTTTAAATCCATAATAATAAATAGTAAATTGCATTCGCTCGAGTATCGTCTCACTCTATATCGTACTTTCACCGCCCATCTTAAACTTAAATTCACCTTATTTTCTTCAACAATTTATCGCTAAAATATTTTCTCAAAAAAAAAAAATATTAATCTCACGGAATATTATTTTTTAATTTAAAATCCAAGTTATTACTTTATAATTTAAATATTTTAATATTTAATTTCAAATTCCATGGTAACATGCGTGTATAAATAATTTTTATAATAAAAAGATAAATGTGTAAATTAACTAGTAAAAGATGAGCAAAATGTACGAAAGTATCAGGAAAACATGGATATACTGTCGTTATACCTGTCTCGCGTATATTTTTAAACTTATATTACAGTTATAAACTTTCCAATCTCTTCTATATCTATATATATATATATATATATCTATACACTAACAGTCGTATTGTAGAACTACCGTCACTTTATACAATACATCGGGGAACCAGCTCTTTCAGCATGCTCTTCTGATA
The DNA here is from genome assembly GCA_905319865.3 of Cotesia congregata. NCBI lineage: Eukaryota > Metazoa > Arthropoda > Insecta > Hymenoptera > Braconidae > Cotesia > Cotesia congregata. The sequence goes on from CAJNRD030001123.1 coordinate 16,865,744, forward strand.
AGAGGACGCCGAATCGATGGGCGTCTTTCATCAGACCGCTTTTATTTACCTCATTGACAATTCGTAAATACATCATTCAAGTTAAACTTTGCTTCCTAAAATAAAATCGAGTATTTATAATAAAACAAAACTAAATTCAACTTATCATAAATTATTTAAAAAAAATATTAAGCAATTAATTTTCCTGATTAAATTAAAACTGAAATCGTTATCAAAGCGCAATTTGTTATCAGCAGACAAATCGCCTGAAAAATGTTTTTTAATCATTAATTACGAATAATTAACTAACAATAAATATACGGCGTAAATATAAAAACCATCGAAACACAAACATAAAAAAATAATTTATATTATAAAATGTTACGCATGCATGGTCACGTTAATCCGCATAATAATAATAATAGCAGGGTTTAGTGTCCTTCTTTCATAGTACATACATATAGCGAAAGGAAATTACAATTCAAGTATCATTACACACATACAGAGGTAAATCTGTGTATGCAAAAGGTGTAAGGCTCTTGATACAATACAAGGTGCAAGTATGTGTGCATATGCAGTGCTCAGTGTTTAGATAAACGAGATATATCGTAGAGATGAGAAGGAGTCTCTTGGTATCTAGATTGCACTAGGCAGATGGAGCAGATGTTTTATTACAAATGACCATACTAAAGACATTGACAACCCACTGAGCTAAATATTAATATTAATATTAATATCAAGTACAGTAAATTTCCAGGAATTCCATAATAATAATAATCATTATTATTATTATTATTATTATTATTATTATTATTATTATTATTATATATTTAACAGCTGAAACAAGAAAATACCGGATGTTATTTTATAAATTAAAGGATTATTTTTTTGTTTAGTCCATTAATCTGTCAAGTAAAACTGCATTAAATCGATCTGAGCCTCTAGTCTTCAACTTGTGCCAATTGAAGGTTTAATACACAACACACATATACATCTTGTCTTCTATGTATGTGTATATACACAAGACAACATACAACATACATATATGTATGTAATAAGAACGACTGACGCCACGTAGTAACAATGAAAAAAAAATATAAAAATAATTATTTTCCGTAGCTATCTTAATATTTTTAACGAAATAGATAAATTTATAAAATTCTAGGCAACTAGACGCTTATCATCAGCAGTAGAGAGAATGAAAAAAATATGACGAAGTAAAATAAAAATTAAAGTTTGCTGAGGTGAAATGGAATCCATAGTTTTTGCGCGATCAAGAGTTTAACCAGCAAGACAATAATTTCTAGCCGGGATAATCACAATCCGGTGTCAGAGGCTTACGCGAGGTTTGTTTATCATCGGGCTCGTAGGCGGCAAGAGTACCTGCGTTAATCGGGAGTATAATATTATTATTTAGGCAGTGATAACCTTTTTAGATACTGACCTCGGCGGATTTTAGGAGCTGAGTGTAGTTAAACTCAGCGTATGCCGTCTCGTTCTTGTCATCCAGACAGAGCTCTAAGCGTATGGAGGGCGCGAGCTGTTTGCCCTTTTCTCTTTTTTTCTCCTTAGTTGCGTTACCCAAGGAACCCGCTGATTCCAGGCTCTGTGTCGGCACTCGTTTTACACCTTCGGACATTATTATACATATGGCACGTCACTATTTTAATTAGATCACGGACTATCACGGGCACTGCAATAAACCACTTGGGGACACAACAACGTGGTCCTTCTTTTTAAACAATGTACCGACATGAACACCATTCGGACCAGTTGTAGCAGCACGTCGGCTATCTTCAGTTTTCAGTAAAGACTGTTTTTAGAGTGCGCTAGTAGTACTCACCAAAGACCACCACCGTCAACATTTTCTAATGTGTGTATTACTGTGTACTAAGCGGCCATCCTACTTGCATTGTTATTTTATTAATCCATGTTTATTTACTAATTTTATCACTAGCGGAAGGTTAAATTTTTATTGTTGCCATTTTAATTGTTTATTTATTTATTTATTGAATATGATTATATCAGCGTGATAATTTATTGACAGTTTTAGGTTATAAAAAAATTTTTTTACCAATAAAATTATTTTACTGATGTTTAATTTATTCTTTATTTAATTATACAACTACTTTCACTCCTATTTTAAAATAGAAAACTTATTAAATTGTTTTTTGTAACTTTTAATATAAATATTCTTATTAAAATTAATTTAGCATGACATTCAAGTTAACTGCCACATGACAATTTTTTCATTTTTTTAACAAAAAGATTTATTCCAAAAAATTATTTTTAAAAAATTTCATTTTTTATTTTTTAAAATTTCTAGATGTCAATTTTTTTTCTTACTTTTTCTTGCCATAATTTATATGTTAATAAATTTTCAAAATTATTATATATGTGCTACATTAACTTTCATTAATTTAGCAGATATATGATAATTTTAAGAATATTTTTAACAAATAAATTATGGCAAAAAAAAATTTGTTAAATAAAATTAAAAAATTGTCAAGTGATTGCTAATTTATAAAAATTAATTCAGCAGATACCTACTCTAAAGTTTTTAGAAATTTTTTAACAAATAATTATGGCAAAAAAATTGACATGTAGAAATTTAAAAAAATTAAAAAAATTAAAAATGCAATTTTTTAGAAATAATTCTTCAAAACAAATTTGTTTATTAAAAAAATTAAAAAATTATCTAATGACTGCTAACTTTAATCTCATATATTCTTAAATTTATTGATATTAAATGTAAAATCTTACCAACACAGTTGGTCATTTTTTTTATTTTATTGTCACAGACCATTTTGAAAAATATTACACAGCGGAAATGATTAATTATTAAATTGATTTAAAATTTAATAAATAATTTTTAATTTAAAGAATTGTTATAAGTTATAAGGGACAAAGAAAAAATCAATTTTACATTTGAGAAACAAAAAGTATTTTAATGTATCAGGTAATTTAATTTTTTTTTATAAAAATTATAATTTTGATCTCGAAAAATGAGATTTTTCGAAAATCAAAATTGATTTGAATTTTAATTATTATTATTTATAAATCAAAATTGTTACACTTAATTATATTTTTTCAGTCTTTTCAAAAGACAGCTTATTTATAAAAAAAAAAAATATCTATCAAAAGTTTATATTGCATTTATAATAGATTAAATAATAATTTCTTACTGGACCCACGTAACTAAATTTCTTCTGTCTGAAATTGAGACTTTGCAACAGCCTGCAAACAGTTAATAAGCAAAAACATTATATTTAAAATTAAGCAATAAAATTTGAAATTTACAAATAAAATGATAAATAAATATATATTCTAAATAATCAGCCAATGTACAATTAAAACCGTCGATCCCTGATCTTACAGTATACAAAAATAAAAAAAAAAAAAAAAATATAAAATAAAATTAAAACTAATTATCATCTTTGTCATTTTGTTTAGATATTTTAACTGCTGAGAATTGCTGGCCAAGTATCTTCATGACTCCTTGGTGGTTACTGTCTTTACATTCTTTTCTAACAGTACCGTAATTTTCTTTTACGAACAGAGCAAACCCACTGGGTTGCTTGGCATTAGGTGTTTTAAGTTCTACTCTACCTGATCTAGTTGTCCGATTGACCAGCAATTCAAACTTTCCAAAACAATGACCGCATCTTTTTCTTGAGATATCCAATGACTTTGAATGACGTCCAATACTATTAAAAAAAAAAAAATATTTTACAATTAAATAAACTGAGATCAAAAGGAGTATCACCAAATTATATAAATTGCTCTAATCAAGTCTAAAATCTTCTATAATTAATTTAAATCAGAATGTTGTAGACCAAATTGATGTTACGTTTTTTATTTCATTTATTTTAACATGCGACGTTTCGTCAGTTTTATTCTGACATTATCAGGCACCTTAAAATTTTACAATATATAGTCGCATGTTAAAATAAATGAAATAAAAAACATAACATCAATTTGGTCTACAATATCCTGATTTAAATTAATTAATTATATAAATATATAGCTCTTACCTATATCCACAATCAACACACCGATAAGTGTATTTAGTTGTAATTTTATAATCATGACATCGCGTAATAGGCGGTAACTCTGGAAATACTTTAAGAGCTTTAGAAGCCCAAGATCTCCAATAAAGCCCATGTCCATCAGAAATTTCATTGATCAACCAAGTAGCAGCATGACACATCTCGTGAATAAGCGTATCTCTAAGCCTATTAGGCTCATCCAGAATTTTACTCGACAAAACAATACGTGAAGATCTTTCCGGCTTTCCAATAGCGCTCCTGATCATTTTGTTGTAGCAAAATCCAGCGGTTCTGCGCATTCTGGCGTTCCACTCAATTGACATGTTCTCAGGTAATTGACTATCAAATACTTTTTCATTAAAAATTTTGTACAGTCGCTGGCAAAGTTCATCTTTAGTTAACTTATAATTCAATCTATACTTCTTAGCTTCCGGGTGAACTTTCTCCAACGCCACTTCCTTGGACAGTGATTTGATAAAGCTCGCTATCACAGCAGGTTGCTTGAAAACCACAGGTGACAATTTAGACGTCGGCAAATTTTTAACTCTCGACACAGGTTTCGGTAAAATAACTTCACCAGGGTCATACTCACTCGTAAAAGATCCAGAACTTTTGTCATCGCCAAAAGACAGTCTTTTCCTGGTATTTTTAACCACCGGAGTTTTATCATCATCAGAGTCTGAATCACAGATCTCGATAACTTTTTTCTGCAACTCAGACATCGGAGTTTCTTTACGTCGGATGGTGTGACTCGGTGGAATAGGAGTACTCAACGCTGTTACAAAAGAAGTTTCAACAGCATCATCTTCAGAGCTAGGCCAGTCGTTTATGAAACTGTCCCGTATATTCCTAACATTCGGCGGCGGCTTCTTCTCTTTCCGCGAAATAACAGGCTTTATAGACTTGACAATTTTATCAGACCTTCTTCGGGCAGTGTCATGAACTTTCTTCTTTACTTTGTCAGTTCGTGGTGCTGTCCTAGATTCCTTAGGTAGGAGAGCATCAGCATTCTTGCGCCAGGAATCACCATAAAGTCGAGTTAAAATATCTTCACAGTCCTCAATCCTCAAACTAGGTGCATTAGTGTTGGAAGAATCATTCGTGGCCTGATCTTCAGACCTTGGAGTCTTGGCTGCAGTCTTCGTTATAGAAAGAGGAGTTAAATTTTTAGGTGTCCTAGGTCTGGGTTTGGTTTTCTTCACAAAATTATCCATCGTTTTTTGTACTGGTTTATTCAAGCTCTTAGAATTTCCTCCAGTGCTTGGCGTATTTATATTTTTCCTATCAACTGCTTCTAAACGTTTCAAATTACCTCCACTAATTGGTGTAGCAACTCTCGACCTGCCCGGTTCTGAACGTTTAAAATTACCTCCAGTACTCGGTGTATTAGCTTTAGACGTCGGTTTTAAATTTCCTCCAAGATTTGGAGTATTTCTGTCAACATTTTTCTTCCAAGCTGGCTCTAAACGTTTAACATCACCAGTACTTGGCGTACAGACTTTTGTCCTCTGAACGGGCTCCAACTGTTTCAATTGTCCTCCAGCAATCGGAGTGTTATCATTTGTTTTAGAATTAACACTAGTAGCTGAATTTATCTTCGCCTGAAACTTGGTGCGATTATTCGGAGTCTGATAATTATGCTCGAGTCTTTCAAGACTGCTGTTACCAGAGCCAGGACTGTTTGGTTGAGAAGGACCGATGATGCTCAAAGAAGTATCACTTCTTTGATCAAAAGCAGTGGACATCAGCCAGCGTGCGATATCTTCCTTCTTGCGTTCACTCGGTGACAACGACTGACGTTCTATGGGATTAAGATACCCAATAACACGTGTCTCAGTAACATTTATTGCCGGTCTTTCACAATCTTCCTCTTTATTGTCACAATCATCTTCCCGGGAGTCCGATATCTCCGAAATTGTTTCGTCGATCCAAGCCGGATGTTGAAATTCCGATTGATCCTCTTTCTTGCTTTCACTCGATGAATTACTGGTTTCCAACTCAGACTTGTTAATTATGTCCTTGTTCCGCATCAGACCCGGTGAGTTGTAATTATTCGGAGCTTTATTTTTCTGCCACTGTCCGGGAGAATCGTAAACAATGCGCTTCGATTTAACTGCTTTTAATATCTCACGCGTTGCTTTTTTATTTACCGGCGTTGCCGGGTTTCGTTTTGTGAAACCCGGAATTATGCGAGCGTCGTTAGTTTGTTTGCTTAAGACTTTGTCAACACTCGAGCCCTTTGTCTCTGCTGGTACACGTTCACGCTTGTCGCTCATTGGCTCGAGTTTTTTCCGATCGGCGCTAGCATTATTCCTCGGGCTCGGGTTCGGCAATTTAGTTAGACTTTCCGAACGCATTATTTGATTTATATTTGGCGTTCTTAAATCTTTTTCCGATAAATAATTAAACCCGAGTGGGGTGCCATTCCCACTGTCATTGGTTACCGATCCATTGTTTCTTCTATCGTCGTTGTTCAGCTGAGTTGATGTAAATATATAGTTTGTTTTAGGTTTTTTATGACTCTCGTCTTCAGTCAAAATATCAGAAGAATTTATGCTACTGATAGTCAACGATGGGGTTCTTTTAGTCTCACCAATTTTTTTTGACGGCAAAATTGTATTACCTTTGTTATTTGCTGGCGAAAATGATTCATCATCACTCGAGTCGCTTATTATTATAACTTCAGAAGATTTAACTTCCTGTGTCTTTTTATTATTATGATTTTTATTATTTTCATCAGAAGTTTCTCTGACAAAAATACTGTCTGTTACTTGCAATACAAAATCTTGCGAGTTGTCACAGTCTGATGTTATATTTAATATTTTGTCATATATTTTATTGTATCTATCACTAATGCTACTTAAATTCTTGTCATTGTCATTGTCATATATTTTATTCTCAACTGATAGTGGATATCCTGAAACAAAATAAAATTATTAATTTACTTACATAAACAGTAATTTAAAAATTTAATTAAAAATAATATATACTTACGTCTATTTGTCGTTTGTCCTTTTGTATTATTGCATTTTTCCATTATAAATATATATAATTATTTATTTAATAAGTAATAAAAAATATTTATCAAATAATAGAGTGTATAATAATTATCAAATCTAAGTTTAAAAGTAAATGTAGTCATAAAAATATTGTGCCGAGTATACAAACACATCAGCAAATAATTTTTTTTAAGGTTTTATTAAATTTATGAACTATCACGTATCAGCTGATAAATATTTGTAGCACTTAACATCGAATTTATTTATTTTTAACTGTTGTTATCACTAATATTTAATTATTATACAAATAAATTCAATACTACACGTGTTTTTATTGTTTGCAGGGATCAACAACTTTTTAAAGCGTCGTCAGCTGATTTTTCCGTTAAAATTTAACCGTTGATACCAACTTCTTAAATTTTAAATGGCAATATAGATGGCAGAGCCGAGTGTTTCAGTTTATTAAAAATAAATTTACTACTCATAATTTATAAGTACTTATTAAATATTTTTTATTTTAAAAATCTTACAAGATTTTTTTTTATATTTTTTACATTATCTGTTTGTAGCAAAATTACAAATCTACTGACATTTTTACTCCAAACAAGTAATTACATCTTAACTTCAGTATCTTAACGTAAGATAGATCTACTATCCACTTTCGCACGATTAACAAAATTATTTTTGTAAAGATTCTAAATTTTTGTATTTTTTTTATCAAATACATAAATTTTTATTCAATCTTAAATATAGATTCATTAAAAATTAAAATATATATATATATAATATATTTATATTTTAAACAAGATACTTAAAAGAATTAATTTACTTAAGATTTAATTCTTTAAAAAAAATTAGTAGACAAATTAAAAGTTTTAATAATTAAATAAAGAATATAAAAAAAATCAACCTAAAGATAATTTTTAAATATTTACATAAAAGTTATCTATTAATTTATATAAAAACTTTTAATTTATCTCAATTAAAAAATATATTTTCAACTAAATTTTATTAATAATTTATGATGGTGAAATCAGCGGACACCTAAAAAATTTATAATTTTTTTTTTTATAATTTATAGAATTTTTTATAATTTCTGCATGTGAAATTAAAAAAAAAAAATTATTAGACGTCTGCTGATTTCAGTTCCATTGATAACTTTCGATTTCTTGTTGCAAATGTTACTATTCTTCAGAAAACTTTCTTAAATCCGAGCTGACATCAAATAAAATCGAAAATAATACAGCTATTATTTTTCAGTGAATTAATATCTGAAAAATAGAAACAATATAGTAACAACTTGGCTATAGTAAATATATTAAAATAAATATGATACTGAAGTTAGCAGACAGCTGTCAATTTTTCAAGTTCTTATAACAAATCAATGACAGTAATAAAAATGCTTGTAAAAATTTTCACCAATAATTTTTTTTAATTTTCACTAGTGAAATTTTTTTATTAAATTTTTTCAAAATAATTTCAATAAAAATTAAGTTAGCCAATATTTAAAAATTAAAAAAAAATTTTTTATTGAAAAAAATTTATAAATATAAATGAAAATAAAGTTAGCCAATATTTAAAAATTAAAAAAAATTTTTTATTGAAAAATGACTACAAAAAAAAAAAAATAGGAAAAAAAATTCATTTGTAAAAACTTAAAAAACTGTCAGTGCATCAAAAATTAAAACGTCGGCTAACTTTAGTATCATGAAAATTAAGTTAGCTGACATCTAAAAATTTTTAGAATTTTTTTTTATTGAAAAAATTATAATAAAAAAAAAATTTCAATTGTAAAAAACTTGAAAAACTGTAAGTGCAATTTTTAAAAAATAATTTTTTGTTCTAATTTAATTATTGAAAAAAAATTAAAAAATTAAAAACGTAGGCTAACTTTAGTATTATATAATTTCATTGTTATAAAATTATAATAAAATTTCTAATATCAGTTAACTTCAGTGTCATAAATAAATTTTTAATACTACCGTGTATGATTCTGGAGATGTATGTTTTACTCTGAACCTTCATCGGAGGGCAACCACCAGGAAAGTGGACCTAACCCTGGCTCATCGACGGCACCTTCCAAAACAAAGGGTGAAATTTTTTCCTCAGGCTGTTGAGTCCCTTCATTAGTTGTACTTTTACGAAGTGGTGTTTCAAAGAACTTAGACTCATAAACTCTGAATCGCACCAGCTCGTCGCGGTCCATATAGAGGGGATGCGTTTTTCCGTCCCCAACGTCATATTCCCAGATCCAAACTCTATCTTTGGAGTCATATCTCGACGGACTCTGAAGTTTTGATGGAGGAATTATGATATCGTCAAAAAACCCAAGACTCACTACAACACCTTCCTCACTGCAGCTACGAATTTTCCCAATGAGGATTTCTTCTTTGAAAGGCTTGAAGACGACATACCGGAAGACGACTTTTGTGTGCGATGATCCGTCGCCAGGAAAAATAAAAGACTCTTCTATTTTCTCAATATCGAACAAAGTAATGCAGAGGCCAATGTTTAAGAATACTTTGTTGGAAAGTTTGTTGTTCAATTCTTTTGCTATTGCCTCATTAAAATTCCCCTTAAAATCTTTTGGGGATATTTTAACTACATCTTTAAATCTTGTAAGGATAAACATTTTGTTTGCTTTATTTACAAAAAAAAAATAAAAAAAAAAAAGATAGAAATATAAATACTCTAAAATTAATCAAAGTTAGACACACGTGTGTGTTGTTTGGTTACACACTTCCACTTGTTATTAACCTCAAACACTCACTTTGAGTTTAATAACATAATAAACACAAGCACATGTCAGCTGATAGAGATATAGAGATAGAGACCTCTACAATATTTCCCTTCAACTGTATTGATTTCAAATGTAGTTTAAAATTATAATTAGTTATTTAATGAAAATTAAGTTAGCCGAAAGAAATTTAAAAATTTTTACTGTTTTTGATGACATTAAAGTTAGCAATAACTCGACCATTTTTTAATTTTATTCAAGAAAAAAATTTATTCTGAAAAATTACTTTAAAAAAATTGCATTTTTAATTTCTTTCAATTTTTTTTTCTTATATTTTTTTGCCATAATTTATTTGATAAAAAAATTCTTAAAACTATCAATTAACTGCTAAATTAATTTTCATCAATTTTTGTTATCAAAAAAATTGAAAAAAAAAATTTCATTTGTAAAAAATTTGAAAAACTACACATGCAATTTTTTAAAAATATTTTTTAGTTCTAATTAAATAATTAAAAAAATCAAAAAATTAAACGCATCGCTTAACTTTAGTATTTATAGTTATTTATCATAAAATATTAAAAAAAAAATTTCCTAATAATTTTTACATGATAGTTAAATTTAGATAAATTCATGATACTAACATCAGCAGACATCTAATTATTTTTTTTATTTTTATTACAAATTAAAAAAAAAAATATGTTTAAATAATTTTCACTTGTAATTCTCTTGAATTTTTAGATGTAGAATTTTTTTTATAAAAATTCAACAAATTTCAGTACCTACAAATTCACAATTTTTTGAAAAAAAATTACAGAAGAATTTTGCATCTACAATTTTTATTTCAATGTGAAAAAAAAAAATAATTTATTAGTTTAAAAAAAATCAATCTTACACAAAATAAAAATTTACATGATAATTAAGCAGCACTCAGAGCTAGAGGATCATCTTCATTAATTTGATAATCAAGAATATCAACTTTTGTCAAATGATGCCTTTGCCTATGAACTTTAAGTGATCCAGGTTGACTAAAACTTTGTTTGCAGATATCGCACGTGTAAGGTCTTTCACCAGAATGCACTCGCTCGTGTCGAATAATATGGCTTTGGTGATGAAAGCTTTTTCCACAAATTTTACAAGCATACGGTCGTTCATTAGTGTGCGTTCTTATGTGAGACTTCAAATCAAATTTCTTAAAAAACGATTTCCCACACTCTGAACATTTGAAGTTACGTTCCTTCAAATGATCTCTCTTGACGTGTTCCTAAAAAATATAAATTATTTTATCCTTGCAATAATAATAATAATAATAATAATAAAAACTAGTTAATAATTTAAATACTTAAATACTTCCTTACATTAACTTGAGACAAAGTACTGTAAACCTTTGGACAAATCTCGCAAACAAACTTCAAAGGTCCATCAGGCCGATGATTACCAGCAATATGTTTATTAAGCGTCGACTTCCAAGCAAAAGAAATTCCACACTGTTTACACTGGAATTTTTTTTGATCAACAGAGTGAGTTCCTGCATGCTGTTTCAAGTTTGAAGTCGAAGAAAAAGATTTATTGCAAACAGTGCATCGGTACTTCGGTTTTACCAAATCTTTTATCCGCAACTTACCTTGCGATTTTGGCTTACACCGTTTTTTACGAACGCTATCAGCAGTCACGGAAGCCATCGCTTGACTAGTGACTCCCGAGAAAATATTTTGATTTTGATTTTGTAAATTATTATCATGACTTTCAAAGTGAACTGTATCACGGACTAGTTCAAAAAACTGTTCTCCTTCCTCATTTTGTACCAACCGTACCAACGGTGTTTGAGTCTGAACTTCCTCGTTGTTAAAATCTACGACCAGGTCATCGGACCCGCGATAACCCTCGGGATTTTGATCTATCGGTTGTAGTTGCAAATTTTCTAACAAATTAATGCTGGTATCTTTTAATTGTTCAAGTACTGAATTAACTGTCGACTGCAAATCCCACTGCTCATTTAAATCTTTATCGACAACTGCTATCGGCAGCGTGTATGATTTATCAACACAGTAATTTATATTATTAAAATGATTATCAGGTAATATCACATTATCATGCAGCTCCAATGAATTAAGTCCTAAATTATTTAAATAGTCAGACTCGCAAACTTCTATTAAAAACTGATTTTTCTCTATATGAACACAGTTTGGATTATTAACACTATTATTACGTATTTCTCTGTTTGAAATTTCTAAATTTGTAAATTTTTTAGCCATTTCAGTTCCGACGTCTTCGCGCTGCATAAGATCTGTCGTTGGTAATTCCAATTCATCACAATAAGGACTTAGGATATCAGAAATGTCAATACTTTCATCACGGACTGGATGAATACGCTCCAAAAAATTGTCAGCATTAAAACATGCATTTCTTGTTTTATCTTCATTCTGCGACACCTAAAACATTGTTTTTATTCAATTATTTCCACGGCTAAATTAATTAATTTAAATAAATATAATCTATATTATTAAGAGAATGAGAAAAATTTTGTATCCAGAATAGTCAATGATAAAATCAATTTTTTTTAGTTAAATTTAGTGTCATTGCAAAGGTCTTAATTTGAATTTGTGCCTTTTCAAAGTTTCATATCATTCTCACCGATAGTAAATTTATGATGATAAGTATTTATTTAGGCTGCATTCAACAATGCTCTCTAGATACCTCTATCTCTAGATACATAGTTAAGGAATGACCTTGTATCTCGTGAACTATTGACATTTTTAAAGATATAAGCTCATCTTGAGATTACACTCATCGAGACATTTCATTTGAGTACCTACATCAATTTTTCATATATTTTTATAATTTATATAT
>CAJNRD030001123.1:16890941-16901145 GCA_905319865.3 Cotesia congregata
AACCTTTTTTTTTTTTTTTTTTTTTTTTTTTTTTTTTTTTTTTTTTTTTTCTTAATCTTCATTCTTAAATAATTATTTTAATCTTCATTTCTCCTCTACTTATTACTTTAATTATTTTATTTATATACTATTATCATTATCTTTAATTAGTAAACTCATGAATTGCCGGGACACAACACACCCATTAATTTAGTAATCCATTACAATCCAGAAAAATATATATATTTATAATTGATTTCATTTTTTACGTAAAAAACAGAATTACACAATTTTTAAATAAATTAATTATAAAAATAAAATACGATACATTTATTCAGATAAAATACCACTAAAATTAATATACAAAAAATAATTTTGAAAGTAATAATATATATATAAGACCATTGTCGTAATAAGTCATAAGACTTTATTAATCCTATCACTACCTCTTATTTCGTATATATTTATATATTTTTTAAAGTGACCCGACATTTCATTTCCCATTATATCCTACCTATCTACCTATCTATCTATCCCTCCTATCATATACATACATAAGTATTTTATTTATTCATTAAATAATAATTAATTGCGCCTATATATACAAATGAACGAAATAATAATCTTGTAATTTAGCTTCAAAATATTCAAACTCTTCTTTCACATATATATTGCCGTTAGTAAATTAACAAAATAATAATATATTATATTAATATAATTGTAATACAGATTAATTAACCAGACGAAGTATATGAAATGGCGTCGTAAACAATTTCAGCATAGCCGATATAATTTTAACTCGACAGTACAATTATTGTTTACTAATTAAGATTCAATCATGTATGCATTGGTGGACTTAAATTTAATCAATAAACACGCATTAGGCAATTTAAATCTAATTTACATTAATTATTACAATAACTCGTTTATTTAAGAATTTAATTTATATTGTTATTATGTTTGTGCCAACGTATGTTTTTTTTTTCCTCTTTTTTTTCTTTTTTTTTTTTTTTTTTTTTTTTTAATAACAGGACGCCTGCGACTTTACATTTACTTTTTAATTTTACGACCTCGTTAATAAGATTTAAGACTTTTAAAGTCTATTTATTTAAAACTGTAATAGTATTAATTATAATCGAAATCCGCATTTATTTTTAATTATTATCTCTATTAACTAATATAACATATAACTATATACATTTTATAGCAACAGCATTTTTATTTTCTTTTCAATGGAATTTTTTCAAAAAGTATAGTGTATTTTTTTTTTTATTTGTGATTAATAATTTTTTTTTAACTATTGATTATTTTAATTGAATAATTGAAATGTTTTTTGGATCAATTTTTTTCGAGAAAATTTATTTTTATTGGTTTTTAGTTTTTACATTTATTATTAATAGTAATATTTGCCGACAGATAATCGATGCATAACAATCGCTTATTGCAATTAAAAAGCTAAGAATTATTTTTTTTTCTTTGGCTTTAGATCTGCGACATAAAGAACAAATATTTTGTACACTGTATCAAAATATTATTATTATTGTTATTAATTATAATTATCATTATCATTATATCTAATTATTATCAATAAGTGTTACCTTTAAAATTAATATTGATTTTGTTATTATCATCATTACTATAATTAGATTTCGAAAACTCACTTTATATTATAATTATTTATTTATTTATTAATTCCATAGAATAAATTTTCAGCGAATAAACATTACAATTGCTCGATATATAATTACTCAAATCCAAGATATTAAATAAAATATTACAATAAATTTTTTTAATTCATTTTATATAATTACAATTAATAATATTTTATCAATAATTATATTTCATTCGGTCCATAAATTACTCTCTTATTAATTATTTACGAATATTGTCGCAGTTTAATTGCAATAAAATTAAAATGAAAATTTAATAAAAACAAAAAAAAAATATTTTTTTAAAAAAATTACTCAGTAATGATTAATTACCACCCATAACATGAAATTTTATATTTTTTTGTCAGTCGTGACACCTATCTCTCAATTAATATTCATTAATAATAATAATAATAATTATTATTATTATTATTAATGAATATTAATTGAGAGATAGGTGTCACGACTGACAAAAAAATATAAAATTTCATGTTATGGGTGGTAATTAATCATTACTGAGTAATTTTTTTAAAAAAATATTTTTTTTTTGTTTTTATTAAATTTTCATTTTAATTTTATTGCAATTAAACTGCGACAATATTCGTAAATAATTAATAAGAGAGTAATTTATGGACCGAATGAAATATAATTATTGATAAAATATTATTAATTGTAATTATATAAAATGAATTAAAAAAATTTATTGTAATATTTTATTTAATATCTTGGATTTGAGTAATTATATATCGAGCAATTGTAATGTTTATTCGCTGAAAATTTATTCTATGGAATTAATAAATAAATAAATAATTATAATATAAAGTGAGTTTTCGAAATCTAATTATAGTAATGATGATAATAACAAAATCAATATTAATTTTAAAGGTAACACTTATTGATAATAATTAGATATAATGATAATGATAATTATAATTAATAACAATAATAATAATATTTTGATACAGTGTACAAAATATTTGTTCTTTATGTCGCAGATCTAAAGCCAAAGAAAAAAAAATAATTCTTAGCTTTTTAATTGCAATAAGCGATTGTTATGCATCGATTATCTGTCGGCAAATATTACTATTAATAATAAATGTAAAAACTAAAAACCAATAAAAATAAATTTTCTCGAAAAAAATTGATCCAAAAAACATTTCAATTATTCAATTAAAATAATCAATAGTTAAAAAAAAATTATTAATCACAAATAAAAAAAAAATATATATATATATATATATATATATATATATATATCTATAATGTAATCAAGGAACCAATCGAACAAGCTCGGCACGTTCATCGTCCGGCACAAATATTCATTTTCTTATTATTACTATTATCTTTATTTTTTTTTTACATACAAAGCAATATTGATGAGCTTTTTATTCTTCTCACTAACTATATATTCAAATTATTAATAACAATATAAATATCATAAGTCATAAGTAATCGTTATTGTTATTAAAACCAAACTCTTGGTGATGTCGCTCAAAATTAATTAACATAACTTTCATCAACTTTTACCTCTTAAAAAACAAATTACTCAAGTACTTAATTAATATAATTTATATATTTATTATACAAAGACATAGATATATATTTCTTCATTAATCGTCCATTAATTCGTGCAGTTAATAGTGATCCATCACTAATTATTTCCCAAGTAATAAAATGGTAAAACAAAGATTGATAAATTATTAACATCACCATTGAGGATATTGAGTTAATTAAAAAAGTACATTACTTTAATTGATGGCTTTGATTAATCATTGTTAATTGTTAACAACAGTTTGTATTTTTAAAAATTTTTAATATTTTTTTTTTTAAATAAGCTTTCTTCGCAATGCTCGCAAGGCCGCTTGACGGTAAAATGACGGCACTTGATTGGTCCTTAACTCATCATTTAATGTTAATAAATGCCTTCTTAAACCGCGTCCTTTAATAAAACCTCTAACTCGTCGGCACATTGACCAGATAATTATTAAACTGCTCAAGTGGCGTCATTGCTACCGACGAGACGTGAAGAAGCTGATAGATATGATGATCTACTAAAACTACCACGTTTAACAACAGTATTTTTTCGTGGCTCTTTATTATTATTGTTATTGTTATTATCATTATTGTTATTGTTATTGTTATCATTATAATTGTTATTCGCGGATACCGCCACCAAGGTGCGACTGCCGTCAATCTGATTGCGACGAACTGACGGTGTCTTTGGGAAAGAGATGAGATTTTTAGCGATACTACGTGACTGCTCGATATTGATTTCAGTCGCGGGGTCTCCGCGTTTTCTTGGCGGTACTGCCGCTTTGATTGAAGGTACCACTGAGCTAGTGGAAGCTGATGATGATGATGATGATGATGGTGGTGGTGGTGGTGATGCTGTTTCTGATGATGGCAATGACAATGATGGCAGAGATGATGATGGGTTCGGAGCTTCGGAATACACGAGCTTATCAGCTCGAGGATCCGACGTGGAATAATACTCGAGGTTGCTGACAGTGAAGCTGCTGGAGGACGATGCTGAGTCTGGGTCAGATTCTGCTGATTCAATCGTTGATACTGCTGCTTCCGGTGGAGTGAAATTTTTGCCCGAACTGCTCGGATCGCTCGGAACAGAGACAGGATCAGGCTCACCAACAGTGACTGGGTGCTGCTTGAGCCCAATATCGCCAGCGCAGCCGTAATCGTAGCTACAGCATAACTGCCCGTCCTGTTTGGATAATAATATTGTAGTTATTAGTTAGTAATGTTTCATTTTAACTTTTTTTTTTTATTTTTCTGCTCCGACGTGAATTTTTATACCTTACCCATAAAATGAAAGTTTATTAAAAATGTTTATTTTTAATTTTTTTTAATGATCCAAATATTTTTTTTGTTGATAAAAATTTTTCTATTAAAATTTCTGAAAGAAAATAATTTAGTGATTTTATTGGAAAAAAAAAAAAAAAAACAAACATTTTTGAAAAACGTAAATAAAAGAATAGATGAGAGTATGAAAAACAGAAGTAACACAAACGAAAGAAGATACAACAAATGAAAAATTCACTTTGGTCAGAAAAAATCGTGTATTACTGGTAAGTATGTATTTACATATTATGTGATTCATTGTTTCGTTAAGAATAATTGTTGAATGTTATCTCGATATGTAGAGACTTAGCCATTTTATTAAAGACCGACCTTCAAAAAATTCCAGTGACTTGATGATTCCAGTCCCGTTGACTCCTTTTGCATTAAATTCCACCGGCAAATACTCTCGTTAATTATCACGTAATCACAATCACAAATCGTCAAATCACAATGACATGCTCGATATAATAATAATAATAATAATAATAATAATAATAATAATAATAATAATAATAATAATAACAATAATAATAATAATTATAATAGTAATTATAACAACAATAATGATAATAATAATATAACAATAATAATAATAGTAATAATAATAATAATAACAATAATAATAACTGGGGAACAAAACAATGAATTCCCATAGTATGTTTTCGATCTTACTGTGAAATACTACTCTAAAACTACATTTGGTGACAAAATAGAGCAAAAAATTCAAATGATTAATTATCAATCATTAAATACAGTTGTTGAAATTAAATTTAATTCACCTTTATTGGTTAATATTTCTTTTAATAGCATTTATTTGAATAAATTTTGTTTTTTTGCTGATAATATTGTCACCGTTTAAATAAAGAGCCCTTGTGCTTCTATTGTAATGTATGCAAACGAAAGAAGTGTGCAAATCAGGCACGAGTGTGAAAAAAAAAAATATTTATTTATAAAATAAAAAAAAAAACCAGTGTAATTGTGCATTTAAATATTGAATGTAGGTGTCTCCTCGTGCGTTAAAATAATTTAAAAAATAATTATTATTTATTATAATATCAACAATAATTAAATTGTGCAGTGAATTATAGAAATTTTTTAGTTAAATAGTTAATTATGCAAACATGCTGAATTACGAGGGACTTTAATATTTTTTTATTTACTTTCAATGAAATTTAAATCCTAGATTATTGACACTCATGAGCAGATAATTTTTAATAAAATTTATTTCTTCAAAAAAAAAAAAAAAAAATTTACTTTTAATTATTTAATGAGATTTACTTGAAATAAAGTGAGATAGCGATAGCAGTAAGCAAGCAATCGAAAAAGTGATAAAAGATAGTTGAGCTCGATAAGTATTAGCGACTAATTTTAATAATATTTATTAGTAAAAGTAATAGTAATAAGAGTAGTATAGTAGGCAGATTAGATTTATAGAAGAGAGAAGATATAGGTGAGATAGAAGTGATGTGATTACCGATGCACACAACACGCGCTATTGCTCACCAATTGGGCGCAGTACGGCACCTGCAAGGATACCCATCGTTAGGCTAATTAGTCGGTTAGTTTTCACGGGCAATAAATCATCAGGTTAAATATATTAGCATGTTTGGGATTATTCATATGTTACTGATCCGTTCGAACTATTTTTACTTCTAATATATTAATATTCATTACCAATTATTAATTAGCAGCCTAATAATAAACTAAGCCATCTGTGATTCTCGAAAAATAAATTTATTTAAAATTAGCAATTTAAAAACTAATTTTTTTAATTAAATACTGGTGCAAAAAAATAGTTCGATCGGATGGATAAGTATTGAAAAATAAATTTATGTAGCACTGAATGATCCATGCAGGGCCGACCCAAAGCACGTGCGATCGTGGACTCGATCGTTGAATAATAATAATAACTGTTATTATTTAAATTAAAAAAAAAAATTGTACAATAATAATAATAAAAAAAGCTTTGAGCAGGAAGCCAGCATTTTAATAAATTTTATTACAAAATATTGTGAATTTTAATTTTTTAAAAAATCTGGCTTGGGAACGTCCCTGTACGGATTTACTATTCAATTAACATTGCTTACATTAGTAATGATACAAACTATTAATATATATTAATAATTTAAATGCACTAGCGTTAATTTAATTATATGTCAGCGCACAGCCACAGCCTCGATTAAAGTAATCGAGTTTAAAGTTATTAGTTAAAATATATTTTGTTAATTTAAAAATAGTTTAACTGCATACGAACGAGGATTACCTACTTCTGTTGTAAATATTTAAATAATATGAGTTTATGTCACATGATTAAAATTTTTATTGCAAATCAATGTCTGTTCCTTTAGTAAATCAAGTACATAACGATAATGCTCAGAACGGAGCAACAACATCCGATATGGTGTACTGGTTAGCATATCTGGCTTTCACCCAGAAGATCCGGGTTCGATTCCCGGTATCGGAAATTTTTTTTTTTCAATTTTAATGATGTGATACTTGAAATTTAAAAATATAAACAAAAAAAGTCGTAATAGTCGTGTGTACGTAATTTGTGTATCTGTTTTTTTTTTTTTGTATAAGTTGAGAAGCATTGAGGCTGCTTGCCGTTCAGCTACGCATAATGTGTTAACACTTAAATAATAATAGTAATATTAATATTAATAATAAAAATAATCATAATAATAATAATATTGATCATAATAATGATAATAATAATAAAATACTATTTAACAATTAACATAAAATTTTTTAAAAACAACTCTCTAAATAATAAAATAATGGCGCGCATCAGCGACTAGACATTTAGGTCAAGCGAAGGCAACATACTTCGTTTACTGACCTTATTATATATGTATATGTATATGTATATGTATACATATCTCTCTATATATATTATTCATTTACCCAAGATAATATTTAATGTTGTTAAAAAAAAAAAAAAATTATATATGTATATATAATAAATAAAACTGGTAGAAGACACGAAGCTTCGAATTATACAATAACAACGAGCAAATCTTGGTAACATAATTTTTTATACTTGAGGTATGTTTACAGAACCCAGATGACTGCCAGTCTCTGATGAAGTCTCGGTTCATTAGTGACCGCTTACCTTGCACTCGCACGTGGTGCATTTGTCGTGCGGGTCCTGCCAGGCGCTCCCACTTTCGTGAACAATGCCGGCATAACTGCACGGCTGCGGATGACTCGAGGATGATGAAAAGGATGTGCCGTTAACATGGTTCTCTCGAGCACATGGATCGTCCTCGCAACGCGGACAACAGTCCCCGTCTTCAGTTACTGGGTTGCTGCAAGTCACCGGTGGGCATTCCATTTGCCAGCAGTCTATTTCGCCGTACTAATTATAAATAAATTATATACACAATTAGTTTATAAATTTTTAAATATTGATGGAAATAATTAATTAATATTTAAAAATACTACCAGGCACTCGCAAGTCTGACATTGATAAATCCACCGTTCCCCGCTTCTGAAGACAAGATGATGCAGCTCTTGATGCCGGCAAGACGCAGCTGGATCACACTGAGGACAACATTTGTCTCTTCTACTTCTTGGCGAACTACAGTCGCAAATTGGGTCTCTACATGTTACTACACCATCCTTGCAGGTGCATTGTCTGCAGGGGTTACCAGCTGGGGCGAAAACTTCGCCATTCTCAATTTCACGATCTTCGTACCAGCAGTCTAGTGAGTAGATAGATTAATAAATAGACTGATCAATGTAATTATTTTTTTTTTAAATTAGTAAGTAATTAATTTTCTGAATATGATATTTAAATTAATTAATAATTCTGCATGAAAAAAGGAGTTTAATATTTACAGTTTATTGAGTAAATTTTAATATTTAGGTGCCTTGAGCAAAAAAATTTAAAATTATAGCTTCAAAATAGAATTTTGACAAACTCTGTAAGAAGTAAACTTTTATAATAATATAGTAGAGAATAAAAGTACGTAAAATACAATTATGTTTAAATTGGAAAAATTTTGTCAAGTTATTAAAATTTAAATAATACTTATTCTTCTGCAAAAAGTTTCAGGAGTTTTTTTCCAAGAAATTAAAAAATGTTTCCTAAAACTTTTCAAAATTAAAACTCAATCAAAGTAGCTAGAAAACAATTTAGTTTCTTTTTTTAAAATTATTAAGCTTTGATATTTTTATAAATTTTTTAGTAATTAAATTAATAACAACTTCACTAGGATCTCCTCAAAATTGTAAAAATTACAACTTTAGAAAACATTTTTTTAATATAAAATTCTGTTTTAGAGTTTTTAAATTTTTTTCTTACAAAACTTTTGAAAATTATATTTCAAAATTGTAATTTTTCTATTTTTTTTTTTTTTTGCTTATACCATCTAAATATTAAATTTTTACATTAAATTAACAGACATTTGATCATTTTTACGATTTTTTTATAAATAACAGATAAATTATGACAGAAAAATAGATGTAAGTTTTTTAAAAAATTTTCTTTATAATAAATTATTAATTTTAAAAAACTTAACATTAAAAAATGTCTGTTAAATTGAATGGCAATTATGAAAGAGATTGATTTAAAAATAGATAAAACGAAATTACTTAGACTGCATTCATTGAGTGGCGTTTCTTGATGAGAACAAGCGCACTCATATCCACCATCAGTGTTAACACATCTGGCAGTCGGATGACAGGTGTGTCTCTTTTCGAGTGTCTGATCATTGCACTCGTCAATGTCCACGCAGTGAGTCCCTCCGGTAGTGTCGTGAAGATCACTACGGTAACCAGGTTTGCAGCGGCAATAATACCATCCAGGCATATTGAAACACGTCGAAGAGTGATGACATCTGTGCAGATCACTTGCACACTCGTCCAAATCCAGCTCGCAGCTGTTACCGATGTAACCTCGTCGACAGGAACATTTACTTGGAGCAACACACTCACCACCATTTTGGCAGGTTTGGTTACACACCGCTGAAAATAATTAAACATTGCTTTATTATAATTCAGCAGAATTTAAATATTGATAGAGAAAGATAAGCTGATGGATGAATTTACGTTTGCAAGAGTAGCCGTCTCCAGAGTATCCGTCCTTGCAGATACAATAGTAACTACCAGGCGTGTTGACACAGGTCGCGTGTTCGGAGCATAAATGATGACCGGTCGCACACTCGTCCAGCTCGGCACAGTTAAATCCGTCCACCCTCTGGTACCCGGGAAGACACTCGCACGTGTATGAGCCGACGACGTTGACACATCGGGTATTTTTATTGCAATGGTGACCCTCCAGGCCGCCTTGCTGTTTACACTCATCGACATCTAGATAATTTTTTATTATTGTCAGTACAGTTGTTTATTTTTAAACAAGTGATTTCTTTTTGTAAAATAAATTAAGGTAAATTTTAAATTAAAAAAAGAAAAGGAAACTTCAATATCATATTAGAAAAATTAATTAAAATTTTCTAAAGAATTTGTAATCTGATAAAAATTCAAAGTATTTCATCTTCAACTAATCAAACTTTAAGGAGGTATTGCGGCAAGAAAAAGACACCAATAGGTTATGGCTATTGGTTTCTTTCTTACGCACTAATGCTGCCTCTCTTTACAGACTATCGCTCAATTAATTCCACTCACGTAAAATATCGAAAGTCACTAATTTCAAACATTTCTTATAAAAAAATGAATACCGCTCGTTTGTGTTATTTTTGATAAAAAATACTCTTATA
>CAJNRD030001123.1:16901212-17066166 GCA_905319865.3 Cotesia congregata
ACTCGTTATAACTTCAATTAAATATTCTCAGTTTTTCAAAACAATCCTAAGAAAAGTATGGTTGTTATTCAATAAAATGTTCACTCTAACTACGGTCAGGATAGGGAATACATGTTAAATGTACGATTTTTAATTGCTAACATTTCGAAAATTAACACCGCAAGGACTATTAAAAAAAATTTATTCGTTTAGAGGACACTTAAAAGTACGCGTATTCAAAAATTGAATAGTATTGTAAGAAAAGTGATTTTGCACAGTACCTTCTTAAAGATCTTTAAAAGATATTTAAAATTTCATATGCCAAAAGGACGTCTAAAAAATGTAATTTTGTCAATTGCTTTGCAAACATCTTCTAAGCTTAAATTAAAAAAAAAAAAAAAAAAAATTCTAATGCTACAAAGGCATATGCTTCAAATTTAAAACTGTCTTGAGATGCACCTCATTAGTTTTAGAAATTAGAAAAATTTTTTGCAGATCTTTGCGCAAAAAAAAATTTTTTTACATATTTTTGGCGAAAAACTCTATCTTACTGTTATATTACGCCCTTCCAGTACTAATTTAGGCGCAATACCCACAAATTTTAGTCTAACACTTATCGAAAGTTATAGAGAAGAAAATAAATACAGATGGATAGATAGATAGTTATGGATTAATAATAATTAGTTAATTAATTATAATGTAAATTATAAATTATGACAAAAATCATTCTATTGAATAATATAACGCAAAAAGCATTAAATTGAATCCTGTACCGTGACAATTTTGGCCGTCTCCTTGAAAACCATGATTGCAGTGGCAGTCATAAGTCGTCTGAAGATTTAGGCAGGATGCATTTCTATGGCAATCATGACCTTTCGCGCAGTAATCCACTCCTGGTTAGATTATGTATTAAGCCATGCAATTGGAGATTGTTAATTTACCATCAGTTATCCAATTATAGTAATTAATTTATTAATTAATGATATTATTGCGAAAGTATTATATCATAGATTAGTTTATTATCGTTAATGTTGTATAGCATAGATAGAAATTTATTATCTTAATTTTAATAAAGTTTTATTGTTATTGTTATTGTTATTGATATTGAAATAATTTATCAGTATCAGTAAAGTAGAAGAAGAATTATACCTGGACAAAACTTGCAGCATTCTTCGGCTACAGTTATTTGTTCGCTTGGCGGACAAGGCAATGGTGGACACCGAGCTTTAGTGTCGATAGGTAGGCAAGTAAAACTACCGTCAAAGCACTTGCACTCGAAGCACGGTTTTGGAAATATTGCAACTCCATGATCATAAATGGTGTCTTGGTACAAACATTCCTCTGTAATGATTTTATTGGAACAAAGTTAATTATAAATAATAAATTAAAAAAATAATTCCCAAATAGAGTGGGGATATCAGCCTTGTAAAAACCAGAAAACGGTATACAAGTAAAACTCATAATAATAATAATAATAATAATAAAAAAGTATGCGTTGTATTTATTTTTTTAATTTAGTGAAGAAAATTACTTAGGCAAACAGGACAACATTTCCCCGCAGGTATAATTGGATGTTTGCAGGTGACAGGAGCACAAGGTGTAGGCCGACATTCTATTTCGCCGTGGACACACAAACATTGTTGACAGCCTTCTTCCCAAGTTGACCCGTCTTCATGTATAGTACCGTTTGATCTGCAAGATTTTTGGCACTCGCATTCCTCCACTTTGCTTATTCTACCCTCTGCAGCAGCTAGCTGAAAAGAAGGATGCACATGAGAATAATTAATTAATTATCTTTTATATTTTATGGAAATAAAAATTTTATTTTATTCATTCGCGATTTTTTTTTTTTTTTTTTTTTATTAAAGATTTAAGATCGCTTCAACCAACGGGTCATTAGCGACCGTTTATATACAAATGATTAAGTAATATATTTACAATGTCATAATATAAATAGTTAAATATTTTAATAGTAGAATTTATAACCAATTAGATTTCTTTGATTAGTTTAGTTATTTTAAGAAATTTTTTTACTTTATTGAAATTACTAATATTGTTTAGACATTTGAGACATTCTTGAATGGATACAGGTAACTTGGACTCTCTCCTTTGATTATTTAGACTTCTACATTTTATTAAAATTACATTTTATATTATAACGTGGCGCTATAAAAAAAAAAAGGAAAGTTCTTACAAATTCTGTAAGAATTGAATTTTTTTAAATATAAAATTAAAATTTGGGTACTTTTTTTTATGTTTGTAATAATCTGAATTAGGTTTTTATACAAGAAACAAACTGAAAGTTTTTTTATAAGATTTTTGTATCAAATCAAGACTATTAGTCACGATTCTTACAATTATGAAGAAAAGTCGCAAAAAATTTGAAAATTTGCAAAAATCAAAACTTACAATTGAAAAAAAAAATCTCGAAAATTTTCCAAAAAATCTAAAATGCATTTAGTCCCAACTCAAAATGTAATTACAATTTTATTCAATTTCGTGAATATCAGACAGCTCAAGTAACTAAAAAAATTTTTTAATTTGGACAAGACAATGTTTGTCAAGTCAGCCAATAATTATTAAAATATACTTACCCTGTGTGTCAATTCATTGAGATTATGCATCAACTGCTCGACTGTGTTTTGTAGAATAGAAAATTGACCGCAAGTAGGACATGAAGTATCAAGCTGAGGGCACTGTGATAAATATCCATGCGCACCTGGAATAAGCTTGACATCTTGAAGGGCGCCCTATAATAAATAATAAACCAAAAATTTATATTAATGAACATTAAACATTAAAGTTCAACGACACAATTGCGGGTGCAATGTTTCAAGATAACAAAGTATGTCTTACTACTTTTTACAGTAATTACGGTTATTGTCATTATCATTAGCTATTATCTAATTTTAATAATTGGTCATAGTGACAAATTTATGTATAAAAACTTTAACAAACGGAAATGCGGGTGGTGTGTAAAAACGACGGTGACAATGACTAAGGAGAATATAATCTCGACTCTTAAGTTATTTATATTAATATTAATATATAATTAGCGGACGTACTTTGAATAAAAAGTGTTTGGCGTTTCGTTGACCAACCCACAGTTGAAGTTGAGGCAGGGTAAAATTAGTGTCAGGTGGTCCAGGCCTCAGTAAACGCCTGTAAAGGGGGTGACAGTCAACTAGGAGCTCGACCTGCGAGCCGCTAATACTCAGGGCGACCCTGTGCCACACTCCGTCAGCCAGACGGAAGGGAAAGGCCTCGACATGTACGGCACCATCACGACGTGATACGTAATGAAGACGCAATTCGTCTTTACGTCCGCTGCTTTGCAGCTCCAAGTATCTACAATTTATCATTGTGTTAATAGTATTAAATTAAATAGGCTTGTTAGTTTTTTATTAGTTAATTTTATGTTGAGCTTTTCAAAATAATTGCTTTATTTTGTTCTTTCAGTTAGTCCTTCATCTGTCAGGAAGTATCAATAAAATTTATTTTAATTTATAAATTTTACCTTGAAATATTTAAAGTTGTTTTTTTGGACTTGAATAAATGGAGTCTTTATTGTTATTGTTATATAGTGAAGCCGTACAACGGATGAAGGGTTAATAAGAAAAAATAATGTGTAATTTATGTGTAAGTTAATTAAAATTAACGTACCTATTATTACCATGAGAAAAGGCTATTATTGTTCCCGAATTAGCCTCTTCTTGTCTCAAAGAGGCGGCTACAGTAAACTCCGGAACCCGCCGGAGCAAAGATGCCGCTCTTTCAAAATTTATTTGACTTACTTGAAGGTCTCTCTCCTCACCTAAAAAATATTTAAATTGTTATTTAAATTTCAATGTTAATTGTAAATTAAATTATAATTTATTTAAACATTTAAAAATTTTTCACAAAAATTCTGGGTCTTTAAATTTTATGAGAAAATTTTTTAATATAATCAAAGTAATTGTAAAAAATTTCCAAGTTTGCATACGGAGAGAAAGAAAAATAAGTTCCCTATTTTTCAGTAGGGAATTTATTGGCTCAAGAATTTTTTTAAATGAACCATTCAAATTTATTAATTTTTTGATGACAGATTACCAATATCTGCCTTTATTATAAAATATTAACATTCATTTTTTATTATATTAATTTTCATTAAAAATAAAAACTACAACACGGAAAAAAAAATGATATTTTATATTGTAAGCCTGACGCTTAGAAAAAAAAACTGGAAAATTAGTTTAAGATTATATTTATGTAAATTCAATTTTAAATATTGATTTTTATACTTTTGACTGTAATTATTACAGAATTTATAAAAATTATAATTTTTATTTTTCTCAAAGCGCGTGATAGTATAAAATATAATCATTGTGTTTTTTTGGGGTAAAATATCCCATAATTCTCAAAAATATAATTATCTTTACGAAACCAAAACAGTTTCCAAGTTTGCCAAGAATGTTTTCGACAATTTCATAATTCGTTAAGCGTTCCAGGCACTTTGAAAACTTTCTGGAATGTTTCAAAAGGATTGTGTTTTCTCAAGAAATTACAAAAGTTCCGGATAAGAGATTTAGGAACAATGATAAATAAAAAAGACAGCCAGTCGTGATGAGAGTGATTCTCTAAGCATTCCCTTTTTCATCGGATATATGGAGCCCTAAAAATAAAATATTATTTAATTCCTGAATGGAAGGGTTGAAATAATGAAACCGATTCACTGAGAAATTTGATAACATGAAATGTTAGCTGTCCTCATCATCATCCCGGAGAGTTATATCATTACTATCATAGAATATGTAGAATCGTCTCTGTTACTCGAGACTCTGACGATCTCAAGTTTCCCGAGTGCATATTCAACGGTTTGGATATTCAATGAGCACCTGCAACTGCTCAATGGTACCCAACAGTAATGGACAATGATAGTGATAGTAATTGTAATTATAGTAGACAAAATGACCATATCACCAATCGTCCCAGTAAAGCAAGGATATCATTTTCGTCCATGCAGACTATTTGATCCAAAAGAGTTGAAAATTGTAAAATAAATTGTTCCCATTAGATGCTCATGTTGAATTAATTATTTGGCTTCTTAGCTAACTTTAAAAGTACCCCTTTACTGATACGACGCAGGACACTCATATCTCGTTTCACACATGCCGCTATCGCGGTAACTCAATACCGTTGCTGGTAACCACTCTCTTTATCGACTGCGAACCTTGTACGTTATCATATAATATTATAGCATTTAATTCATAGGCGGCTGAAGATAAGTCAAAGCTCCTATTCCTATTTACTCCTTTACTTTCACACTTGTATTGATGCTAGCGAGAAATTCGGGGTAAGTTAAAGCGGACGAGAAGGTGCTGGAAGCTAAATAAATTAACGAAAAAGGATGAAGGAGATATCCAACCTTCAGACTCAATTACTTGGGTCTATGGACATTATTATACGGAGAATTGACGCGTGCCAGACGTCATGTTACGTTAATGAAAATTTTTACTCTTCAGTTCACATGGTTACCGTTTATTTATTGTATAGTTTTAAGTTGTAAGACTTCCATTCGTTTTGTTTCGAGCAGATGTATCATTAATTTTTTATTTTAATCGAGTTATTTTAATAAATTTTTTTGTAAAATTAATACAAGAAATTTCTAGATTATATCTCTAACCCTACGTAAAAATGATATATTCTGAAATATATAAGTATTCTAGAATAGACCTGTAGTCTTCCAATTTGTAGCTTTACTGAATTTTAATGCGTAAGTAATCAAGTTGAAATATTGAATTTTGAAGAATGATTTTCTATATTTCAACATGTACCATGTTATGCATTTAAGCTGATTAACTTCTGCAAAAAAGCGGAAAAATACGTTCAAAAAATTTAAAATTAATACAAGACAAAATTAATATTAATGTTTTTTATTTAACTGTGTGCTATGTATCTGGTAAAAATATTGTTACTGACGGCTGTAAGAATATAATCCCTTTTAGTAAGCTTTGGATGAATAAATAAAAAAAAAATAGTATTGTATTTGCCGAAGCAAAATTCACCTCTGCGCTAATTTTTATCAATACTGGATTAATAATAAAATTTTGTCGTAATTTTTATATTTTTGATTTTTTTGCTTATTTTTTCACATTATTTTTTTAGAATTTAGATCTTAAAGTTGAAAGAAAAGTGATTAAAATTG
Organism: Cotesia congregata; assembly: GCA_905319865.3. Lineage (NCBI taxonomy): Eukaryota > Metazoa > Arthropoda > Insecta > Hymenoptera > Braconidae > Cotesia > Cotesia congregata. The sequence continues at coordinate 16,907,376 of CAJNRD030001123.1, forward strand.
ACAATTTTTATAATTTAATATTTAGCTAATTGATTTTTTACGTTTTTATTTATATTTCAACATATAGTTCAAGAATAAACTTGTTTAATAATGACTTTTGTCAAACTTTATTACTAAGTATTGCAAATTATTTAAAATAATGCAGTTAAATTAAGGAAAAAAAATTTCAATACAGTAACTTAACTGCTCGAGGACAAAATCAAAAAAGTTTGGAAAATCCAAAATTGCACGCCTCATAATCTCATTTTTCCACAATAAAATTGATTAAAATAAAATATAAAAAGCAAAATAATAAAAAACAGAAAACTCTGCTATGGTTTAGTGGCGCCATAACTCTAAGGTGAGGAAAAAAAATACTATAATAAAATGTATAGATAGATATACAAAAAAATCCACAGTCATATATTAGTTTTTTATAAATAATAATTTAACGACAGTGAATTTAACGCTCATATTAATTAGGAAAATCCTTCGTGTGTTACTTTAGATAATAAAAAAAAAAAATTGTTCCGGTACGATAATTTTTTCGACCAATTTCCCTGCCACAGACACCCATCCATACGCGGACGTCCAAAAAAGATTATGTTTAATGTTATTATTTAATATGTTAAACAAAAAAATTGTTATTGAAATATATCTTATGTGCCTGACAAATTATTCGACTTGATATAAGTGTACTCATATTAACCTGTAAGTGCGATATAAATAACAAAAAATCAATTTCAGTTTCGAGAAAACTGCTTTTTTTGAAATGTCGAGAGTAGAGCACAACCTCAACGCTTCGCTTATGAGGCGTGCAAAACTGTGATAAAAATAATCGGAACAAAAATAACCAATCGACATAATAAACGTGATGTATTGAGTCAAGTATCATTAACACTAGCTTAAATATAACTCAGTAAAAAGTTAAAAGCATTGAATTTTTAATTCCAAAAATAGCTGGAATTAGTAATTGAAAACGAGTGACAAGTTTAATAAATCTTTGGATACGTTTGAATTTATATGAGCGCACAGTAAAAAATATTGTGTATTTGTGTCGAAAACGGTTTGTGTTAAAAATTGTGTAACATAAAAAATGTGTTATATACTCTTTATTAACATATTTTGTATGTTACTGGGGAATAAATACAAAGTTTGTGTCAAATTCTTCATTAATATAACATCAACTTTGTGTTGACAGCCCGTCGATTCTTCACTTTACGCAGCAAACATTTTCACGAAAATATAATAAATATATTAAATAATAAAGACAATTAAATTTATATGACACTGAAGTTAGCAGACATCTAAAAATTTTTAATTTTTTTTATTAAATAAATTACAACTAAAAAGATATTTCTAAAAAATTGCACTTCTAGTTTTTAAAGTTTTTTAGATGTGACATTTTTTTTTTTAATTGTTAAATTGAAATTTTTTCAATAAAAAATTTCTAAAAGTTTTAAAATGTCGGTTAACTTCATTTTCATAAATTTATAACTCTGCTGCTTTACTTTTAAAATCTATAAATTATTTTTTGATTTAATTATTAAAAATTTTTCATACTTTCTTCCTTCCAATTATTTATAGTCGGTAATTGTTGATGTTTCGTTAAAATGTAAATGATAAAAAAAAACATTTTTAAATAAATATTATTTACTGCAGTTGAGAAAATAAAAAAAAATTGTTTTATAGGTTATGTTATAGGCATCAAACAGTTGATGAAAATAAATAAATTTATTTAACATTTATTTTGTGTTAAAATTGACACTGTAGAAGTGTATGATTCTCTGCGCCCTCTTGTGGCGATATTTCAACATAATCTTTGTGTTAAAAAGGGGTTACACAAAATTTGTGTTGAAATTTCAACACATATCTTGTGTCAACCATTTTTAACACACAAACTGTGTTGATTTTACACAATATTTTTTACTGTGCGGTTTATTTTATCGTTTTCGATGGGACAATGAAGCACACGTTCAAACAATATTTCGGAGGGTCATAAAGCCTGGAGTTTCCAACATAAAGCGACGATATGGTGCGAGCTTTTACACCCCTTTCCGTCTCTACGTATATAATCTCTATGCGATGGGTATTACGATAATACTTTCATTTATTTTCATCGAAATCCCCAAAAGCTGGCAATTGAAATTTCGGTTCACTGAATACTACCCCTACAACTTTACACTCGAAATGCTCACTAAATCCTTTTGATAGCTTTTTAAATAAATGAAACATTTAATAACTGTTTTTAAACTGGAAATATATACAAGGTTTTCATTATTTTAATAATAATTATTATTATTTATTATCAATCAATAAGTTATAGAATTTGCTTATGGTAATCAAAATTTCAAGTTGCAAATCCATGCATAGTAAGAATTATTTATGATATTTATTATCAATTCTATTCTTAAATTTAGATTTTAAATCAACTATTTTTATCAAAAACAAAATTGTTATAATAATAATTTAATTTTCGTACAAAATTAGATGAGATTTTTTTTCAATTAAATATTGATATTCTTTGCAAGAATAATATCACGAAGTTGACAATTTTGCAGGAAAAATATTTACTTTTGGGTCATTTTCATAATTATCTTATGAGTTTAATTAAAATTTTTCCACTATTTTGATAATAATCTCTGTCAAACTTATTATAAATTACTTCTCTCCATTATTTAATTTCTGTCGTATATTAACGGTTAAAATATCTTACGTGTCAACTATAAATCAACAAAATTCATGAAATTGGGCTCACTTTTTTTCATACATTTTATTAGAATAATTAAATATTTTTATGATAAATTTCATTACTCAATCATATTTATTTTAAAATATGAATTTAAGAATGAATATATTAATTATTAATTTATAGAAACAAAACCTTTTTATCGCACGGAAACTGTGCAATAAAATATCAGATCAAAAAAATTTCCCTCAATAAATTATTTCAATTTTAAATGAAAAGTTGATAGAAAAATCCATAAAATAATAAATGACTCATGTAATTTTAGATAAAAAGTTTATTGACCTTTGAAAGAAGGGCTAATGACCTTGAGACATTTTATTAATCCCTCTGGATATATAAGACCGTGTTATATTTTTTGGGATATCCAGAGCCAGGCCGAACATTATATTAACATTACACCCCTTCCCCGAGAAACACGCGAACTACCCTGATGATCGTAAGCTGGTTATTGGGCGGAGTTTGAAATAATTAGACAAAACCTCCAGACTATTTTATATTCTACGAAATGTGTTGCGTGAATGTATGGTTTTAATAATTCTAGACAATGATTATTAGGTCCTAAGCACCTCAATGTCTTGGGGTCTGTATTTTCAGGGTCATAAAAATTACAGTGATGACCAGCGAGGCACAAATAGAAACCGAAATAAAAATTCAAATAATAATTGCAAGTAAAATAAAAAAATTAGCATCAGTTTATGGATACTCACCCTGAAGATAATATGCAGGTTTCAGTCTAACGAGACCGGGTACTTGTGTCACGCCCTGGCGTGTCGTGTTGTGCAGTTGCAATGCTGCCAAGAGGTCTATACTACCCCCTATGTCATTTCCGGTTCTCGTTTTAACGACGGCCACTGTCGTCGTTTCAGTCACTGCAGCGGATGCTGGACTCGTCGTTTCCTCTTCTATACTGTCGATCGTCGCTCCCATAACTGCAATAAAAAATTTTTATTGTCAGTATTAACATTCATGTTTATATTTTTCTACAATCTATGTCACCGATCATTGATCGAATATTTTTTGAATTAATAATATTTAATGATAAACAAAACAGTTTTTATGAATAACTTTTCAGCCATTTTGCGAATAACGTAAATTTATGTCACGAACCCGGAAGGAATTGGAGCGTAAATAAGTTATTGCAGTAAAAATAATTTTTTGGGACGTTTTGCAGTGATCCGAGATCCGAATAAAAAATTTTTTGATATTATAGTGACATTAACTTTAAAGGTGGTGTACTATTGGATTTTTTTTTTACAAAGGTATTTTAGTTAAAGTTTCTAAGCTAAATTTGTCAAGTAAAATCATTTATTTAATTCTGTGAGATGAATGGTCGAGAAAGGTCAAGCTTTTGCCTGTGCAAAGATTGTATTACAAAAGTACTAAAATAATACCTTTCATTATATTGTAATACTGTCACACCTTTAATATAAAATTCGCTTGAATTGTAATAATTCTTTATTAATTTAATAAGAGTGACATTTGAGCTTTTAGTTTTTGTAATTCTGTTGACATTTTTAATGAATGCTTTATTAAATTGAATAAGTTAAATATATACTGATAAAAAGTAACTTTATAAAAACATGCAATGAAATAAACTTGTTATTATTAAGTTAATTTCTTTATCAGTATATATTTAACTTATTCAATTCAATAAAGCATTTGCAATTTGCTTAGTTGCATAAGTTTTAATCTCACCGTGATAAAGAAGTTAATTTAATTTAAGGAAAAAAATTTTTAAACCAAAGAAATCATTTTGAAAAAGTTTATCTTGATATCAGGCAGGAAAATTTTTAAATCAAGTGAAATTTTCCTTTAAGAATCATTTTTTTGTTTAAGAATTTAAAAATTTTTCTCTTGAGTAAAGTCAATTTCTTTATCAGAATAGAGAATGTAACAATAATAGAAATAAAAAGAGAAACTACACGAAAAAAGAAACAGTTGAAATTTTAGAGTTAATCATGTAAATTTTAATATAGAATATGGTAATTATTTCCAAGTGGGGTCAATCCCATTTTTCCCTATGTTTGGTCATAGAAAAAAAATTTTTTTTTTATCAACTTGATCAATTTTTATTTTTAAATTATTCGTTGTTTTATGTATTTAAACAAAAAAGTATATCAAAAAAAGATAAAAGAGAAATTTTATCTAAAAACATGAAAGTCAATTTTTTTTTCTAACTTTTAAAGGCAAAAAAGCTATCAAAATCTTTATTTTTTCCTTTCACAATATTTTTTGTCATAAATGCGCGGTAAAATAAATAAACCAGCAGAATAAAAAAAAAAACTTTTTAAATGTTAATTATTTACCTAATTATGACCCCACTTGTAAATAATTACCTAAAATTTTCATGAACTCTGCAAAAAGTACATTTTAAAATTATGAAGATCATAATTTCAAATAAAATTTTTATGAAATAAAATTCTGTGTATTGATTTTTACAGTTTTAAAATGTAATTACAGTTTGTGAAAATTTTACTTTGAAACTGCAATTGTTTCATTTTTTTGTACAGAGACCTTAAATATTAAAATTCACACTATAAACTTTAAAAATTCAATTATTATTTTTTCCGTGCGAAACAAGAAAAAAAAATCACAAAATTAATTTAAAAAATAAAACAAATAGTAACCGTAGGAAAATAATGCTGATATTTCTTGACAGTTGTAAATAGTGTAATGAATATTTTTTGTATTGTCATAAGTAACAGTAATAATATTGTAACATTTGATTGACAAATTGTAAAAAGAAGCAGCGAACTCTACCGTGGCATTGGCCGTTCACAAGGTTGCTCGTGATAGTAAAGTCGAGGCAATTACAATTGTACATTTGAGTATGAGTACACGTCCCGAAGGACATGAGAAAAGCTCGTCTATACTCGTATTGATTAAAAACCGCGTAGCTTTTTAAAAGCTGAGCTTAAAATGAAAATCACATTTTTTGAAGAACACAATAAAAAAAAAAAAAATAAAAAGACTAATTATAAATAATTTTGATTTACAAACTTGGTAATTAAATACGTTAAAAATAATCCGAATTTAAAGCCCGTACCTTTGTTGTTCTGTTAATTTATTTAGCGTCAATTAAGCTGAGTAGAGAGCACGCTGCCCAACAAACCGGAATAGCCATTGCCATTACACATACCAGCAATAGAAGAATGGCGAGGTAAAGAGAAGTAGAAGAAGAAAGACGATAGAAGAAAAGAAGAGAAGCCCTTTTGAGCCCTCGTATTTCATCGACACCGCACCGATGTCTCATTCTATTCCATTCGCTGCGCTGGGTGACAAAGCCGAGCTTTAGCTACGCGTTATAACTAAAGTAAATCGTCCGGTAAATTAATGACATACTGGGTAGATACGATTACTATACTTCTGCTTCTATTCTACTGCTACTATTAATTTACCGCTGCAATTATTCCGACCACAACTATGCTTACTATCAATACTTGATATCTGCTTTTTAAAATGTTATTGGATCAATGGAAAAAAATTTTCAATCAAATAAATTATTTTATTCCATTGAAGTTAAATAAGAGTTTCACTGTTTTAAATCAAGCTGAAAAATTCTTGAACTAGGTATATTATTATTTATTTGTTTTTACCAGATGTACAAGTCTGTTCGACAAACTTTGTTACATTTTTGTTTATATAATTGTCAAGAACTCTTAAAAGGGAGTATTTGTTTATAATCTAACAATCTAACATTTTTCTTAGTTCAAGAAATTTTCTACTTGATTCAAGATGATCATTGATAGCTCTTCAAAATAACATTTTTGGTCAAAGATGTATTGTCTTGAATCAAGTTAATTTTTTCAGTGGAAAATTGATTAAAAATAATCAAATTCTTTAAAATTAATTTCTTGGCTTGAAATTATTTTTTTTAGTCAAGTTAATTTTGTTATCAGTGCATCAGACAAAACATATTAATGCTTCTGTAAATAAAAACGATTTCTTAATTCAAAAAAATATTTATGCAAGCTATAATTTTCTTGAATAAAATTTAATTTTTTTGAATAAAAAAAAGTATTATTTTGCCTAATACTATTTTGATCTTCTTTATCGATTTTCTTGGTTCAAGTAAACTTTTTTTCTGTGTAAATATGAACTGTGTGATCTTATTAAATTATTAAGTTAATTACACTTGGTTGATACACTGAAAAAAAAAAAATTAATGATTAGACAGAAAAATTCTTGAACCAATAAAATCATTTTAATTGATTTAAAAATTTTTTGTCTTGAATCAATTTTTTTTCAGTGTGTAAAATTTGATTTGTAAATAGAAGATAGATAAAACAATATTTAAAAAAAAAAAAACATCAAACACAGACAAAAATCAGGTTTAAAAATTTTACAATTGATGGAGTAGCCGATTAAACAATTTTATATTTTAACAAAAAATTTTTTTATGTGCTAATGCGTTTCAACTTGAAACTTTCAAGTGACATAAATAATAAATATATCATATCATATTATATAGTACACTGTTTTTCAAAGTTGCTTTCACCCTCTTATTATATCTGTGGTATCGGCGTTACGTCATCCGTCTCAGTCTTAGTCTTGTCTTGTCTGTGCTTACACAACTTACGTCGCCGGGCGACGATACGAGAAAAGTATTATGTATACAGATATAATAGTGCAGAGAATAAGATGAAGATGCGGGATGAAACGGAAGAGGAACTGGGTGATGGCAGACTGCCGGGCGTCAAGACGACGGGGCTATCGAACCGTATACGTGGGTCTGTCCACTCATTGGGCTATTTTATATTTTTTCATTATTATTATTATTATTATTATTATTATTATTATTATTATTACTGTTACTATTATTCCATTCTTACTGTTAAATAACTTATTATCATTTGTATACGTTTAGTTAGGGCTATATAATGATGAACTGAAGTGTAGCAAGATATGGATGATTATATAATTATGTAATAGTTATCTGAAAATTGTCGAGAAAATTGAACATATGGAGGAGGGAACGAAGAATTAGATGAAAGAAATGAAATTTTATTTCAGCTGGGGACCGAAGTCTGACGTGTCATCGTCTATTTGTCATGTTGTATCAACGAGAGCGGATATTATATGTACAATATCTTCTATCTTGTATCTAGTATCTGGCAAATGCATTTTTCACCCCAAAGTTTAACGCTCTCAAGCATTATGAGAGTAAGTTTCTATTCCACTTTTGGTTAAAGGTAGAACGAGGGTTCATACCCGAATGCTATCGATCAATACCCTACGACAAAGCTTCCATGTTTCTCCCTACCTCAAATTACGGTTTCGACACGTCCAAACTAAGTCTTAAGATATATAATTCATCATTGTCTTTTATTAATATTTTATGAGTTGCTATTGTTGTGATTGGATTGTTTTATAAGCTACACTTAGAAGTGAAGTTTCATTTATTATTTTTACCTGCGTACTCGAAAAAAAAAATTTAGGGACTGTTCTTATAAATCAAATATTTAATTCTTCAATTACAATTGAGCTGAAAATTTTTTTCATCTGTAATCATTAAAAAAATAAATACCTATATTAAATAATATTAATAACCAAAATAAAAAATTTTTAAATTATGTAAAATTTAGAAAAATTTTTTCAGTTTAAGAATTTTTATCCTGAATTAAGCAAAATTTTTTTTTTCAGTGTACTACGACTATATCTGATATTTTTTTTCTCACAAATGTCTTCTGTTTAAATCAATTTAAAGTGTACATTTCGTTCACAAAAATTAATTTAAAAAATCTAAGAAATGTTAGTTAGAAATTGATATTCTTTCACTCAAGAAATTAAAAAATTGAAGTGATTAATTTTAACGAATTCTTGGACCCAAAAATTTTTCTCAGTGTACAATTTAATTTTTTATGATCACCAAAAAATTCCAATTATTTAGTTTCTTATTCTTCATGAAGTATGCAAAATTAATTTTTTATAAATGATAAGTTGATATAAGTTATGCAATACATGAAAGTATTTTAGACAACAACCTTATTTCTTCAACACTAAAACACTTTAGTGTCAAAGTAAGCTCTAAATATCTAGAACTTAACTTGCAAAAATATATTTGAATTGTTAATTTAATTATAGAGTTCAGAATTGACCTTATTTAATCCCGGGAGTTAGTAATTAAAAATTGATAATAGGTTAAAAGCAATTAGCCGTATAAGTGTAGTATTTATCAATAATAAATGCAGTAAAATAAACAAATTGAGAAGGACTTTACTAAACGTTATCAAAAAGTCGATGCTGGAAACTCGGATTCCTGCATAATGATAGACGGTTGTGTACCAGCATGAGTCGAGTAGTCAGGGTCAAGGTCGAAGCTAACTCGATCGACCGGTCGTCGACTTTGACTTTGTATATTCACGTACTCTATGTCTTTCTATTCCCTATTTACTCATTATCATCATCATTGATTAAAATCACACATAATACATATAATATTCGACCTCCGATAAAAGAAGATAATTTAATGTGGACAAAAAGAAATTGATTGCAATGTAAAAGTTACTGCTGGCTGAAAGAAAAGCGTCTTTATCCTAGTCCTTGACAGCATGTCCTTGTTACATCAAAATAAAAAATGACGATAATTTTTGATGGGTTGTAATGACGGCTGTTGGATCTCTTTAGTAAATTGCTGGTGCGTTTATTTTCATTTATTCTTCTAAATCTAGAGGTAGGATTCAATGTGCTAGTGGCAATATAAGGAACATTGAGGTATAATATATTTATGAATATATGTATCTATGTGTACTATCTATGTGTACAGAGAGTAGAGCTCCAGTGGAGAGAAAAAGCAATTTCAGTACAATTTTTCAGTACAATCGGATACTGGCTGATAAAATGAGACAAAAAGTGTTCTAACGAGAGAAGTAGAGTAGCAAGGCCACAAAAGCAGCCTCAAGGCTAATCTCTTCCTCAATCATGGAGCTTTTGTATCGCGATGTGCAATCGCGAGATGTTACTCGGCATCACCAGGGTGCTTTTCGCACGTCGCGACGCTTCCACCTCGTTTCCTTCTTTTTATTCGCTCGATACGTACCTACCAATGTCTAATTTTTAGATGCTAACTCAAAATCAAATAATAAGTCAATAATATTATTATTAAGTTAACTTTATTTGTGTTGGAGTAAAATATATTATAGAGCTGAATCTTGAATTTTTTCACAAAAACTTTTAATGATCCATACATATCAGGTTGAAAAATTTAATGATTTTGAATAAAAAAAAAAAAATTTTTGAACTAAGAAATTTTTCTTGGTTTGAGTAAATTTTACTTGATTCAAAAATTTTTCTGCTTGATTTAAAATAAAGAAATTTGTCAAATTGATTTTGTTGGTCAGTATTTTTTAATGAGAATTCGTATTAAGACTTTTTTTTATTAGAGTTGAATTTTACTGTCATTAATTTATATTCATTTTTGATTTTTTTGAGTAATAAAAATTTTTTGCTATTGAAAATTATTAATTATAATTATTTAGACAAAAATTTGTTAAATAAATAAAAAAAAATTAATTGACTTTATTAGCAATATTGTCAATAAAAAAAATGTAAAATAAAAATGAATTAAATGTTTTATTAATAACATTAAAAACTAAATTTGACATTTCTCAATGATTTATAACAGCATGAAAATTTAATTTGGTAATAAGGTTAAAATAAACATAACGTAAAGAACTATTTTAGTAGGTAGATCCCAATCATTTTAACACAGCAACAAAAATGTATATTAAAGACAATTGTGTTCCTGGAAATCATACCCAACAATCGGTTGACAAATATTATATGTAATTTGTGATCACGCGATCGCGATACTCTTTTATCATTCTCACCAGCGGTTCAAAAATCATCGTTTAAAAAAAATCACTTGAATAATAACACAAACTATCATTGTTTTATTATTTATTACTCACCGGTATTTCTTTCAGCTCATTTAATCTTTCTCCTCTCCTCTCACTATCCTACTACGACTACAACGACAACTATTTTATAATTCAGGCACATTACTTCATTGGAATTCACGATAATAAAAAAACAGTACTATTCAAACAGGAAACCTCGGGAACAAGTTAAATAATTCCATCTCTAAGTCACGAAGTCATTTTTTTCATAATAGCCAGAATTCTTCATAAAACTCAAGGTTTATACAATCGTTATCAAATAAACATATAAATGACTCAAAGAAGAATATAGTCTTTAGTGTACACTTTACGTTTAGTATTTAATAATAATATTTGTTCATCATTACCAATATTTGTAATAAGATTTGAGTTATTTTTTAATGCTCTGTTTGGTAATTTAAAAATAACAAGAGTAAAAATATTTAAGATCAATAATAATTATGCAATAACACGCGAGTAAGCCCGAGTCAGAGTCACGATAACAAATGTGACCAGTGGAAATAGAAATCATTGAAATATATAAAAGGTGATTCAACTTTAATAGTAGGAAAAAAATGAATAACGCACAACGACCTAAAGAGACACCGAGCACGCTATGAATTTTTATTGGTCAAAGAGTAAAATCTTGGTGACGAGTGACGTGTGACCCTAATGTAATTTTAGTTTTATATTGTATCATTTATTTTTATATCTACTCGCTAGATTTAAAATACTTTTTTTATTTTCTTGTTATTCCGCAATGATGACCAAGCAATTTCACACACCAATTTCCTGTTACTTTTTCTCTGATCTACTCTAAATTCCAAATTGTTTGTTGTCAGACCGTGATAATAGTACAAATGTTATTTCCGCATTAATGTTGTGGCATTTCCATTCCAATTACTTTAATTCGACTAGATACAGATTTTATATACACTAATATATATATATGTTCAAAATTAATTTTGATAAATTTATGAAATCGATGGCATGTTTAAAATTATTGTAGTAAAATTTAATTGTTTTTTTAAACAAATTTTAACTAAAAGTAAAATTTTATTTGAGAAAGAAAATTTTCTTCGCTCAACTTTGATTTCATCGACCATAATTAAGATCTACATACACTGCTAGAAGGATTTATTTCTATCAAAAAATATTTGTTAATAGTTAACAAATCATTTCGGCTGCCCAATTTTAAAACACAGTAACTGCAAAATTTTTATACTTGATTTTTTTTTATGTGACCGCATCATTAGCTAACTTAATTGCAAAATGGCGTTAAGTCATAAGTACTTGATGGGCTCAAATCTTTCTTTTTTCTTTTTCTTTTTTTTTACAAATCTGTTATATTTTATTTTTGTTATTTTTTATCTTTATGCTCACCTACTCGAGTAACTGTGAGGAGATTGATGCAATCCGAATATGTTATTTAATTTTTTTTGGTTATCATTGTCAGTACAAAAAATAATTTTAAGAATAACTAACTTGTAAAAATTATTAACCCTGTTAATGGCTACGGCCGTTGGGTTTGTTTGTTTATAAATAAATAAATAAATAAATATTCAAGTATTTTCTATTCATAAATCAAATTTTTCATCAATTTGGCGGGTAAACTTTTTTTTAGTAAGAAAAATTGGAAAAAATTTTAAAATGTTAGCTACTGTGTTTTGAAATTGGGCAGCCGATTTATTAGAGACCACTTTTTAGTATTAAATAAAAATTTCTTAGTATTTAAAATGGTTTGTTTGTATTTAATAAATCTGCTATTCATTTATTAAATATTAATAAATCTTTTTAAACACTAAAAGATATTTATTAAGGATTAAAAAGTGGTCTGTAATAAATGATTTATTAAATAATAAAAAATATTTTTAACTATAAACAAATCCTTCTATCAGTGTAAATATTTTTTTGGATCCAGAAATTTTTTTTTCTACTCAAGAATTAATTTCTACTGTGTAGTAATACAATAAAAAATAATAAATGCCACACACAACAATAATCGCAGATATAAGTTGAGAGTTTCAAAGCAATAATATACTCCAGGCGTTATCCATCAAAACAGCACAAAGCTTACAGCAGTATGTGGAAATGGTGATACTCGAGAGTTAATGCTAATGTCAGTAGCAGGCACGGAAATTACCTCCAAGTGGACAATATCCAATGAATATGCAAATTAAATCTCAACTGAAGCTCGAGTGGTACTGTCGTCGGGCTGTAGTCTGTAGTGGATGCATGATCTCTCTCAGCAGTCTTTTACCCGCTATCGCTATCAAATACAATTGACAAATCGTAATGATACACCGTCTCTTGCAGTCTACTTCATCAATTATGCCACAAACTTGCCACCGCAAATAAAATAAAGCTAACACTCATTTATTCAATTACGCATCGTCGAGCTTTCACTTAAAGTGTCAAGCAATTAAATTTCAATAATTAAAAAAAAAAAACATTGATTTTAAAATTTTTTATCGATAATATCATGTGTATGGTGTGAAAAAATTTACTTTTTATGGGAAAAATAAAAGTGAGATAAGAAAAAATTATTTATAAATGATCGATAATCGAAAGTGCTTTATGCTGTGTAATAAATAACGTTTAATTCAAAGGCATCAAAGATGAAATACCGACGCGGCTGAATGCATCTCAAAGGGAGCGATAAAACCCCCATTAGTTTAATAGTAAACGTTTTATTTTATTATTCTGTAATTTTAATTGTATTTTAACTATAAAATGAATTGTCAAAGCAATCCAGTTAGCGAGGAATTGATTTGATCGAAGGATGAGTGTCTGGACACCTTGGCGCCAGTTCAAGCCACGTAAATAAGTACAAATCGTAAATACTTGACAAAAGAAATAAAAATAGTTGAAGCGATAAAGAAGTAAAGAGCTGTAAAAAATTTAATATCAAGAACCTGATGGTAATGACCCGATAGATAAAACGATCTAAATGACTAAGTAACGGAAAAAATCTTTACGGTACTGTATTACTTTCTCAGTTCATTACTTCACAGTTTCAAGTTTTGAGTAATAATAGTTCTCACACGGAAAAAAGTAAACTGTAATAAATAACAGTCGATTTATAATAAGTAATGATCAACTGCTAAAAATTACCATTTCAAACAATGAAATCGTGATTTTACTATTCACTTTATTATATTTACCATTCAAACGTTACAATTTACTCTTTACAGGAAGAAAATACTATTTCAAACAGTAATATTCGCTATGTAAATGTCTAAAATGTTAAAGTATAATAATTAAGAATTCAGACTTTGATATTTATCATTTCGTACCTAAAAAATGATCTTACGATATGTAAGAAGTATAAAATAAAGTTAGTAAATCTCTAATACAAACAACGCTAAAAATCAAACTGTAATTATTGACTTGCTTGGACTGGTAAAATGTATATTTTAAAAGTATAATTTTTACTGTTTCAAATTTTAAATTCTCCCACAGTGAGACCCCCTTCTCTTTCATCTGAGTTCCCCTTCTCCTGATAATATGGACTATATATTGAAATGGCAATTTTTACTGTTTGAAACTGTAATTTTTTAAGATAAAAGAGTCGTTATTTACTATAGTGACAGCTACTAATCACTTATTTTGGATATTAAATTATAAATTGTGGCTTTTATACTTTCTACATTAAGTTCTGTAATATTTACATTTTTGCCACCCCGATGTCCGCTTTACTGTTTGAAACTATAAAAATTAACCGGAATCCGAGTGAATATTACAGTTTATTTTTTTCCGTGCAAGAATAATTGGTCTCATTGCAAAATATTTGGACACTTTCCGTAAATAAATTTTTATAAATCACAACATCAGGCTATTACTCGAACAAAAAAAAATTGAAAAAGAATTTGGTATAAATTCATCATAATTTTCATGTATGAGAATTTTTATATATAAGAAAACAGTGAACTGAATTTCATGAAATTTTTTTTAGATTTCAGACACAGATTGCAGATTTTATAGTATTTTATTAGATCATTTTAGTAATTTTTTTTCACGGGTAAAGTAAAGATCTTTACTTCTGTTTTAGTTGTAAGTTTAAATTAGTCAACACTTTGTTAAATTATTTATTCGACCGTAAACAAAACTGTGACAATACAAGCTTCTTTAACTTTTTCCGTTTTGTATAAGTATCTAAATACTGATTTACTTTCCTTTGTCTAAGACCGAAAATATGAGGGTTCAGGTGCTCTTTAAACGAACCACTTACAATCAAACGTTTTTAGGGACAGACAAAAGTGACGTTGGGGTGAAATTTTCTCCCCTGAGACGTATATTAAAGTAATGTTTCAGCTTTTCTGGATTACAAAGAGCTACTGATATTTAATGAACTGAAAATTTTGAGTTTTTATCATATAAGAACAATTTTATCACAAAAAACAGAACATTATAAAAAAAAAAAAAAAAAGTGATTTTCTGAAGAGGCGTGACACGGTTCTAAAAATACTAAACAATGAAAAATCAGCTGTAACTACTTTATGCCTATGCATTTTGCATTAAAACCCACAATGTCACAATGTGTTTTGTTTGATGTAACTTTTTATAGTTGGATAAAAAAAGAGCTATTGTATTTTTAGAGCGACAAAAATATGTAGGTACGTGATGAAGAAAAACTTTTACCCGAACCACTGGGACAAAAAATAATCTAAATCTAATAAATATTTCCATAAAACAATAAACGTCGCGTGGGAGTTGACTGTTCTGTCGATAAATTCATATTTTGTCCTTCAAAAAATGATCTCTGGAGTATTGTCTAAGAATAGATATCTTTAAAGTCAAAAAGTGATGTCTTAAATAAATTTTGTTACACCTGGACTGTTTAGAGCCGTCTATTTTCTATTTCTCTTTATTGATTATCATAGTAACAGAAAATTTTAAGAGTGAAATTAACAGAGCTAACTTTTAAAATTTTTTTAGTGATTTTGAACTTGACTGTAAAAATTTTCTGTGAAAAAATTTTTTGACATAACTTGTTTTCATTTACAGCCTGATTTGATCCTATGTGCTCATATCAGGCTATGAATAATAAAAAAATAATGATTCATTACATTCATTTATTCTTTTAAAGTGTACTTGAATTAACATGTCGTATTAGTACAAAAATTGACTCGGTAAAAATAAAAATTTTTTTTCTATTTTAAAACTTAACTCTTTTGTAAGGAAACGATTCAGCGATCATACGCCATCTGTTAAAGATTGTAAAGACTACCTTTGATCGATAAATTATGTATAAGTATATGTATGGCCATATCAGAAAATTTTTTCACGAGTTAAAAATTCCACAGGAAAGTTAAAAAAAATTACAACGCATTTTTTTATACGATAATTTTTGCAACAAAAAAAATAATCTTGCATTTTTAAAAATTATCGAACGTCTGTTGAAGTTATATACTTAAAGAAAAAAAATTTCAATTTGAAAAAAAGCCATAAAAATAACGATATATTTGGTCCTTCGTTTCCGTCGATAGTATCAGCCCTCGAACGTTCCGAGCAAATTTCTTACGAATCACTGCTGCGTAACTAAGCTCTGCCTGATGTTTATTTTCTCGGTTATGCCCGGTTGTATTACCCCTATGCGACGATGAATGTAACAGTCAGAAGGCGGCAAACCCGAAAGTTCTCGAGGGACAATAAAGTACACATAAAGCCCCTATACTAAAATGTTCCGATGCACATTCGATGATCCCAACATTTTCTGACCCCATACTTCACTAGTCCCTTTATTGTGAAAGAATCTTTTTGTCTTTGTCTTGATTTTAATAATCAAAGCTGGAGCGAAAGTGATAAATATTAAAGCTCTATTGAAGAGCTGATGAATTATTTAACGTCGAGTGAAAATGGCTTCCCCATTAAGTGAGATGAAAAATGAATGAAAAGTGTGAATAGTTTGTAGTCTGTAGTAGAAAGATGAAAGAGGAAAAGACAATTTTCCTGTGATTCTATGGGCATCACCCTTAATTCGCAATTCAACGAAACCAGAGGGCGGTTTCTTTTCTTTCCCTATTCAACGAACGGATGTGTTGGATCCCCGAGGAGTTGGAGCTGGAGCTGGAGCACCGCATTCGATAATGAGCAATTCGCTCACCATTTCCAGTCTTTTGTGCCCTTTGTGGCCGCGTGCCAGATCTCCCTGGGGAACAAACCAGCCCCGATATAATACGACATTCTATTTTCTATTCTATGTCCCATCACGGACAGTTGGCCCTTATACCCAGCTATATATACCTACTACAGATTCTGTTATGACTTGATAAATATAGTCACAAAACTATCATCATTGAGTGTTAAATATTTTATTTATGACTTGAAATATCATGGCATCACTTTGTCTAGACAAAGGAAAACTTTTTTTTTCATTTTTATTCTGCTCCAATTGACCTACAATCTCGTTTTTGATTTATGGTATTGTTCTTTATGGATTTTATTTTGTCTGATAGGTAAACATTTTTTTTTTTTTATTAATCAGTATTATTCAAACCAATATAAATTTAAGTAAGTTTTGTTAAAACTTAAATTTTTTTTTTTTCAATTGATAATTTGCAAAAGTAAAATCATTCACAAACAGAAAAAATAAATATTTGTGTCAAATAAACGACTTCAGTTTGTTTGATTTGTATTAAGAAAATCTTCTATACTTTTTTAGGTAGATTTTGTTAGAAATCTAACTATTGCATTAGTCCTCATGGTGGAATTTTCACCTGATTTTGCTATTATATGTTATAATTAGTCGAGTAGGTTCCAAAAATACGATTGGTTAAAAAATTTATATATGTATGTATATATATATATGTAATATAACCAGCCTTGTCATCAGGATATCTCAAAAAGTTTTCAACCGATCTTGATGAAACTTGGTACACATATTCTTTGGGTGATTACCGAGGTCGAGTTCGAAGATGAGCAAAATCGGTCAATTAGTTTAGAAATGGCGGCCATTTAAAATTTTCAAAATTTTGTAAATTTCAAGTTTTGTAACTTTAACCGTGAATAACTTTTGATTGATAGAAAAGAGCTCATTTCTGAAAACTTCATAGTGAAGCTGATTATATTTCCTTCAATTTGACCTATAACACTTATACTTTAAGAAGATTTTTATTAATTTTATAGGCCACTCAAAAATTTTAAAATAATGAGAACTTTTTTTCAAATGTGGTTTTTTTAGAATGACTTTTGAACAGCTTTATCGACCGATACCAAAAACTAATCAGCTTTTAACATCAAAAAACTACGTCGATCGCCGCTGGACCGGTCAAAATCGCTTGATTCGTTTGTGAGATATCGTTGACGAAAAAAATCGAATTAAGAAAATTATCTTGACTCAAGAATTTTTCCTCTTGATTCAAGAATATCATTTTCTTCCAATTGGTGTTCTTGGTTCAAGACTTTTGCTCTTGAGTCAAGTTAAAATTTTTATCAGTGTGTTATCGAACAAATTAAATAACATAAATAAAGAAAATCTCATATCATATGAAATCTACCTTCCATTTCGGGTGAGGCCGAATGGCATTTTTTTTTGTGTATTCTTATAAAGTGGTATTTTAAACGTTAAATTTCATATTAAAGTTTGTTTAGTTCATCAATATTTACACTTCCATATAAAAAATTCCAATTGTTTTATCTCATAAAAAATGTAATCGTTTATACCGCCACTTGTTTTCTCCAAAACAATTTAGATAAGACACACTTTATCTAAAAAACATGTAGATTGTAGGCATAAGAATAAACCCGACTATGAAATTTTGGTGGTCCTCAGAAACAATTTCTCACCGCGGATGTTAAGGCTTGGAGTATAATTTTTTAATTTCATGCATACGACCTCATTATTCTATCTCATGTAAGTAAAAGTACGACCTCTTTGGCTCAGATGTAACTTACGTTTGAATAAATTATTTTTCCGTTGTAAGTCGACAGTAACTTTTAGTTGTATTTTTAGCTTTGTTTCACGTAAAACAACAGTGATATAAAATTGATGCATGCAATAAATATTTCAGTACTTCTTCTAATATGCAATTCAAATACTATTCAAAAAGCCATAAATAATTTACAACAATGAAATATTGAACTTTGCTAATAAAATAATAAAGCGTAAATTAACAATACAATGTTTGTATACTTGAATGATCATTGAGGAAAGCTATTTGTTTTCAATGTCATATTTTTCATGTCAGTAAATGAACATGCTAATTTTTGTAACGCAAACTTAGTATAAAAATTGAGACTTACTCTACAGTAATTGAATAAAATCTTTGAAAAATAAAGTGATCTAGTGTAACATAAATAATGGAAAAGTTTTTCCATTGCTAGGAACGTGATTCAATGATTGAATTGGGTATCGTAGATTATTCAAATGCCTGAGTAACTATAATCAGTATCGGTTAAATGGATGAACCATGTTTGATCGTATCGACAATCGAATGCAGCAAATACATGGACGTTACTTCTTAGTCATCCGTGTTTGAACAGTGGTTATTTCTAGCACTAACATAATTACTCACTTAGATTATATACATTGCTTCAAAATTTAATGCTTTTGCATTTGCCGATAAAATTAGACACTCATGCTTATATATCTTTTCTAGGATCAATTTTTTCATAAAATTTGCCGAATTATTATTACTATTATTATTATTATAAAAGTTAAAAATTCTTAATGATAATTTTTATGAAAAATTTATCAAATAAATTTCATTGATTGAATAAATAAAAAACGAAATTTCTATATCAATGATGAATACTTATTCTAAGGCTTATTAAAACTATATTAATCATAAGTATGTATGACATAAATTTTTCTGCAGCGATATTAATGTGCGAATTTGCAACGCAATTGGCAATATATATCGCTGATTGGATAAAGTGTTAAGCGTTATATGTTGTGTATAAATAAAAAAGATCCTTGGTGGTCTTTGTCATGAACGTGGTGGTCATATAGCATTACCACGGCCATTAACGTTCAATATAATAGCTGAGACAAATCTTACAGTTCACTGGCCAACTACTTCGACGAATTTGCAATTGCCCTCGAACTTGGCGGTGTGATAAATATTATTAACGACACTAAAAGACCATTGTATTAATAAAAGAATGCGAAAATAAATTAAATGCGGATTTTATTGGTCACATTACTTTACAGCGTCCCAGCGAAAACAATTGCCGGAACAAAATGAATTTTATTTTAAACTGTAACGTGAGAGAGTTACTTAAAATAACTAGAGACTTATTTTTATTATTTTTTTTTTTTTAATAAATAAATGAGGTAGTTTGTTAAATTTCACGCTTATAGTGTTGATTACCAAATAAATTCCGAGGGTGTAGTGTGAAAGTTGTAGACTTTAAATTAATCTTTTAACTACTATACTAATACAAGTGTTACGAATTCTATTTTGGGTTGAGCCATGACCAAGAGTTTCAAGACCGGATAGAACACCTTCAACGAAGGATTTACTGCTTCCTGTTGCACCCAATGCTATAAAATGACTTCGAGGGCTCTTTTCTTGATACGATCAGAAATATACTTTTAAACATCGATTTATATAATTCAATCGATGTATTTTATTTTTCAGGCGATGATTAATGGATGTTTGTATATTTTGAACCACCGATATTAAATGGAAGGATTCAGTGGCTGACATTGGGTATACTATAAATTTTCATTCAACTTTGGTGGTTTCGATTGACCAAAATTGTATTGGCATTGGCCGTCGATTAATTTTTATTAAACTCCAATATTTCATTTACGTATTTACGAAGCATATTATTTTGACGTGCATTAAAAAGAACACAATCCATCGACAACGTCAGGGTGGTCTTAAAATAATTTACTCTTTGATTGTTTTTATTTAATTAATATTAATATTTTATTATTAATATTTTTTATTTAATTAATATTAATATTTTAATTAATTTTTTATTAAATATTTTAATTTTTTATTTAATATTTAAATTTTAAGGAAATTTTTTTATAAAAACAAAAATCATTTCAATGTTATGAACAAACTAAATTTAATCTTGTAAATTTTTCTTAAATGTTTTTGATAAATTTTAACAATTATTTTTTGAAATCTGTACCAAGAAACTGCACAAAAATTTGATTCTAAATTTGTAAGCTTTATACACTAATAAATTTTTTTTCATAGATGTTATAAATTTCTTTTCCTTCCATAAAATTTTCATAAAATGTATAGCTTCATAATAAAATAGATTGACTGATGTATTTACATAAATTGAATATTCAAATTTCTAGAAAAAATATTAAATTTTATGTCGTCCTATTATTCATATTTATCGCTGTTAAATAAAATAAAAAAAAATTCATTTATTTATGACATATTATTTTTTTGAGATCAAATGAAATGCAAATACAATAATAAGTACAACCTTCTATAACTCATTATATTTTAAGGAAATTAAGTAAATAAATTACCCTAAAAACTCATAGAAGAAAAAAAATAAAAATAACACTTGACTTTTCTGGTGAGTGGATTGGTAGGTATAAGACCAACATAACATAAAATAATATTTCGAGAGGGATATATAAATGGTATATTACACCAGTAAATGAACGTTGTCAACACGAAGCCGGAAGTACATCTGAATTTATTATAAAGTCAAAAAGAGTCTACATAATATCTATATATATATATATATATATATATACATATATATATTTCCATAAAGAATAAGGAAATAAGTAAAAATGTATAAGAAATAACCTTGTGCAAATTTAGTGGCGGTGGCACGCCAGCAATGTTACGCATAATTCCCACGTGGCCTCGCGCAACTTAAGCTCCAGGGGGTGGAAAGAGAGTAACTAAGCCGAAAAAACGAGAAAGAACCAGGAGAGAGTGAGGAGCAAGGATGGGGGTGAAAAGTGTAAGAGGGTAGTGAGTGAATAAATCGAAGGTGAGGGGAAAGAGGTGCGCCATGTTGTCTGGCTACCCCGCATTGCGCCAGTGAACTCGGCGAAAACCCGGATATCCACCACTCTTCTGCTACATTGTATATTGTATATTTATATATATAATACCATACATACCCTTAAAACCCTCTTCCCTCTTCTCCCTTTATCTTTATCTTTACTTTTTCTGTCTCTCTTTAGCTTTTACCCTTTCTCTCAGTACGTTTTATCGTCAGATAGAAGAAAGAATAAGAAGGACAACTTAATGTACAAGAATGAGAATACGATGTAATGGTCCTCTTAACTCTTTAGTTCAAAGTCACAATAAAAGCAACTGGATAAAATCCTATATATAGAACGTAATACTATTCACATTTTTTTTAAACGCACATCTTTTTTCACTTGGCTTTTATTTATTCTCTTACATAATACATAATACATTTCATACCCACTTCACTCCCCATACCATTTTACCTATTTTTTCACCGCTTCAATTCAATTCCGACAACACTTTTAACTTTTATCTTTTCTCAGAGTTTTTGAGTACTACTACTGTACCGTACAAATGTGTTTTTGTAACTCGTTCAAAACTTTCATATCAGGGACAAAAAAGTAGATCAAACTAAACGTAAACGGATAAATTACTACGGATAAATTTTAACACACTAGGTGTTTTAGCATTTGTTTTATTATTGTTATATAAATTATTGTGTTTGCTAATGAAAAGTAAAAAATTTTTTCCTGTTTCTCTTTTTTAAACTTCGAGTAATAATTTATTTGGTTTGATAAAATTTTTTATTCACTTGAAAGATATTTGATTGCAAAGTTATTTTTTGCAATAGAAAAATCTTAATGTTCTTTTCTTTAATTAATAGAACATCCTATGCTCAAGCTTCTGATTTTACTAAAGAGCTATTAATACATTTATCTATCCACTGGATTAAAATAAATTTCGTAGTAAAATAAAAACGTCAGAAAATTTTCTATTCATAAAGAATAATCCGCGGTTACTATATTTGGAACAGCTGAAATATAAATAGGAAGAAATACATAGCTTTTGGAATTCATTGACAAAATTTCGCCTAAAATTGTCTGAAGATATTAGCTGTATTTATTTTTACTCATTATATTTTAACGAATATGATAAATTATGTTTTTCCATAAAATCTTAAGAATTTACAATTTTTAATTTTTAACAGATAAAAAGATTTGAAAAAATCCTAGTTTTTGCTTTATTTTACAAAAAGTAACGCTCAATGTACAAGTACAAATTTACTTAATAAATCATGAGAGAAGAAAAATTATTATTTAAACAAGATTGTTGAAATAAACCATTTAAATTAATTAATTTTTCAATAAAAGAATGCCAATATTTATCTTTATTATGAAAAGTAAGCATACGAATAGCTTTATTTGAATTAAGTAAAAATTATTTTTATCAATTGGATAAATTCTTAGAAAAAGTAAATAAATTTTTGCTGATTATTAATACTGTATAAAATTCTTGTACCAAGAATATTTTTTTTTAAAAATCATGAAAGTATTTTTTCCTCAGTTTAATTTGAAATAAGCTTTATTATTATATGATATTGTTTCAAATTTATAAAAATTATTTTGTTAAGTAAGAATATATACTTCAATATATTTAATCTAAGTGATTAGCTCCCAATTACAATCAGAAAAAAAAAAATAAAATCGATTGAAACATTTTATTTTTGTTAGCAAAAAAAATATCTAGAAAAATCGCAGTAAATCTTACTCTACTTATCGTGAATCGAACTTTAGTGGAAGGACCCTAGCCTAATTCACATTACTCTTCGGACATCACCCTCGACAAAGTATTTTTCTGTTTCTTTATTTTCTTGCTTTGGTCGCTGAAATTTTTTCTTCCGTTCTATTTACCGAGCTCTATCAGTGATTCAACAAGATCCCCGTGGAAATCGACTCACGCGACGGAACTCGGGAGATCCCCTTTGATATAAAGTAAAGAGGAGAAATCGATTTTGTGAATAGAAGCAAAGACCAGGAGGCTGAAGGATGAGAGAACGTGAACGGGCAAAAGTGTCAAGGAGCACAAAAACGAGGAGGTGAAAAAAAAAAAGCTCCAAGCACCCTACGGAAAGTATTAAAGTGACAAAAAAGTAAAAGGAAAAAAGTAAAAAGGTGAATTTAACAAAAGTATGAAACACTGAGCCACAAGTTAATTATTCAATTAAATTCTTACGCTCAATACCTCATTGTCACGATTATGCCCTCAAACTTTTTATCAACTCTTTTATCACTAAAGCCCGCGAGCGCTCCATTGACCCTGAGACAAGCTATCGCTATGGCTATGATAATAATGATAATGATAATGCGGCATGTAATTTTAAAATCCGTACCAATTATATAAAGTGGAAGCGGAAGATAAATAATGATAATAATAATAATACTTCAGTGTCCATTTTCATTCATGAAAAATTTTGTTTGGAACAATAAAAAAAATTTATGGTTATCACGATATTTTTTCAGGCTTGTAACTCGGACTGGCTTTAAATTGTCGACGTCTAGCCATCGCGTGACATCCGACCAACTTAAGCGTTGTACGACTTGAAAAAAAAAAAAAAATAAATAAATGAAATAAAAAAAAACACTCCAATCTGAGTAGAGGACCCAGAGTCAAAAATAGCCTGATCGATCAGCGAACTAATTTACAAGTTACCCTGAAAGCCGTTTCAGCCGAGCTGGGAAACAAATGAAACTTTAGTGATAACTTCTAAAGATTTTTATCTACTCAAGGATATTTACAACTTTGGAATACGATACTCGGGTGTAATTTTGTGTAGTAAATTGATTGCTGTAACTTTTTTTGCACGCTTTATTATTCAACGGTTGTTTGCGTTTTTTACCTTTTATTATCTTGCTGGAATACTTAATAAGAATTTACATGAGCTATATATTATTTTGGTGTTATATAATAGAATTATATTTTATAACTCGGTGAAAATTAGAACATTGATTACTTGCTTGTGTTTCTGTCATTGTTTTGATGAAATTTTTTTTTATGAAATTCTGTAAACTTAATCAAAATTAAATGAATTGTTCTAATAAAAGCATTTTCCAAAAAAATAGAAATAAAATTATTATTAATAAAAAATAAAAATTTCAACTTTTCAATATTTTATTAAAACTTGAAAAATTTTAAGTGATTAATTGCTTTCTTATGAACTTTTTCTAATTAATTGTATAAAAAATATTAATCAAATTTTTTACTCCTATCAATTTGACAGAAGTCATTCGTAAATAAATAAGAAAAATAATAAACAAAAAAAAGTCTATGAAATAGAATTTAGCAATAATAAAAATAGTAATAGTAAAATTATTTTCTAGCCGAAATGAACACGCGAAACCAGAGCTTTTGAGTTGCACTCACATGATAGGCCTGAAAAAATAAGTAAATTATATAATTCTGGGTGGTAATAATTTAAAGTGGGAACTACTTAATCTAGATAGTAAGCCCTACAATGTAAGAGAGTAATATTTTAGATGAATTTATGAACATATATACAGACATGAAATGAGCCTATTGAAATATTAAAATTAAAAGGGATGTATCTATAATCCATGTGAGGTTTTTTAGAGAATGGTTGGAGCTGGCTGGCTGCCCAGATGTGACTCTTTTAATATAGGGAGGTATAAAATCAGAGTTTTGGCTATGGATGTACTATGGGACATGGGATGTATAGGCTTGTCTCGGGTAGTATTCTATTATACAGGCGGTCTACTCTTCTCTTTCGACTCGCCTTTGACCTCGACGCTTTCGAGCATGATTATTGCTTCCAGACCGGGATATCCGATCCAACGAACGTTTATTGGCGACTCGCCAAATTCCGAGTTCTTCTGAGAAAAGCCGCCGGTGACGGCCTGTATACTGGGAATTACTGCTAACATTTTATTGAGCTTTAACGAGATCAATTGATCTATCGCGAACTCGGAATCTGATTTCTGACGGCTATTCAGTTTATTTTTTTGTTCTTTGATGTCAGTTGTCATTGTCAAGGAATTTTCTTTTATACAAATTTTTAAATAAAATAATTACACAATGAAAAATTGACGGAGTGGATGATTTCTAATTAATTTAATCCTTCCAATGAAAAAAAATGAAAAAAATTGCATTGATTTTTTTTTATTTCTGCAAGTAGGTAAAAATTTTTTGATAAAATTTTTCTATAATAATTTATTTTTTACTTTGTATACGTTGAAATTTATCAACAAGACTTAAAAACAGAATATTCTTGATGAAAATTTAGTTCAACGCTCAAAAGTCAAATTTTTTGAAAAAATACAACCAATATTTGCAGAATTAAATTTGAGATAAATTTTTTCAAAGAATTTGTTAGTAATTTGGCATATGAAACTTGTTTTAGCTAATTAAAAATTTATTTCAGTCTAAAAACTTCGTACACAGTAAAAAATTTTTCGTCATTGTGTAAAGTGTAAAAATGCTTGTGTAGAATTTAACATTTTAGTGTGTAGAATTTAACATTTTAGTATGTTGATTCAACACAAATTGTGTAAAAAAAAGTCAACACAAATTTTTGTGTTAAATTTGACGAAAAATTTTTTACTGTGTACTTGGATGTTAATCTATACTTCCGGAACCACTCTACTGAGAAAAAACTCAAAATTTACCGGGTAAGCTAAAAGTTTTATTTTTTCACTCCGAAACTTCGATTAATAGTATATATACTATTCACTATATAGTGAAAATTCACTAGAATTGATTCCAAGTGTAGTGTTTAAGTATTTTTAACATTTATTCAGTGATATTCACACGACCTATATAGTTTTCCTCAATAACAATTATTACACTCTCCATAAACCAAATTGACACCAGCTGGTGAATTATATCGTTTGTAAATCTACCTGCGTGTACCACCTGCCGCAATAAACCAGGGGGTCAAATTATGTCACGGCATCCTCGTTGCATTATTTTAGGTATATGTAAGCGAAATCGAGAGTATATATGCAATAGTATGTCTGTATATACATTTAAATTTAAAGTTTCAATAGTGAAAAACCGTAATTGGTATTGTAATATTCCAGTGATTTTGAAAAATAAAACCTAAATGAAAAATACAAAAGTAAAACACAAAAGGGGACGAATTAAAAAAAATATTAATGAGAATGGAGAATAAAAAAAGACAACGATCAAAGAGACAAAGAGGACGAAAACAGCGAGGGTACAAGTGAGAAATTGGTTTTGAACTTTAGACTCTAGCATACTATAGAATATTCTCTAGTCTTCTAGGGTCTAAGGATGAGAAAGGGTAGAATAAGACTGTAGAATGGGCGCATATTTATTTAAGTAGGTCATACCATTCAAACACAAAGTGAATGTGTATTTTCTGTAGACATTCTTATCTTCTCTTTCTTTATCTTTTCGCTGGCGCCTAGTTAAGCCTTTCTGCTCTCTTTCAGATTTTCGGCCAGTCGATAACGGTTACCCCGAGATAAGGTAACAATAACAACGGTTTAATTCTACTGGAGGCTCTTAAATCTATGCTTTTCCGCTTCTCTGTCGACACACCGATAATTTATACCACTGAAGCTTAACTCAAGGAAATTAAAATTTTTAATACTCAGATCTATTTTAAATAGATTTATTTATAATTTACTTCCTTAAATTAATTTATCTCTTCTCGAATCCTTGATAAACAGCTTTTCTTTCTAGTTTTAAAACTCGGTAGTTTTTACTTCTATTTACGACAGACTATTTTTTACACTTGATCGATTTCAATATTCGGCTCTCTATTTCTAATAACTTAACAAGTGTGACGTGGGGCGCTGGAAAAAAAAAGTCATGGATTGAATTATTCATCTGAATTAAATTGCCTTTTAATTAGCTTAATGTGATAAATTTATTTTTAATTATATAAGCTGCTGTATTTAATTATAACAACTATAATGCCAATTTAATTGATATTGATTATAAAATAAGTACCTATTGAAGTTAACTTTGTTTTAAACTCTTTAAAAAGTTAATGATTAATTTTTAATGAGCAATTAGTTCGTAGAAAATCCAGAGTTTGCATGAGCTCACATTAATAATTTTTTGAAAGAGAAAATGCTGTTCAAAGCTTTTTTCTTTTTACTCGGGATGTTACTCATACTATCATGTGATTTTTACAGGGTATATGATTTGTTAAACTAAAAAATTTTTGTATTTTTTTACATGTTTCTTCTGAATTTTCTAAACTCAAAATGATTGTTACTTTTTATAAATATAATTAACAATTGATTTTTAGAAGAAAAATTTTCGATCGATTTATTCTTGGTTTAAGTAAATTTCACTTAATTTAAGAATTTTTTTACTTGATTAAAGACGATCAAGCAATCGATTAGTAGCTTAATTGAAAAGTTATTAAAAACAAACTTTTTTTCAATTTTTATTTTTTGAATTTCTTCCAAAAGTCTTGCTGGATTGACTTCAAGCTTTAATTAGATATAAATTTCAATAAACGCATACAAATGCCGTGTCACGTGTCTCAATCGGTTGATTCGTTTTCAAGATTCTTTTGGAAGTAGTTAAAATGACTCTGGGGCTGATATTCTGAAATTTGATCCAGATCAATTTAAAAAATGTTGAAATTTTTAATTTTTTTTTTTAATTTTTGTTAAAATTTTTACCCTGCTTTATGAATTTTGCGTCAAGTATAACATTTTTTTGATCTAATTAAAAATATTTAAAACAAATGAATAAAAAACACATGCTGGCATGTACGTTGCACTGAAACGAATAAAATAAATAATGTTTTTTCATAGGACTACTTCATCGAGGCCTTAGAGCGCGAGTTTATTAGTAAGCTGAGAGTGCGGTGAAAAAAAAAATTCTCACCATTTTATGTCTAGATTTATATTTTCATCTGGCAACCGTAATATAAGTCAACCAAGTAATGTGAGGTCATGTCATCGCTCAGGCAATCTTCTATATGAGAAACATCCATAGATATTGAAGATGAAGCAAGATGTGGAAAGTCACGCAGCGAAGGGATGAAATAAAAGATGTAATGTACGTAGTATATGTGTATGTATAATAATGTTAATGTACAGCATGGTGCTTGCACAACGGGGGGGACACCTGTCGACAATCAGAGCTCATTTACGTATAAATTATTTATATTGCTAAATTACGACCTTCACTATCTTATCTATATAAATATCGGACTAGACATTCGTATCCAACATATACCCTAACATATTATACTTTGTTGGTGTACCAAGACGAGAGATTAACGATGGAAAATAAAGGCCGGAGATATTATGGAAGAAAAGATCCGACTGAATGTATTTTACTAGACGCCAGACTTCCTATTACTTGTCTAATGACTAATTCTGATGATTTGTTTTATTTATTTAATTTACGTAATATTCCATCGATTTGAAAAAGTTCAAAATTTTTTTACAAAAATTATTTAGTTATTTTGTTTAAAAATAGTTTGAAAATTTCTGAGTAAACATTTAATATTTACAAGACAATATATTTTTTTATTTAGTAATAAAGTCTCCAACAAAGTTGTACAAAGTCACTTTTATGGGGATGAATACGTGTTTTCACTTTTTTAGATGCTCGCAATTTTTGATGAGATTTTATTATTGCAATCAAAACATTGCTTCAGTAAAAACGATATTATCTAATATCTTATGTCATATAAATTGTCAGACAATTGTTTGAAAGATTAATAAAAAAATTATCTGTTTAAAAATATAAATCAGCATTAAACTCCGCTTTGACAAATGATAAAATCTATATATCCACTTACTAAACATGTGATTCAATCAGGATAATTTTATTGGCCAGCGGGTTCTTTATGAGTAATAAGAGCAGTATCTTGCTGTGAAAATTATTAAAGCAAGTGTTGAAAAGCATTAACTGTGAAGTTTATTGCCAGTGTCGTAAAATAACAAACAAATATCGGAATAAATTTTATTCAAATATTTATCACTCATTTGGTAAAAAAAGATCCTTTATATTTGTAAAATTACTGAGAAAAAATAAATTACCAGTTAACTACTTTTGTTTGAGTTAAAGTTATGTTATTTGTCTCTAAAATAATACCAGAAGGCATCACTCGAATAATTTATTTCGTCAACGTAATCATCAGACGTCTCTGAATGATAATAAAAGCCTAAACAAGGGAGATAAAAGCAAAGACAAATAAATTTTATCAAAACTTTAAATGGTTACTTTTAACTGTCTTTTCCTAAAAGGTGAAAGTTACACCAAATGATTATTATTAAACGAATAAAAGGAACTAGTTATCATGAATTTTGTATAAACATTCCACTATACTTTGTTTATATATATTATATTATATAATTTGAATATTGACAGCGTTATCTAGACCATGACAATCGATAACCTGTCCTTAGCCTTTCCAAACGGTCGATCACCATTTTATTTATTAACATCTCGATCACAATGCACGTTGTGAAATTGCTTTGGTTACGATTGGTTCATTTATTAATAATGATCATCCACTAAAGAACTTATCCGATACTATTATCATT
Source organism: Cotesia congregata (assembly GCA_905319865.3). NCBI lineage: Eukaryota > Metazoa > Arthropoda > Insecta > Hymenoptera > Braconidae > Cotesia > Cotesia congregata. The sequence goes on from CAJNRD030001123.1 coordinate 16,937,449, forward strand.
AATATTTCATTTTAATCAGGTTCACTGTTTGTTTCAAAGAAACTCACATTAAACTTTTACTAGTTCAATTTTTGCAGTAATATGCCGTAAAAAAAAAAAATTGCGAATTCACATACAATTTTTTTACTGCTGCATCAAAAAATCTTTAAAAAATTTAAAGTGTCTAATAACCTAAGAAAAAGTGCAAGGCTCGATAGAAAACTAGAAAAATATATCCTTTGGCTAAACTACTACAGAAATATAACGTAGTGTCCTATCAATTTTACTCGGTACGACGTTTACGACTTGATCGTAAAATTCTTAGTGGGTGGTATCCATGAAATGAGGTAAGGGCGGAAATTTTTCTCGCATACGAAGGGCTTATGCAAGTATTAAACGTGCAAAGTGCACGTTTGTATGAAGGTTCTTAAATTTAAAACCAAAGTACACCTACGCGAACTATCCTACTGTTTACTATCTGTGAATTTTTATTAGACTCGGAATTTTAATGTTTTTATTTTAAGCCCCCAACAATGTTTCTAAGCCCGTTTTTATATTTGTGAGTATATAATTGCGATGCAATAAATTAGAATATATCTTTTATGTACCACTAACGAAATATGTAATTAAATATTTTCATTTTTATTTTGAAGGAGTTACTGGATAATCGATAGCGGTAGCAATTAGGAAGAAAATGCGGATTCATATGAGTGGATTGATTAATTATAATTGACTCAGCAGACAGGAGTGAATAAATTAAATTGATTTTAATTTTAAATGATGGGTAGCTTTACGTCAATCAAAAGTAACTGCGTCTGTAAAGTTTAATTTATAATTTATAATAGGAGCAAAGTTGAATTTTTTAATTCATGTTTTCTCAACAGAAATATTTATAAAAATTTGATTGTAAATCAATATAATATTTTAATTTTAATAATTAAATTTAATCCATGATTTTCAGAAAATTTGAAAATATTTACGATAATTTAAGCATATATTCTATTAAACAATATTAAAGATCAGATGCAAAGTATAAAAAAAAAATACAACAGCTACAAAAAACACTATTACTCTGTTCAAAACTATTAGGAAAAAATATTATAGTTTAGCAAGCTTGGACGTGACACGATTTTAAGCGATAGAAGAATTAGAATTCCGAGAAGTTTTTCCCCTAGGGTCTTTAGTTTTATAGAGAATTAAAACTTCAAACTTTAGGCTAAAAGCGATAAATTAATTGAAGGCTTCAAATGCTTCAGAGAAAAATAGTTAATTATATCATAAAATATATAATAAAAAAAAATATCTATAAGGATTAATTTAACACTTTTTGAATTTTCAACACAGAAATATACTTAAGGTTGTTTATTTATAGAGAAAATAAAAATAATTTCAGTGATATATATTTTCCAACAAAATGTTTGAACTTTGGTATCATAAAACAGAATTCATGAATTTCACGAAAATTATTCCGAAATACGAAAGTTTCATGATCTACAGTTTGAAATTTATATTTATGATGAAGGTAAGTGATACACAAATGTATATGTTATAACGAAAAACAAGAGGAGTAACAGCCAGTTATAAAACTTTCACAAATACTATAAAGTCTCTGGGAAATATTAATAGTTTGATGTTTGATCAGACACTTCACGATATCACAGTCTATAACGTACGTTGATGATAAAGTTCGGCGCTTTCATTCAAACTCGTGCACGAACACTGAAAATGATTTCGTGACACGAATCAAAAGCAATTTGACAGTAAATATTTTACACTTAGTCAGAAATTTATAGTGTAAATTAAATCAGTCGATTAATTAAAGTTTAAACATTAGCGGTATGATTTTAAAGCAAATTGAATCAACAATAAATAAATTAAATAAAAAGTAATTACATATTGATTATTTGTTTGCTATTATGACTATTTTTTCTAAGTTTTACCCTTATTGAATCCCTCAAGTATAAGTATTTGAAGTTCAACGTGTCGACTTATTGCCTCGGAAGCTTGCCAAATTACTGGTTTACGTGACAACATAAAATATAATATTGTACGTATTAACCAATGACGAAAATGTTTTTACCGCGCTATTAGATTAAATTAAAATAGAAAATCATGCGTCATTCACATAATAAATATTTCGATGATAATAATAATAACTAAATTATTTAGATTTAAAACATATATTTGCTAAGTAAACAACATATATATTTAATGTTTGTGATTTTAAATAGAATATTGAAAAATTTCAATAATCAAAAAATCATTTTACTAAATATACAATTAACATAATTTTTCGTAAATTAACTGTGCCATTTATTATTTATTTGTACTATATAGAAAAAATCAAATTGTAAAGATCGACTTCTGTATAATTATTTGAATATTATTTTATCAAGCAACATTTCATCCTAAGTTATGATTTTCTCAAGCTCTAAGAAAATATAGAATGAAAATCAATCGCGGAACAAACATATTTTTAATGCAAAAAAAATAAGCATTATAATAATTAATATACATACAATCATTTTATAATTTATAATAAAGTATCAAACATCGTAGCTCGAAATTGCAGTCAAATTATGACACTTGAGTATTAAACATATATTTTTAATTCCATAACAGAATAATTGACCAAAAGACGTTTCTAAGTAGCTCGAATTTTTGAAAAATTTTGTTTTTAAATGTCAATTTTTGCTGAGCAAAGTATTTAAGTTGAAAATTATTCTACAATTTCCATTAAAATTTGATCCTATCAAAAAAATAAATTTTGGTCTTATCAAAGTAATTTAAATCTTCTGTTTAAATTAAAATCTATCCGGCTTTGACATCAGAGACTCAGAGCGGCATGTTGATTACATGCACGAAGGACAAAACTGCTCAAGTCATGGTGAAATATTAACATTCAGGGCAAACTGTTTCACCACGTCAAGCTGAATCGTAAACAATGTACTGATAAATTTTCTTAAATAATATTCGTGCGAAAACTTGTCAGTATGTTTACCGGCAAAAATTCAGAAATCAAGTATTGATCGACTGTCGATAAGCTAGTCGTCAATTAAGCAAGAAATACACAATAAATGATGCGAAGAAAAAGAAAACAAATGTTAATTAAGTATAAGTATGCCATAAAATAACATTCATTATTCAACGGTCTACAAAGTAACACAAGTATTAATAAAGATTGTCTTTGAACTCTTGAGACGTAACTATGACTCGTGTATAAATATCCGATTCACAAGACTTAGTCAATGTCTTGTTATAATTTCGAGTGTGAGATTACGAGTTGCGAATGATTTACGACTGAAAATAAGAGAACAATATACGAGTTGGCAGCCCTAGTCTCGTCTCACAAACAGTGAAAGCCAAATCTTTAATAATTTTGTCTCCTGCATATAATACTGCACACCAGTAATATTTATACTAACGATTGCGAAAAATTTAAACCAACGCATGATCGATCGATGTTATAAATTTTTATAGGAGCATGAAGGTGTAATGGTTGGAGAGATTTCATCTCACCACGATTACGGTGGCAGCAAATCATCCAGTGAAACGCCACCAAGTTACAATCAATTAAATTATAATGAAAAAATAGAAAGATTTTTTAAGAGCAAACCAATTGTTAAAACTGCTTACGGCAGTGATGAGGAAACCTTTCATTTCAATGCTCAAAGTAATGATAATTTATAAAAATTTACACTTTAAGACTCTCACTTAATGGGCAGAAAAGATTTGTTTAATTTTTTTTTAGATCAAAAATATTTGTTAAGGTTTTTAAATTTATTATTTATTATTTACTATTTAAACTTGCAGGTTCAGATACAAATGCGCGGAAAAATGATAGTGGCGGCAGCGGAACTGGAGAAAATTTAAGCCACGAATCTATTAATCTGACCAGCGGAAAAGACGACATACTTAATAATAATAGTAGTTTAATTCCAACTGACAATTTCCGGCCAATGGCTCTTACTAAAATGTTGCTTGAAAGACACGATCATGATATGGAAAAACTTATGGTTCAAAAACACAAAGAACGTCAGTCAAACATTAAAACTGGAAATATTAGTAATAATTGTAAAAACAACAATAATGACTGTTATAGTAATGATTTAAATGTTAATAATAATAATAATAACAACAACAACAACAACAACAACAACAACAACAACAACAACAGTAATAATAATAGCGATGATAATAATAATGATAATAATAACAATAATGAAATGACTGAAGAGCCTAGCTCAGGATCCGAAAACGAAAAAATTCAAGACAAAAGTCGATATGGAAAACGTAATAGTAGCTTAATTATCGAGGCTGAATATATTAAGGTGAACAAAAATTCATATACATACATATAATAATAATAATTCTTATTTTTTTTTAATTGCGTTCATTGAAGTATCAAAAAATTTTTATTTAAAAATTTTTTCATGAATAAAAAGAGTTTTTTTAAGATTCAGTGGTCTGTTAGTTACTTAATTTAGGCTCATCGTGTCAAAATAATTTATGTTAAAAGATTCTGTGTTAAACTTATACATAAAAGTATTAAATATTTATTATATAATTTTTTAACACAAAACGTTTTGACGCAATGACAGAATATTTCTTTTAAATATTATGAAGTAATTAAATAAATGTAATTTTTAATTGTTTAGACATTCAAATACAGCAAGAAAGCTAAAATTTGTCCAAAGAATGGAAAGAGTCTTAGCATAAATAAAACAAGATTTGAAAAGTCACCAATCGACGAATCTATGGACCAAGATGACAGTATGTTTAAATCAATAGACCCTGAAAATTCACAACCGTTACCACTCCTAGAAGCCCTTCTCACTAAGCACAATAAAAATATAGAGAAACTGATGATACAAGAACACAAAGATCAATTGTCAAACTTTAAAGCTGATAAGAGTAATATCAATCTTAGAAGAAAGCGCGAAATATCTGAAGAATCGGAGCTCAACAGTTCGCTTAACAAAGCGCGTCATTGGAATTGTTCTGTTGGACATTCTTGTAAAAACGATCTTTTTAAGGTTTGTAGATTCTTATAGATTTATTTACTTGTAATTTTAAAAATTTTATCATGATTTTTTAAATATTTTCAGATGCCAAAATACAATAAGAAAAATAAAAATAGCGTTAAAAGTAATAATACTGGGCCATATATGAAAACAAAAATAGATAAATTAATAATAAATGATCCTCGTTCAAATCTTGGTATGTGGCCTTTAATTCATCACAATCCATTGCGGTGTTCTGGTCTAACTCAAATCTTGCCGATTTACTACTTGCCTATTTCACAATCAGAATCCGATTCTCAAAATACGGAATCACAATCAACTCAGCAGCTTCAACAGCAACAGCAACTGCATCAGCATCAGCAAGAACAATACCAGCAAAGTTCATTTGTATCGTACACGCCATCATTTTCAGGGATTTATCATTCAACAATTATTGGAGGCCCAGCATTTATTCCGATGATTTATCCCTCGTTAATGACTCAGCTACCAAATAAATCAAACCATCAGCTAAGAGCCACATTTTCATCAGAAAATTTGTCAATGGAACAAAACCGTCCTGCAAGTCAAGCTACCAGTGTCAAAGCTGAGCCCGGTAGTATCATGGCAATGTCTGAGTCGTCGAAAAAATTATTTTCACCTAGTGCCCATTACTCGCCGTGTATCAGCATAGAAACCAGAAGTGGAGAAAACGATTCAAGCATTGAAGATTCTAGCGACTCCAGTTTTTATGGAAGTTTTTTGAACACAAGCACTAACAGCAGTTCTAATCGAGAGCAACCTACTGCCCACGCTGCCCGATTCCTCGAGGTAAAAATTTTTATTTGAATTACTATTTATTTTTTTTTCTTTTTTTTGAGTTGCACCGGCACGCAAAAAAAAAGTTCTTTGTGCATTTGACCGGACCCTTTTACAGACATGTATTTCAACCTGCTGAATTCGAATTTGAAATCCGTTTGGCCCGGTCACCCTCCAGATTTGAGTGAAATGTAAAAAACCCAAAAAAAAAGCAAAGAATGAAACTTTAATGGAACAAAAAAAACTTCAGATTCAAATTCAGTGGAACAAAATACATAAAAATCATACTCAATCTGAATTCAAAAAATTTTTTTCATCTCGATAATTTTGATTTTTCATGATTTATTGCAATTTTTTCAAATTTTAACGGATCAACGGGCTAATTAACGTTCAGATTCAGATTAAGTGCGGCTAGACCAAACGGATTTCGATTTCGAATTCAGCGGGTCGAAGTACATGTCCGTAGGAGAGTCCCCTCAAATGCACAAACAACTTATTTTTTGTGTTCAAATCCGTTGTTATTAAATGAAATTATTCAAAGATTTCGCGTTTAAATTAGACAATTGTTATTCATAGATTTTTATACATTGATTTTAAAGATATTATTAATTATCGCATTAGCTTACAAAACTTAACTTGTGGAAGAGTAGTCGAACAATATAAATTTTCAAATTAAATTGGTTTTTTTTTTTTTAACGTTCTTCATTTTTTCTATACCAAGGAGAAATTTTTGTGAGACGAATACGATTACGAAAATAATTTGTTTTCCCCTGATTAAGAAATCCAATTTGAAATGATTTAAAATAATTTAAAATAATTTTAAAGTATCTGATTTGAATACTATATAGATATTTATTTATTTATTTATTTATCCATATGTCAATCGGCTTTATACATTAGATTTACATCAATTAAATTTGGTTATGGGTGAAAAAAGAAAATAAAAATAAAAATAGGTAAAAAGAGTATTAATATTTCAGTAGAATTAAATTTAAATTAAATCAATTTCATTTACTTTATAAGTTTAAATTACTAGTATGTATATAAAAAAATATAAATATAAAATTAAAATTAAATATAAATAGTATATTACACCCCTTGGGAAGGAAAATAAGAAAAGCCTCAGATCACATGTAATTGTTGGCCGAGGCGAAGCCGAGATCAACAAACATGTGATCTGAGGTTTTCTTTTTTACTTCCCAAGAGCTGTATAATATTTTTTTGTCCGAGGAAGGCGGAAAGCGGCAACTTTGTTTAGCGCAGTGGGACCAAAGTTGCCACTTTCCGCCCAGAGGGCAAAAAATATAAAATTAACATAAAGGTAATCATTTCAAATCATCTTTCTGAATCAGTGTCGTTTGTTATTATTGTAGAATTTTCTTTTTTAATTTAAAAAAAAAAAAATTACTTACTTAATGAAAGAAAAATTGCAGCAGCAATAAAACTGCGATATGAAAGAAATTGTTTGAGAATATAAGCTTATTTAGCATATAAAAATCTTAATCGAATTATATTCGTGTGAATTTTTGAAAAAAAAAAAAAAAGATAAAAAGAAAAAATCTATTTGTTGTGAACTATTATTACTATTGTTATTTCGATAAAGGCAGTTTGTAATTGTAATTAGATAAATGCATTGAAATATGCTGAAGGCGAGACAATAAACAGACGTTTCGCAATGGTAAATAACCTAAAGAATAATATTGAACAGTACAATACGGAAGCAGCAACACCATTACTACCACAAAAAAGTTTACCTTGGTACCACGGTGTAAAGATGACACCCGAAATATCATACAACTATCAAATGACTCCAAAAGTATTGAGCGAAGTCCTAAAAACCGATCTCCAGGTCCTCAAGACATTAAAACAACCTCTTCTCGTCAACGAACAGCTTGATCAGCTTTACCGTGATCTCGAGCTAGGGGGCTTTGGCACTAAACTTCTTTTAGATGACAGTAATTCGTCGAATGATAGTGAACGTACCAACCAGAGCAGCAAATTTAATGTTTCATCTCAGGTGAGACACCACTGGTAAATAAAAAATTTTAAATTTTTTGCACGCCTCATAACGCGTGTTCCATTAAGGCTAGTATATTTTTTTAACAAAATAAGGTAACTCTTATTTCTGTCATTAACTTCACTTACTTTCCGTAAATAATTTCTTTTTTATTCAAGTAATTTGTTTTGTCATTTTATTATTATTATTATTATTATTATTATTATTATTATTATTATTTTGACTTATCAGCCTACATAAGACTAGAACTATGATATACATAAGGCTTCATACAGAAGTTAATTTATTTATCACGTTGAACTTAACGTGACCAACATCGTAATGTGATAATTATAACTTATAACCATATTTTGTTTTTCTGTTAATTAACAGCACAAACGCATAAGAAGAGAAATGAAGTACAACAAGTACGCAATGATTTATGAAGAAGATGCTCCTTTTCCATCATCTTAACCGTAATTAATTTAAGTCACAAGATATCTTAATTATCGTTTTTCTATAAGTTGACAATAGATACCAATTTATTGCAAGCAAAGAAATATTTTTTAATACACAAAGTTTATTATTAAATAATAGAATATTTATATAATATATTTTTCATCAATAGTCCAATTAATCAAGTCTAATATAGTATAGTATTTATTATTATTAGTTGGTATATATATTTGAATTATAACATCCAAAAGGATATTTAGATTTAGAGGAATATGAATTGATCTGAATGCTTTTGCATTTCATTTTCATAAAATATATTGATTGTACTATTTTTTTTTTCTGATTGCAAATTTTGATTAAATATTATTGTGGATTATATACGGGAAAAAAAATATTGTTAAAATAACTATCCATGACGTTTCCTTAAAATAATAATCCGGTTTTCTGATTTAAGGATTCATTTGTTTCACTTAAGTATACAGAGAATACCTCTTGTAAATATATGTAGTTTCGTTGAAACAGGAAACTGAGGATCTGTATAGTTAATTTAACTAAATGTAACGCCTAAAATAATGATTCAACTGAATTGGCGATACAGAATATCTCTAAAAAAATGAGTATACGACGTATAGTCAGAATAACGATACGTATCTTCATTCTGAGGATATTTTTCTCTCCGTATAGAATTTTTAACAAGTTTAATTAATTTAAAGTTATTAATAATACAATACAAGTACAAGGGAAACCCTTATTAAACAAAATGATTTCACAATGTTAAATGCCCATAAGAGATATGATGTAAAATGATTTACATGATTTGATAGGATTAAAAATGATTATAAAATTAATCATATCAAATCATTTTGTTTAATCAGGGAAATTTTACATAATTATTCAACATGATTTACTCCTTTTAGATTGCATTATGTTTTTTAAATTATGATTTCTTTTTTAATTAAAGTTTAATTGAAATATCTAGTCAGGGTTTATATACAAACTAACATAATCCACTGAAAAAATAAAAAAAAAAATATGAAATTTAAAGTGTAAACCCAATAATATTATACTTGATCTAGTCGATAGATTTATGCTGAAGCCAAGTAGTCGTATAGAGTTTAATGTTATTAAAAGTTGAACTAAAGACGGGAACATCAATTACTTAAAATCGAAGAATAAAAAGTAAGATTTGTTCCAATTTTTTTTTTAAATACAAAACACTCTTGACTGAGTAAATTTGATAGTCAATCTGGAAATCGAGCAGTACTTATTCTGGAATTTTTTCCGTACACTCCACAAATTACATTCTGTCTCATAACTATGTAACACGCATCGAAAATTTTTTTTTTTTTTTTATAAAAAGTTTTAGAAACTTTTATGCAATTAAATTTAAAAAATTTTTAAAATTTTTTTATGAAACAAAACTTAGATATTTTATTAATGAAATTTACTTAAAAAAAGGCGATAAATATTAAAGATTTTAACGAATTTTTATAATAGTCGGTCGAAAAATACACAAGTTTAACATAATTTTCTTCTTTCTTCCTTGAGATATTTGAATATAGTAGAATGATATTTTCTCTTCTGTATTTTTTGATAAATCTTTAGATTTTTAGACTGATCACGACATTATATACACTTAAAATTTTTTATTTTTATAGAAAATAAAAAGATAAATTATCGCATTTACTTAAAATTATTATTTATCTTTTTTACCAATTTAAGCACAAAACTATGTGTTTTTTATATTTATTTATTGCAAATGATCAGTAGTTTATATTCGAGTATTGTTTTTAAAAATACTTAAGCTTTTAGTCGGCCTGTTGGCCTTGCCGTTTAAGCGCTTAAATAGCCTGAGCAACAGGTTGACAGGCGAAGGTCGAATCTCTGAGAGGTCGTTTTTTCGGCAATCTCAGCGCTTCGACCAGTAGCCGGCTGTACTTTGACCGGGTTTTCTGTGGTTTTCCTGGTCACTGTGCTAAGAGGCACAGGTGAATGCGAGTACAGTAAAATGTAAGTCGGCCACAGTCACAAAAGCGATCTATTGCTTGTGACTAGAAGCGAGATAAAGAAGTTAGATAACTATGTGGAGGGAAATTATAAAGATAAGCGGAAAGAATAGTCACACGCAGAAAGAGAGTATGACGTCCTGTCCTTGTAAAACATGAAAGTAATACCCAAAATAGTAAAGTACTTAAATTTTCACAAAAATAAAATTAAAAACAAAACAGCAGATAAATTAAAATTAAAAATTATATAAATCAATATATTTTTAAACAAAAATAAAAAATCATTAATGCATTTTTATTTCTGATTAAGAAATCTAATTTGAAATGATTTTAAATAATTTTAAAGCATCTGATTTAAATACAATATAAATATACAATTAACATAAAGGTAATCATTTCAAATCATCTTTCTGAATCAGGGATATTCAATATTTATATACCGATTAAAATATAAATAAAACAATAATATTATAAACAGTGGGACCAATAACCTTTATAAATAATTTTCTTTTTATATACAATGGAAAATAATTATTATATTTTTATTAATATTATAAAACCGGCATTATTTTAAAATAGATAATCTAATGCATATTTAACGAAATCGGAATAACGTGTAACCCATACAATCCATTTATATACTTTGTATAATCGATCAAACAAATTTATTTATGTAATACATATATTCTTGTATCATCTCTGTATATTGTTATTTATTACATATATATATTATGCACGTTGAATTTCACGATCGCTAAATAATATGCAACATATATTTTAATTGCACTCTAGTCTAGATTATAGAACTTAGTTATAAATTTATCTATCAAGTTTAATAAATTAATAAACAAATTATTATTTAATATTTTAAACATACAAATGACATTATTTAATTTTATAAGAATTAAATTTTACAACAACACTTAAATATATTAGTGATTTATAATTATTCATACATTTTTGCCAGTCCATTCAATATTTTTGGTACGACGAAATATTTTTATAAAAACAAAGCAGTTTATAATAATTGTTTTTATTTTCAGTTAATATATTTATTCATTTACAAATAATTATATTATTATATTAATAACCATTTACATTGCAAATTTATACATTAGTTTATATATTAGTTTTAAGAAGGCATAAATGTTATACACACACACACATATATATATATAATAAAAAAACTTAAAAGTGCGTAAATAAGAGGTAATTTAAATAGACAATTGTTAAGGCCGGATAATTTTATAAATTTGAACCGTCAATTGAAATTAATTATATAATTCATACTTACTGTGTAACATGATGAATTTAAGTCTATACATAGACATTATAAAACAGTATAACGAAAAAATAATTCTCATTATAAATAACGTTAAATACTTGTCTTTTTGTTGATCAATTATTAATATTCATCATAAGCCTTAAAGTATATACACATATTTAATATATACGCACCTGAATTTTTTGTACAACTATGTGATTGAAAGTAGATATAAAATGTTAACATGAATATTTAAAATAAAAAACAAAATAACAAACAACCAAAATTTATTATTCAATACTATTTTTTAATTGAAGTTATTTACTTAATACAAAATTATATTATATAATTGTATATAAAAAAATATCCTGTTTTAATTGTTAATAATAATTCACGTCGATCGTTTAGTGTGATTCGATGGTTCGGTCGTTATTTCTTCCGCAAATCGTGTTTCATGGACTGAGTTTATCTGTGTTATATAAATTCAGCAATAATTTAATTAATTAAACATTAATCTATACCTAAAAATAATTCAATTAGTGTTTAATGAAAAATTTATAATTAAACAAACCTGAACTTGATGTAATTCTATTGAATTGTCTGTTTTAAAATATTTCCGTAAAAATGGCGCAACTAGCTTTGGATCAAGTTTATTAACACTTTCAGATGATATAATACTGACCATAAGACCAATACTCATTGTCACCAAAGCTCCTGTTACAGTGTACCACAAATAACTCACACGATAAATAGCCCATGTTTCACTGGTATAATTAAAAAACAATCAATAATTTTTATCACGATTGAAAATAATAATAAAACAACGTAAGTAAATATCATTTGAAATTGATATTGATACTTTACCTAGATCCATCATCTGTGGTTTCAAAAACAGAGTCCGGTGGTACAGCCAGCAATAGATTTTCCGCTTGTTGAAACCAATATGTACAACCTTCCGTAGTCACTGACTTTTCATCTGATCTATGAAATTTAAATATTTATATTTATGACAAATGGTTTAATTTTTTATATAATTTCATAAAAATAGTTTATGATATTGATATAATTACATAATATTGCCGCTAGCTATCGCAGCTTGCGCAGAAAACGTCACCCATCCCATGAATCCTAATCCACAAAGTCCTCCAATTAGTGCGCCCTTTTAAATAATTAATTAAAAATTTTACAATACAATATAATATTGTATAATATAATGTGAATACACGGAAAAAAGTAAACTGTTATAAATAACAGTCGATTTATAATAAGTAATGATCAACTGGAAAAAATTACCTTTTCTAACAGTACACAGAAAAAAAAATGTTCTTGAATCAAGTATATAACTTTGAAGAGCTTAATATTCTTAATTTGAGTAGAAAAATTCATAATTTAAGAAAATTTTTCTTGATTTATGAAAATTTTACTTGATTCAAGACAATTACCCTCTTCAAAATTATATTCTTGGTTCAAGAATTTTTCTTTTGAATCAAGTTAATTTTTTTTTTTCAGTGTAAAATCGTTATTTTAACAATCACTTTATAATATTTATCATTTAAATGCTATAATTTATTATTTACATGGAAGAAAATACTATTTCAAACATTAATATTCGCTATGTGAAAGTCGATAATGTTAAAGTCTAATAATTAAGAATTTTGACTTTGATATTTATCTTTTCGTACCTAAAAAATGATCGCATGATTATGTAAAAAATATCAACTGCTGTTACTAAATTTCTATACAAGCAACGTCAATATTTACAAAGTAAAAATGGTAAATTTTAAACGCAACGCCACAAATCAAACTATAATTATTAACTTGTTTGTATTGGTAAAATATATTATATTTTAAAAGTAGAATTTTTACTGTTTCAAATGTTAAATTTTCCGAGTGTGAGACTTTCCCCTTTTCCTCATAGTATAGACTATATATTAAAACGGCAATTTTTAATGTTTAAAACTGTAATTTTTTAAGATGAGAAAGTCGTTATTTACTATAGTGACAGCTATTAATCATATTTTTACAGACTTTTACACTTTCTACATTAAGTTTTGTAATATTTACATTTGTGCCACCCCAATGTCCGCTGTACTCTTTGAAACGATAAAAATTAACCAGAATCCGAGTGAATTTTACAGTTTACTTTTTTCCGTGTAGTATAAAAAACAAATAACGTTACCTTAGCATTTACCCAAGGCAATAAAATTCCTATACTAAAGATTCCTAGCGATGGCCCACTGTGAATTGCGCTCATCGTTATCGTTAATTCAAGTACATGAGTTCCAGCTTTTTCAACTACGAAAACAAGCCCCACGCAAACGACACCTAGTATGACAACTGTCAATTTCATAAGTATGTCAGCAGTTCGGGTGCTGAATGGTGTTTTGCGGAATGGTTTTATAAAGTCTTCAAAAATAACCGCAGCCATTGAATTTAGTCCAGTTGACAAAGAGCTTTTTTTTATAAAATTTAACCATACAATATAAATTATAATTAATAATATTGATCTATTTGATCTAAAATTTCTACCTCAAAGCTGCGCTGAAAACTCCAGCGACAAAAAGTCCCGGGAATCCTGGAAATTGTCCCAAAACATCCATCACTAACAATGGAAGCAATTGATCCTTCGCGTTTACTAATTTTGTTGTCAGAGGATCGCATTCGTGGTACCAGGCATAAATAAGCAACCCGGAGTAACCACATACTCCAATTAATGCCACTGCACCAACAATGAATATCCAAAGTGCCCTAAAATTTATTTATTCATTGAAAATAATTATTCGAAAAAAAAAAAAAAAAAAAATAGATTTTATTACTTCTTAGCTTCATAAAGATTTGGTAGTGACATATATCGTTGAAGCATGTTTTGATTAATTGCAGCACTTTGAAGCCAATGAACAAAACCGCCGATAACTAGTGCCCATATTGTATGCCTTGTCGATGGACTTAAGTCAGTCCTAAATACATAATAAATAATAATAATAATTATATTTTTCATATAAATTGCATTAAAAATGCTAGTTTCAATGTCTGGAGCCAACCAGAATTAGATAATTTCAGACAAATAGCGAAAATACCATTTTATTATTAAACTTATTAAGGAAATTAAAAATTAAAATTCAAGAAACTAATAGTTTGTTTTTTATTAAACTTTATTCGTAAATTAAATAGTTTTATATTCTCATTCGTATTTATACTGAGTAACAAAATTATAATATGTCAGTACAATTAACGGTTACAATGACAATTATCTATATTATTAAAAGAATGAGAAAAATTTTGTTTCCAGGATATATATCAGTCATATGATGAAATCGGTTTTTTTTAGTAAAATTTAGTGTCATTGCAAAGGTCTTTTGTCATGTTTCAAGGTTTCATATCATTATGACCGATATTCAATTTATTATGATAAGTATTTAGGCTGCATTCAAAAATACTCTTGTGAATTATTGACATTTTTAAAGATATAAGCTCACCCCGACATTATACTCATCGAGACCTTTCATTTGAGTACCCACATCAATTTTTCATATATTTATATATATATTATATATATGTATATATGAAAAATATATCAAAATGCATGTCGGTACTCAAATGAGTACAGTGCAGCTTAACAAAAGTCATTATTTAATTAAGCAAAATTTTATTTATTTATAGTTGACAAGTCTCGGTAGTCACATAGTGACTGCAAGGTTGCTAATAAAGGTAGAAAATAAACAAAAGATCGACTGATAGGATTGAAAATAAAACTGCAACTTCATCTCGCGGGCAGAAAATCATCAGATTCTGTCCTCAGGAAAAAAATAATCATTTTCTGTCCGGCAACAGTCGCATTGATCTGAAATTGACTATATAGTTTCGATTGGCTCAACAGGCATTGAAACTCGTATTTTCAATGCAGGTCATATGATAAATCAAATAAATATTATTTCAAAAATATAATACTACTTACATGGGCAATTCAAGTCTGTCTGAATCGCGATTTCTTTGAAGTACAACTCCCAGGCCACCAACATCAGCAGTACCTTTTATAACAACAAGAAGCATTGCGCCAAACATAATGAAAGCCTGAACAAAATCCGTCCATACTACTGCGCGTAGGCCTCCCTGTTTACGGATTTAAAATTACCCAACTTATGATATTATAATACTAATTAATAATAGTTATTCAATCAGTTTGATTTGATTAATTAAATTGATAAAGAATTTAATTGATAAGATCTAAAAATAATCATAAGTATTTACCACGCAAGTATAAAAAATGCAAATGATACACACGAAAGGCGTTACGATGTGAACATTAACTCCCGTCACTGGAAAATAATAAAAATAATCATTATTTATTTAGGGAAAACAGTATTTATCAATTTAATTATTTTTGAAGAGATTATATCGATTAGTTACCTTGATTGAAGGCTAATGCGGGGACGTAAATAACAATAGGCAGCCACAGCATCTATAAATGTCTCCAATTAATTTGCTATTTCAATCGATTCCATTGTTATGAATTTTCATTTAAAAATTTATTTATAATTATTAAAAACACTTTATTTCCGTCAATTTATAATTACATAATAGCTTTAGTATAATTGGAATTATTCTTGAATTGAAGATAACTAAAAATTTTGAATGTTTAGAAAATTCAAAAATGCACGACTCATAATGCGAAACATATTCCGAGTCGTGCCAAAGAACCTATTTTAATCTGAAAAGCGCTCACTCCAGATACAGAATACAACCCTTAGCCATTTTAGATAAAATAGACACAGTTGGTACTTCAATTTAGCCAAATTTAGTCATGGAAAATTACTAATTATATATCTACTAACTAATATGCTCCTCAATAGATATCTGAATAGCTTATGAATCCATTTACATAATCTTGCATTGTGTTATATAAGATTCTGATAAGATCTCAAGATCTCACGTAAAAGTCTGTTCCAGTTGCTTACAGGTTTTATTTTAACTTCTTGTTAATTCAAGTAAGATTTCTTCCCAGTAAAGAAATTAGTACATATCGTACAAGCGATAGCTGGAGTAATGTTGATACTATTTTTTATTTTTTTTATTTATCAATTATATCTAATTCATTAATAATTAATACTTTAATAAAAGAAATAATTTTAATGTGCGATCGTATTCTTTAAAGACATTTTTACAAGTGAATTTTTTTTAACGCTGAAATTAGCAGACACTTCAAATTTTTTTGATTTTTCTTGAAAAATAAACTAGGCTTAAAGTTATTTTTAAAAAATAGAATTTTTCTTGTTATCATTTATTTGTTAAAATAATTTTTAAAATTATTAGATGCCTCTCAATTTTAGTATCATAATTTTATTTATGAAATATTATTAAATATTAAGATTATTAATTATTAAGATACGCTAATTATTGTTAAAAAAAAAAAAAAAATATACTTACAATTCCAATAGAAAAAAGTGTAGACCCAAGTATTCTCACTTTGCGATCAAACCGCCTTTCTAAATACTCATAAGTGCTCGTAAGCTTTAATTCATGAAAAACCGGCAAATAAATACTCGACATAGTAAATCCAACTAGAATTACACCAAAAGCAATGAAAAGATAACTCGTTCCATGAACATAAATTTCCGTGGGGGTCCCAAGCAGCGAAATGCCGGAAAAAAAGCTGGCTATCAAGCTGAGACTTACAGGAAAAGTTTTCATATTTCTGCCGCCTACCAAGTACTCATCTTCTCCAGTTGATTTTTTTATAAAACCAAAGTAAATTCCGATGCCTCCACAGGACACCAGCATTAAGGTGAATATAACGTAATCAACAATACCAAATATTTGCATCGAACTGCTGACTTCATCCACGGTCGGTTGACCTGGCACCCAATTGGTTTTCAAAACACCACTTGGATTTATTTCCGATCCCATTTTTTACAATTTTAAATTAAAAATTTATAAATATAACTGAAATTATACTTAATGTCACTTGGCTTCAGTATCAAATATTTATCATTATTTAAATTAAAACTTTAAAATATGAAATACAAGTAAAAATATCGTATCACAGTCATGAGTAAACAACAACTGAATACGTTAACGCGTCAAAATAAATTGTGTGTTGCAGCGTATAATGTACTTAAACAAACCAGAGTGACAGTATATTTAAGAGTAAATGTGATACTATAACTCATATGACAGCGACGATTTTCTTATTAATATAACAATAGATGTAAGTACTTGAGTAAATTGTGCTCATGTGTTCGTGTGTAAGCACACATTTTACAATTGAATAATTTGGCCTAAATTTAGGAAGCCATTTATATATAAATATACTAATACACGCATAATATATATATATATATATATATATATATATAAATATATATTAATGTATATTTTGATAGTACCACTAGGATCATACAGATTCGTGTAGATCTATCTAGTGAAATAAGAAACTAGATGACTTTAAATGACTTAATCTTTTTATCAACTACACGGAAGTTCAGAGTACAATTCCACATTGACCTTTATAGGTAATAATATCTGTTATTATTATTATTATTGTTATTATCAATTAATGAATAAGTAAATTGGTGAGTGACCTACGTTATTTTATTAATATAACAAGGGAAGAAAATTCAATTACTTATACTTATGTATCTGTTTAAATCAATTATGTTTTATTTATAAACCAACCTTGTATGAAGAATTTTTTATTTTTTTTATCTTTATTATGATTAGCGTATGAAAAATGCAGATTAAAAATAATCAACTGATTCTTCTTACAGAAATTTATCCTTCCCAGAATTTAGGTAATTCGTCGCCAAGAATTACACGACGTTCCACGCCTGCTTCCGTTATTATTCCAAGACGAATGACACCACCACTGCTTCCGTCGCGGCTCATAGCAAGTGCAAGAGCTGTTGATAAATATTTCAATTGTTTTAATGAGCTAAATGTTGTATTAATGATAATTATGAATAACAAAGACTAAAATTTATTTACTGTTTGTAATCAGCTCGACAGTTTGATCCTTGGTCATGTTGGGCTTGTAGTGAGCATCAACATAACCGTAGACGTAGGTTGATCCAGAACCACCTATGGAAATTGGTTGTCGGACACACATTCCTCCAATTGGGATGCTGTAAACTTGTCCCCCTTTTTGGGAGTCGTATCCTGCTACCAGGATTCCGGCGACAAGTGAATCACGGTAATTGTAACACATCTCACGGAATACATTGGCTGCTGTTTCAACTTTGGGCTGGGTTCCTAATTCCATTCTGTAAAAAAATTAATTTACAAAATAATTGATGTGTAATAAAATTGGTTTAATTTTTTATAAATGATTAATTGGTACTAGCAACCTTGCAGTCACTATGTGACTGCCTTGACTTGTAAACTATAAATAAATAGAATTTTGCTTTATTAAATAATGACTTTTTTTTAAATTGCACTGTACTTTTTTAATTGACGTTTTTAAAGATATAAGCTCATCCCGATGTTACACTGATCAAGAGCTTTCATTTGAGTACCCACATGCATTTTTGATATATTTATCATATATACATATATATAATATATATAAATATATAAAATATATGAAAAATTGATGTGGGTACTTAAATGAAAGGTCTCGGCGAATGTAATGTCAGGGTGAGCTTATATCTTTAAAAATATCATTAGATGATAAGATTTTCAACGTCATTTCTTCATTATTGATGTTTTTAAAGATATAAGCTCATTCCGATGTTACACTTATCAAGAGCTTTCATTTGAGTACCCACATGCATTTTTGATATATTTATCATATATACATATATATTGTATATATAAATATATGAAAAATTGATGTGGGTACTTAAATGAAAGGTCTTGATGAGTGAAACATCGAGATGAGCTTATACCTTTAAAAATGTCAATAGTTCACGAGATACAAGGTCATTTCTTAATTACGTATCTAGAGATAGCGCATTTTTTAATGCAGCCTAAATACTTATCATTATAAATTGACTATTGATGAAAATGATATGAAACTATGAAAAGGCACAGCTCCAGGTCAAGACTTTTCCAACGATACCAAATTTAACCATAAAAAACCATTTTATCTTATAAATACACTGGCCGCAAAATTATGCTTATTCTCTTAATAATATAGATTATTGATGATATTTAAGTTAGCTGGCAACTATAAATTTTTTTTATTTATATGAAAAATTAATTACAATGAAAAAATGCTTTAAAAAATTTTCATTAATAACTTTTTTTTTATAATAGTTTAATTGTCATAAAATTCTAAAAAAATTTACAATGTTTGTCAACTTTAGTGTTATTATGTTACGAAAAATGACCATGAAGATAGATTAATATAAATAAATGTCAAAAATAAAACCTTTATCTTCAGATTTATGATTTTCAAGTTTCTAAATGTCATATTGATTTAAATTTTGACATTAATAAATTAAAATTTCCGTCTTCAGTAACAGGAAATTAATAAATTATTCAACAACTTACTGATGAAAACCTAAGTGATATGCGACAATATCTGCAATCGCTTGAGTGTCTGCAGCTGAACCAGAACGACAGCAGTAAATGTTGTCAGTAATCTTGGTCAGCTTGTCGGCTGTCCTGTTACTAATGTATGCTCTGCAAAAATCATTCAATTATTAATAGAATTAATAAATTCTTCCTGCTGAATAAAATAATTTAATTAAAAGCTTGACAATAAAAATTTTTAATAAAAAAATTTACATTATCAAGTGTCAAGAAAAAATAATTTACCCAGTAGTTGCACGTGAATCGGCACCAATCACAACTCCACCATTAAATTCACACGCCATAATTGAGGTCTGTTATAAAAAATTAATAAAATAATTAAAAAGTTAAATTAAAGATTGCTATGTCATTGTAACCTAAAACAAACATTTTGTAGTTTAAAAGTAAATAAAAAACTTACTCCAGTGCTGGCTTCAGCATTCATCCAGTCTGAAGCCATTGAATCGGATCCAAAATTCATAGCTGGACCAAAATTCTGTATGATATTCATTTTTTATAATTATTTCAAGTAAATAAACTTAGCGGTCAACAAAATTCTCGCTAATAAAATACACAATTGTAAATTGACTTGGGAGTTGGAAAATGCTGACTGGTTTTAGTATGAGCCTCTAGCGGATAAATTGAGAACTATTTTTATGGGCAGTAACGTCCTACGTTACCATTGGATTAAAAAAATCGTGCAGTCGCCCGCGCATACTCAGAGACGCGTATGCGCAGATGCGTAGTTACCGCACCGATTCAGCTCGCAGCAAATTAACGGTCGGCGTCACTTATGTCACTTTACACATTTATTTGCTGAATGTTTGAAAGACAGACATGTATTTTAAAAGTATTTATTGAACTTTATTTCAATTAATAATATATAAAAGAATGAGATTATTATCAAATTAATGACACTGAAGTTGAAAGACATTAGAGAATTTTTTAGCAATTAAATTATTATGAAAAAAAATTAATAAAAAAATTCCACATGTGAAAATTTTTAGAAGCATTTTTTTATTATTGTTAATTTGTTATAAAAATTAAAAAAAATTGACAGTTGTCAGCTAACTTCAGTATCATATCAAATTAACAGAAATTTATTATTTTCAGATTCGAAATCAATGGAGATTATGATCATTTTTGCAAAGTATTAAGCTTACCATTTGATTCTAAGAAAATAATAAATTCTTTATTGATATTTATATTTTTATTACTTGATCTCAATTTATAATTTTATTCAATAATAGATTTGACAATTAATTATAATAAATTAAGTTTCCGCCATCTTGAAAATTTTTTCTATTTCTAAATAATCAAGTATAAGTATTAATCAGAAGAAAAAATTTTTATAAATCGCGTATCGAGAACTGGAAATTCTTGACAGTTGCTCTAGTTGTCTTCGGTCGTTAAACTTCAGTGCGGTATGAGTAAAAGTTAATTAAGTAAAAAGTGGTGTAGTAAAAGTGTTGCAGAACATTATGATATATTTTTCCAATAAACGAAAAAGGGCAAGAATAATGAAAAATTCCCAACAATCAAAGAGTTTCATCACTCATCAGTTCATCATCATCATCTGGCGTCGACCAGTAAAGAAATAGCAATTAAGTGATGCATTTAGCTGATGGATCAACCCTTTTGCACATTATTTCTTTGCTGAGGTTTGTTGACACTTTTATTTTATTTATTTATTTATTTATATACTAGCAGTCCACCCCGGCTTTGAACGGACACTTAACAAAAATTTCAAAATTAATTATAATATAATATAGCCTATGTCACTCGGGGATAGTGTAGCTTCCCAACAGTAAATGAATTTTTCAAATCGGTTTAGTAGTTTCGGAGCCTATTCAATGCAAACAAACAAACAATCAAATTTTTCCTCTTTATAATATAAGTATAGACAATCATTATATTATTCATAAAATGCAGAAATTTAAGATTTTTTTTTTTAGTTCCTGATAAACAAATAGTTGATTATAAAATAAATATTTTCCAAATTCGCATTTATTTTTTTTTTTTTTCAGAAAATTTATTTATCAAATCAAAAAACCAAAAAAATTGTCAAATTTCTACAACACTTTATTATTTATAATTTATACTTGAAATTATTTCGGAAATTTTTGTTTTACAAATATTTATGACATTAAAGTTAGCAGTCACTTCACAATTATTTCATTTTATTTAACAAAAAAATTTGTTCCAACAAATTATTTTTAAAAAATTGCATTTTTAATTTTCTAAAATTTCTACATGTCAATTTTTTTTTCTAATTTTTTTTTGCCATAAGTTATTTATTCTAAGATTGTTAAAATTATTAAGTATATGCTAAATTAATTATCATAAATATTTCTGAAAGACAAATTAAAGTCTTTTTTTCTTAAAATTGTTTCTAAAAAATTCTTGGTTTCACATTTACGAAATTCGTACTAATACATCATAATTCTCGAATAAAACATACTCATTTTAAAAATGCATTCTCATCTTTTCGCGGGCTGACAATATTGATATTAAAATCCCATTCTTACCAACAACTATCACAAATTTTCATAAAAACTACCTTATCAATCAAAACACAAAAAAAAAATCAAAGTAAACAGCCCCCAGCGGCTTCATAATATTTGACATTTACATTAGCATTAACACCGGCAACAATTTGCAACAATGCTGATAACTACACGAGTCAGCACCTAACAATTTGCGCTTAATCTTTTTAAATATTTTCTTTGGTGTTACGAGTTATCGACACTGTGTACTGTTGTTATTATAAAATATTGAAGGTCAATATCAATCTGCAGTAGTGGCTCATACATACAAATATATATATATTTATGTATAAACATTAGAAAAAATTTGTTTTATCACGTATTAACTATATGCAATGTCTTGAGAGAATTGTTTAAAAATTCCTCGTATTTTATTACATATACATTATCAGTGAATTGTTCGAAAATTTGAATCAAGAAATTTTTTATTTTTTACTCCAAAAGGTACCACGCAATTTTTAATTATTCATTATTAATTAACATGATATTTGATATTATCACAAAATATTTTAATTATTGTTAATAAAAAATTTGCCTTTTTTTAGGTTAAAAGTCGTCTTAGCAATTATAGTAGAAAAGATAATTTAAATAGAAATTGTCGATGGGATTTATTGATGATGAACTTCAGCAAGTATCAAAATTCTGTGAGAATATCGTCAAAGATAGTCGACTTGTTTCCTGTGTTCCAGCTATGGTCCGAGCAGAAATAACGTGAATTATTTTTATTATTTCATTATGACAAATTTATCATAGATTTTTTCAAGGAAATTACTAATTTGATTGATTACTAACAGACGCACAACATTTAAGAAAATAATTGTTTGCATACAATTTCCGAGCGATTACCCTCAAGAGCCGCTTTTGATTGAATTGAAAAGTAAAACACTGTCACCTAAGTTATTATTGAAGCTGACTGAAGTTTGCGAAAAAGAATGTAAGAATTTAATAGGGAAAACGCAGGTGAACTTAATTATTTTAATTGCCGTGTAATAAAGAAATAATTTCATCTGGTAATCATCTTTACTTTTTGTTTATATCAACAAAATTAACAGATTAACTCGCTAAATATCGATACTGCCATTCTAATACGTCGTATCCTACAAAATTTGACAAATTTACTTTTTTTGAAAAATGGAGTCATAACAATATTATGCAAGTCATACTAAAATTTTAAAGGTCAAATAGTTTAATAACTATTTTTAAATAGATATTTTCATCTGTCGAATCTCATTTAATCAATGTTAAAAATGAATTGTTTTTACCATCTGCTGTAAAATTTTCTAAATGTGGGATACGACGTATGACACTGGATATCATCCCAGATTATATTGAGTGAAAAAAAAATATAATCTGAATTTTTCTAGCTACTATCTGAAATTTTTTTTACCTCAAATATCACTGAGTATAATCTGGAATGATATCCCGTGTCATCTTGTTCTTTTCGTGTAGAAGGGCAGTATCGATATTAATTCAGTAAACTCGCTAATTAATTTTTTTATTTTAGTAATTATTGTATAAGCTTGCCATAAAATTTCAAGTGTTCATACTAAACTCGTATTTGTGTAAAAATACTGGATGAAAAATTATTTCTTTATACAAGAAATTAAATTATTAGTTAATAAACTTTCAAAAATAATAAAAAAAAAAAAAATAAATAAAATTTTAGATTTTACCAACACTTAAATTAATTCAAAATTTCATTGAAGACAATCCTCTAATTTGTTGCTACGACGAAATATCATTGTTAAAAAAACTTCTCAATGAAAAAGATAGTTTCAAATTAAAACAAAAATCATCGTCAATTTTTTTGGAAATTTATCAAGATAATTATTTTTACAAATTTAAAATAATTTTACCTGATAATTATCCATTGGAATCAGTAAGGTATTTTCAATTTTTTAAATTTATTTTTCAATTAATTTTTTATTGTCATTCACTAAACGATGGGATTTATTTTATATCATAAATTTATGCAGTATAAGAGATGTTGAAACTAATTTTCCACCGTTGTTCGCACGTTACTTTATTGGTCAAGCTCAAGAGTTAGGGCGTCGTTGTGTGGAACCGCCGCTCAGAAAACAAATTAATCAAGTATTCTCTCCGTCACCTTCATTAAACTGTGTGGTATCTTTTATAATAAGGTAAACAATACTAATACTTTAATGGTGTAGTTTCAAATTGTATGTTATATTATGACTTACGATTGTTATTAAATTGGAAATGTAGAGTCGTGAAGTTATTACCCAATGAGAAATGTCAATGGTGCAAAGGTTTATGTCTTCCAGTCAACCCAGCTCAGGCGGTTTTGGATGAAAATGCAGACTTACATGTAGAAAGACTCTACTGTGGTCATCTTTTTCATCTGCAATGCCTTTTAAAATATATGAAGACGCCTCCTTTTCATGGTAAATATTTTTCATCAATAACAATTACGTATTTTAATTTTTCAAACAATTAATTCTAGATTTTTTTAAAAATTTTTTAAAAACTACATTATTTTTAATTTCTTCGATGAAAAATTCTCTCTGCAATTGATTAAGATAATTTTAGACGTAAAAATTCAATAAAATTAAACAAAATTTTTTTCGTGATTAAAATCAACTGTTAATTCACTATACAGCATATTGTAACAGTTCTTAAAAAAATAAAAATTTAAAAACGAGTGATTGAACATAAATATTAAACTTAATTATATTCTCCAAAGTACTACAATGTTTATGTTGGGTAATAAAAAATCCAGTGTGCCGTATGACCTTAATTAAAATAAAATAGTGTACTTTATATTTTATTTTTAGGCGGTAAAAAATGTCCAACCTGCGGACAACGAGTTTATCATGATAAATGGGCAGTAAGTGACAAACTTGCAGAAGACCGATGGGCTCATGAACAAGCTCGTGCCCGTGAGCTAGCCGAGGTCGCCGATTTTTTCGAATGAATTGTGTCATTTAACATTTAACTACAATGGTCTACATTTAATTAATGTTTACTATATTTTATAATAATTATTTTTCACATAACAGCAGGTTTGTTGGTGTCAATTTATCATTCAAATAATTAATATTTATATTTATGTCTACTTAGGTAATTAATAATAAACTCACAAGAGACCTAATATCTACAAGGATAGCTATAAGTTTATCAGTACAAAAGTTGATAAAGTATTTGTACGAGAACAATATTGTAAGTAATAAAAATCTCAAGAGATATGTACAATAACAGTATGT
This sequence comes from Cotesia congregata, assembly GCA_905319865.3. Classification (NCBI taxonomy): domain Eukaryota; kingdom Metazoa; phylum Arthropoda; class Insecta; order Hymenoptera; family Braconidae; genus Cotesia; species Cotesia congregata. The sequence goes on from CAJNRD030001123.1 coordinate 16,963,247, forward strand.
AATATTGTACAGATAAAGAACCATTAATGTCTAGAAATATGTCAAGTTATAGTAGTGTCTTAGTATTTTTTATTGAAGTCATAGTAGTGGTAGTTAGGTATTGATCCTTACTACCGACTATGGTGATCCTCTCCATCTTTTTCCTCTAAGCCTGCCGCGGTCTCGTTTATCCTTGTTTACGTTGTTATTTTTTATTTCGATTCCCTTCTTATTTTTTTCTTCTTCATTAGTTCTATTTTATTTTCCGTAAATATTTCTTTCGTTTTTTTTTTTTTTTTTTTTTTTTTATCTTATTAACTTTTTATTACAAATCCAAACAAATGGACTAAGCTCGTTGTACATTTTTATATGTTATTATTTATTTATGTTAACTATAAGCAAGAGCTTAAAGTTTGTACACCAACAGACTTTTTGTCAGTCGGATGTTTGTTCCTGACACATGCAACTAGATCCAAAGTGCATATAGTTAATTATTTGCGGTTGATAAATGTCAACGTAACAGGGCGCGGCTTCGTTATTATTCATTTTTATCATAAAATTTCATTTTAAATACTGAATTTTTTTCATAAAAATTCATAACTGAGCAGAAAAATAAGATCATCGAATTTTGATTCTTTCGGTTTGTTCTTGTTAAAGTACTGCAAAAATTTGATACTCCCTTTCAGAAAAGCGTAATTATCTCTAAAAAAAAAAAAAAATTCAATTCAAACTAAAGTAATGACTGAAAAACAAAAAAAAAAATGATAAAACACGTGTTATCATAAAAATACTAATCTCTTTAAGCGCTTCTCCATTAAATTATTTGCGGGAGAGGGTTCGTTGATCTCGAGCGGAGAAATAAATACATATATGTATATGCTCGGTGCTTACGCAATGCACGTATCGATTCAACTGACTAAAAGCTAAAAGCTCTGATTAGTTTGGTTTTAAAATTATTGCGAATTCTCCGGTTATTTATCCTTTAACATGTTGTTTAACTTTCAACTCATTCATCGATTCGATTCAATGAAGGGTTTACAAATTCACGCTGTAAGCCAAACCGAGTAAAATAATCATAAATATTTAAGTCCAAAATTTCACTCGTAAATTTTCTATTCAATATACTTTTAATGACTTTTAAAAAAATATTGTTCGACGATAAATTAGAAAATAATATTATAAAAGCGTAAATCTGAACAAACTTTAATATAATGCGATTCCTCATTGTATTAGTTGGAAATTTTCCGTGGAAATTGAATCTAAATACCGGCGATACCAGATAATATTTAACTGCGTATTAAATTTCAATTAACTATAAATTAATATATACAAAGAGAATTTTATTTGGCAAACTAATTCCTGGCTATCGATTGTAGTACAATCGGGTTCTCAGAGCATTGAGAGCTACTACATCGAGAAACTGAGAGGTATGCGCTCATACGATGCGGATAACACTGTCTCCCTCTTAAACCCTTCTCTCTGTTCTCTGTCTATGTACCCTTTAGTTATAGGAATGCGCCAAATAGTTTTGGAATCAGTTATTACTCCGGTGGCAATAATTCATAACTCTGAATCAAATTCAACATCGGCCTGCAGCTACGCAAATTGTTTCTCCTCTATATATACTACATATGTACTCCAATATAATAATATCTCAATTTATAATAATGATAATATAAATGCTTATTTTTTGTTCAACATTGGTTATACAACCAGATGTACCATCAATAACTGAAATTAACCATTTAAGGTAATTACTGATTAATTATTTATAGTTCCAGTTTTAATCTTCCCGATAATTATAGAATATATTTTAATTCGTCAATTGATTTTCAAATTGTAACTTTCTCGTGAACTTGAATTTTAGTCTTTTTATAGTTAGTTCATATCAATACGTTTTAAATATTCAATCGATTTATTTTGAGTTTATTTTAAACTTTGCGCTTCATATAGAATATTTAAAAATTGATAAAAATATACTTTAACAAACACATTAATTAATATACAAACTCTGTAATTATAGATGTGATATTCAAAATGATTTTTTTTGACTTGCTATTGTTTTTTTTGGATAAAGTTAATTTTGTACTTGATGTGTTTAACCATTTATGGTATTCAATTCTTCAAAAAACATAGATAAATCTCCAACAAATAATCCGCGGTGATGTTTGATGTATCGACGTGTGTCCGTTCGAACAGCGATATCGAATGTCATACGAGGAAATGAGTGATACTACGGAAATTTAGGAAATACAATCGGCTCTACGGATATGACTGTGTCTTTCTGAAATTTAAGGTAACGAGGTGGTGGAGCAATTTCATATTATTGAGGACTATTTATGTTTAATTTTTCTATTCATCAAAGCCACAATCAAAAAATTTTTTTAATTAAAAGACAAAACATTTCTCGATTTTGAAATATCTGAAAATTTAATTGAAAAATATCACTTTTTCTCCAAGAGCGTAAGATTTTTTTTTAAAATTCGTTTTATGGAAAACTCTTGGAATTTAAGTAAATAATTAGATGAATTTTTAAGCTGATCCCGGTTAAGACTCTAAATTGATCTTTACAGGAAAAATCGGAAAAGTACGAAACTTCTCGAAGAAGTTGATTAATTTCATCGTTTCTCTACGCGAAATAGTTCAAGAAACGCAAAATATTAATTAATATTAGTCGAAAATTTTGCTTAAAAATTTACTAAACATAGAAAGAAAAAAACAAAACAAAAAAGTGGTCTTAATTAGAATAAATTGTTTCTTACATCCACAATTTTTTCTTGAAAGGCATTATATTACTCAAACCGAGAAAATACTTCTGAGAACAATAAATTTTTTTTTCTCAACTGGAGAAATTTTTTTCTTATTTGAAGACTACACAGTAAAAAATTTTACGTCAAAAAACTTAGTGTTAAAAATTTTTGTGTTAAATATTTAAAGATTTTTAACACAAAATTTTTTTTTTACTGTGTAATCTTCTTCGGTAAAAACAAAATTTCTCGACTTAGAAGAAGCTTCCTTGGTGCAAGCGATATCAATTTTGAGTTAAGAATATCAATTTCTTAACTTGCTAAATACATGTTTGGCTGAAGACTGTTATTTTATGACATCAAGTGAAAAACTTTCTTGAGACATAGTAGACAGCTCGATATCGACAAAGGAACTAATTGGCAGTCGGAAAAATAAAAAAAATGGAATTGATGATTAGAATGTTTCCTTTAACAATTCGCAACGCTGTGCAATTTAACCGTTAACCTTTTTATGGAACACAGACACTCAGACAACAGAAAGACGACCTGATCAGACCAGACAGAGAATCGCCGACGCTTATTCAAACGATGGGCGTTACGTTTGTACAACCGACCAACGTATTTACCATCATCATCTATATATCTTAACTTGTACTCGGTAATATTCTACTCGTATATCGATACTTATAATATAAGTTAGAACCGTGGTTGTTATGGATCGGGGTTGGTCAACGTTGCACTCCTCAACAATTACATTTTCATACATTAATGGTATATCTACATACACGAACAAAAAAGTTGTAGAAAAAATTACAATTGTCACATCGCAATTCTTTTCATGCTTTACACTCACAAAAATTAATTGAATTCAAGGGAAAAATTATTAAGTCATGAAAATTAATATGAAAAGCTTCATTGTCTCGATTTAAGTAAAAAATTCTTACATCAGTTGAAATTACTTACATCAAGAAGAATTTCTCAGTTCAAGATATTTTTTTACTTAAATCCAGACTCTGAAGCTCTTCAAAATGATTCTTTTGGTCCAAGAATTTTTTCTTTGAATCAAGTTAATTTTTTTTTAGTGCAATTCCGAGTTCTCTCAAAACTTTCATATATTTATCTTAAATATTTTGAGTTATAATGAATTTCCGTCCGTTTAAATTCTTATCCAATCAATACTTACACCAAAAATTCGGTAGCAAAAGAGATAATAAATTTTTATAGTGTAAGAGGAAATTGGAAAAAACGAAATTTCTCTGATAGATTATTGATAGAACCCCAAATGAGATTAGTATTGAATTGGAAGAAAGATTGAAGCAAAATTGGTTCTTTGAACATAAAATGGAGTATCGAAAGAGTGAGATACAAGTTGCAAAAGTTGTTGTCCGTGGGGACGTAAAAGGAACTAATAAATAATCCTCGGGGACGTAACTCACTGTCAAAAAAGTTTTCTGGTCGCCCTCACGCGCTTCTCAGAGCTCATTAGACCCTTCGACTTAGTCGACAAAAAGGGTGCGTGCTTGTCTTGCTTTATGTGACGTGGCAAGCGTAAGGAATGAGCAAAAAATTTTCCGGGGGAGAGAGACCAGTCGCCAGAACAACATACCTAGTCTATCTTGACTGATAGATAGATAAGCTCGCGTTTTTTATAACCCGTGTCGACATATTATATAACCTCTTACTCTGTCGTATAAAAATTGGTTCTGATTTATGATTTATCATCAAAATTTTTTCCCCAACAAAGTTAAGGTAATTTAGGATACGTCTATAATTACGTGTAGGACTAGAACGTCGTGGATCAATAGCTAGAAAATGGCCGGAAGCCAAGTCCAACAATGTCGATTCGAGTTTTACTGTAGTCACTGAACTCCTTTCTCAGACTACTATATTGAATACTCTAACCCCTTTCTTAGCTTGGCCCAGTTGTAATAGTACCATTATGAGAAAGACCACGACCACATATCGTACGACCACACCTACGATACGTCTCTTCTTTTCGTCTTCGCTGGACCGAAAATTGTCAATTATTTTTTTATATTTCTTTCGGATAATTGCTGAAAGAAAATGATTTACTGACAGTTTTATTCACTTGTTTTATTTTATTTTTTCTCGATTCTTAGCTCATATTTCATTTAGGTTGTTGACCTCGAGTAGTTTTTAGATATATAGACCAATAATCGTGTCTGCTCAAATTTTATTGCTGTTTTGTGTTATTACAATTTTTAATGGGATGCTTATGCGATAGGGCAATTGTTTATTATTATTATTATCATCAATTTAAGCTCCATATCCTTAATATGATAAACCATTAATGAAATTTGATAGAGAAATTAAATTTACAATGTGTGGTTACGAAGATGAGGTAATTGCTCTCCACATACATGGTGTATTTATGGATTAATTAATCGTTCGTTTATCACTGGTCGTAGTTTATTAAAGAATTAGTAAATTCATTATTTTGATCTTTAACCTTTTTGGTTATTTAAAAAAAAAGCAACTATTTCATTTTAGATTAATCATTTTTTTTAACATAAAAGTTTATAGATTATTTTTTTTTTATTTAAAAAAAATTTCATTTGCTTTTGTCAAAAATCTGAAATAATATATCAATTAAAGTAAAAATGTCAATAAAGTAAACACTTGCCCGAATTATGACATCAGGTGTGATATAAAAGCACGTGTGATATTTTTAACACACGGATTCATAAATAATTAATTTACAAGATTGTTAGCAACTCCAATGAATACTTAACCTCGATAAGCAATAATTAATTTTAGGTCACAATCTTAAACGTTACTTATAGTAGCTAAAAATATAAATTTTGTTGATTCATCTATTTAGCTGTTAAATATAGTTAAAAAATAAATAAATATCAATAGTTGATATAAATTATTGAATTTCAACCATCGAGGTACAATTTAAAACAATTTGATATTATCAATTTTCATCGTACATTCGATAAAAATCCGTGTAATATTTATCACTTGTAAGGGAGTTTAAAAATGAATAGAACTGTACATGTATTAAAAATTTATAAAAACGAGATCAATAACCAGACATTATTAATGGAATAAAGAATTGAAAGGAATTCCAGTTTATATATGTACGTAGATATATCAGCAAAACGCTATCTGAAAATAGATACAAAAAAAATTTTAATAAATTAGTGGAACTTCTAGTAATCTAACAAATTTATAGATAATATGTTCGCTGTTGAACGGGAACAATTATTAATGTTGAATAAACACGAATAAAATTTGTTTATTGATTTTATGATTAAAGAAATGTTTGTGTATTTTTAAAAATATCTGACGATATAATCGTGTACATATATTAAAGGTTTTATATTATTGATTTTACATACTGAAGAATAAATGCTGCCTATAAAACTGATAGCATTTTTACTTTTATTTTTACCGAATGCAAACTTCATATTACGTGTAGGGAAATGTATGAGCTGGTTAGACTACTGGTTTTATTATACGAGATTATTTTGCTCATTTCTTGAAAAATTTTTTTATGAATTTACAACGGAATTTATTAATACTATTCCACAGTTTTATCAAATTATTGGTTTGTTTTTTTTTTTTTCTTTTAGACAAATCATCCTCATTATTGATTATTTATTAAAATGTAATTGTTATTGTTCTCATAAATAATCGTACTGAGTGCACTGAAACGTATCGGCGTAAAATTTAATTACCCTTAAATTTACAGTTATATATATATCGATATGTTGTTATACATTTGAAGACACACCAACTGCAGTCGTAGGTTGAATATAACGCCCCTGTCGATTATTAGTCAAATATTTGAAATGATATTAAAGAGGGTGCATATTACCAACAATTATGTTAAAATTAACAAAACACCCCAGCATTTTGTGACGTTTAAAAATATTAATTATTGCTCTTGTTTATTGGGTACGTTTCACAGAACGCAGGTGTTTTTCGATAAATATTGAATAATTGTCAATTAAATTTTACTCGTCAATTTTTTCATTTTTAAATCAAAATTTTTATTTGTCAAAATTAACACAATATAGTAGATATTTATTGCATATAAAATTAAAAAAGAACGTAGAAATCGAACCCACGATTTTTTAATACCGCGTCTATAATCTTTTAAAGTATAAGTCTCAAACAGTTCAACTGTGTGAACAAATCAAATTAGATTTGAATTTGTCAAGAGAAGCGGATACTACGGATAAAAAATAATTATATGATAACATAAACGATTATTGTGATAATTATGAATCGTTTGCTTATTTACGAGCTTGTAAATATAATAACACAGTTACATAAATTATAAATTCAGAGTTCTATCTACCGTATTTATATTTATGTTCACAGTACCGACAAATTATTGGCGTTATTTTCAATAAATGCCTGATTAGTTATGTCGAATTCAATTGTCGATAATCGGTAGCATGCAATATGCATGAAGCTGGAAACTACCGTGTGCATCCGCGGGTATGCATACATATGTATGTTCGATTACCTTTGACTACTGGTATAAAATAATATTTATATATTAATATAATAATGATAATATTGATCACAGTTATAATAATGTAGATTTGTAGAAGAGAATCAGAATGGAGCGAGAGAAAATGAACGACCAGATGCACTAAATAGGATTCAATATTATTATGATAGTGGAAACATGATTGGCTAGATTTTTCGGAGCTGTAGAATCTTATTATTCAATAAAGTTGACGAGATAGTTCGTAATGATCGAGGAGCTTCAATAAGAATTCAATTTTCATTTTATTTGAAGTTCAATAAGCTCAGTTATTTAAGTTCTTTTTTACAGAAGAAGTAAAGCATAAAACATAATTAATTAAACCTTTCACCGTACACTAAGAGTATTATATCTGTTTCAGGATAAGTATCGCTTTGCATAAGCTTTCAGAAGCTTTATAAATTTATAAAACGCCTAAAGTATCGCAAAACTTATTGTTAAGTCACAAATCTTTGAAACTTTTATATATTGATGCTTGGCACTCTGTGATAACACTTTAATAGCTTTTCTTTTCAACTCTTTTAACGGATAAACCTTACAAATAATATCAACAGTTATAATAGTGCTGATAAAATTATATAAGCTTCTTATAATATTATTAAATAAAAACAAAATTTTAAATTTGATCAATACTCTTAAATAGAAGCTTAGCTCAAGAGTTATATTATAAATAAGCATTTTTTTTTACAAATCGACCATTGATATTTTTTTAATTGTTCCACATCATTTCATTTAGTTTCGGGTCTGGATTTTTTGTGTAAATCATTAATCAAATTCAAGAGAATTCTACTTAAAAATCGACTCTGTTGTTTTTTTCTGATAAACCCGTTATTATATGCCCGTAATTTTGAACAACTGTTTGTTAATGTTTGTTTTTTTCTAAAACCTACAATAAGGTTTAAGGAGTAAGGAGTTAACTCGAATATAACAGTTAGTCCGGTAGACAACTTAAAGAGGTCCCAGCACCCCTCAGGAAAAGATCCTTATCCTTTGAAAGTTGGACGTGCCGTCTGGCATTAAAAATGACTCAAGCAAGTTTTGTTGAGGGAGGGACAGGAGGGATAGTTGGCGCGTGCCATCACGCATACACACATTATACACATTATGGTCAATAATTTTATTATATTTAACAATTGCTGTTTTATTCGATTAAATTTATCTGCAAATTTTATTTGAATTTATTATTATTATTATTTTTTTTTTTATTAACAATAGTATTGTGATTGAACTGTATTATACGTCATTGAAATAAAGTGAATCGATGCAGATCACAAAATCATTCGGTAGTGAAGATAACTTAACAAGCGGCACAAATGATACGGAACGACAGCTGCAAATTTTCATTTAGCTTCAAATAAAAGTGCTTTGCGCCCCGGATATGCTACTGTGCAGTCCTTTATTCCTATGACAATCCCCGTAGTCTCTATAATGCACCAGATAAATCGACAAATAGATTCTCAATATATTTCCACAAATACAAACTAATGGAACATTACTCAATGTAATTCACTTACGGTCAAAATAAATACTATAATATATATAAGATATTTCACCAGTTGAAGTTTTTGTTAACTCTCATTTTATTATACTTCTCGGACCCGGGCTCTGATTCTCGTGCACTCGGTATTTTATATTCAAATGTCACGTAATGTTGCATTCTATAACAACAATAAGAGACCCAATGAATGACACTCTGCCGTGTAGGATTAAATTTATATACAGCTAATCGATATTATTTATTTTAATTGTATATTTATGCTCGTGATTTATAGCGGAGATTGCATTTTTATTAAAAATTAACTCGTTAATAAATTGTTCTAATTGTATAGTAAAGATTTTTTTTCATTATAATGATAGAAGGATTTGTTTATAGTTAAAAATATTTGTTAATATTTAACAAATTTTTTTATTATAGAAGCTGTTTTTTAGTCCTTAACAAATATTTCTTAGTATTTAAAAATATTTATTAATATTTAATAAATGAATATCAGATTTATTAAATACAAACAAATAATTTTAAATACTAAGAAATATTTGTTTAATACTAAAAGTGGTTTCTAATAAATGATTTGTTAACTATTAACAAATATTATTTAATACAAATAGAAGGATTTCTATCAGTGTAAGAAAAAATTAATTGAATATTCATCAGTATTAAACTCGGATTTTTTGGAGTAAAAATTTCAAATTTTATAAAATTCTATCAAAGTGCAATGATAGTAGTTGTATTAGATATTAGTTAATATCAGTTCCCAAGTAGCGGGTTAAAAAGTAAAGGGCCACGCGGGGACCAACAACGACAACAAGTTGCAACCACCTGGTGGCATCGAGGACGGCCACCCAGTACCTCCAGGTGCTTTTGCCCCCTGTTTGCCTGCTGTCCATTCACGCCGAGAGAGAAAGAGTGTTGGTGTCTAAAATAATAACTGAACGAAAAATAGGCAAGTTAAGTGCCACTACACACCAGTACGAAGGAGGAAGAAAGTTGGGAGTTCCACTTGGGCGCATGCTATATTACAACTCCTATCTGAAAAAGTATTTATAATAATAATAACGTTATCTCTTAATCTTAGATCTCACTAGTCGGAAAATTCCGGGGATATTGATGACTGGTGAGTTATTTTTTGTCTAACACCTTTTCTCATGATAAATCCTCCGCTCGGAGAGTTTGTTCTTATAAATTTTATGTAAGTGAACAAAAGTTATTGTCATATAAAATCTTTGTTCTTTGCTTGGAAAAAGTTTTAATGTTGGCACTTTTAAACTCGATAAAGTTGTAAACATCATTGAATTGGTAATATTAAAGGTGTTTGTTTCCGTGGAGAGAAAAATTGAAAAAATAATTTTGCTTTGTATGGTTTCAAAGTAATTGAGGCGGAAAAATTATTATTTTACGTAATTAATTTGATTAGTTCTGTGGAGTTTGTAGTGAAAATAATCATTTTCACAATTTAATAAATGATTTTTAATGAGTTGTAGTAATTTTATTAAATAATAATGTTTCAAATATATAGTAATTTGTAGTTTTTATATTTAGTTGAACAAATGTATACTAAAAATATGAAATTTTTGAATTTATCTGTAGAAAAATACTATTTTAAGTATATTCACTAATAAATGCTTAATTAGTATTCTAACTTTTAGATTTTTTAAGTTATTATTATCTGAAACATTAAAAGTAATGCAAAAATATTATAAAAAAAAACTATAAACCAAATTTCATAATTTTATTTTTAATCTTTCAATAGTCAAACTTTTTTCCATCTTCCAAATATGTGGTTTTTTAAATTTCAATAAAAAAAAAATTAATTTTGTTGCAAAAAAAAAAATTTCTTAATTCAAGATTTAATTTTTTAAAATGATTAACTTAAAATTTCTTCTCTTCACTCTTTAATTTTTTATCAGTGTATATTAGTTTCAAACTATGAATCTAATGATGAAATTCATGAGACAAAATTAATTATTTTCCAAGAGAAATATTAATTATTAATTTAAAATCAATTATCACTTCAACTAATTCGCTCAAGATAAACTTAATCCGAGGAAACCGTTATTTATAAAATATTACTCGGTATCAAATAACATTAAACATTTTGGCTTATTCGTGTAGCTGGCGGATAAAAGATCTTTGATCTGAAAAAGAAGATGTTAAAGATTTTTAAAAATAAATTGAAGACGAAGATTAAAAAAGAAGAAGAAGAAGAAGAAGAAGTAGAAGTAGAAGTGGTGAATTAAAATTATTGCCAGAATAAGAAACGGAGACAATAAAGTACAAGATGTAGTGCCGAGCATGAGGAAGAGGATGAGGAGCAGAGAGGAGAGAGGAGATAGGGGGAGAGGAAGGTTTCTCTACTCAAACTCGGTTCTCGGTTCTCGGCAGGTCGCGGAGCTTCAGACACAGAGCATCGATTCGCCAGGACGATGGCTCTAAGGGGACTCGCGGGGTGTCAAGTAAACCCGCCGTCGCGACGCCGTTGTTGGCGCTGCTGTTGCTACTCCACCACCGACCACCACCAGTAGCACCACCACAGCACCACTGGCAGTCTTACTACTACTACTACTACTACTACTACTATTAGCAGCACTATCTTTACTACTTTTACTATTACTACCACCGACAGCTTTACTCGCCCGTTTGGTTTGGTGGTACGAATCGACGCGCGTGCGGCAAAAGGTCCGGCGCTGACGGTCGGCGCCCGTGTTGGACGTGCGTGTGTGCCGCGTTACGCCAAGCTGCTGGTGAGCCCTCAGCTCAGTAGTCAGAGCGCCGCGGCAGTCTTCAACCAACTCCCCGTCGACTATCAGCCAATGCCGCTTCGTATTCAGGCCGCGTTAATTTCGAGCTACCGGGACACTAACGTGCCGACTCGTGTCGTCGGTTTCGCTACTTTTTACTTAACTAAAAAATTTTACTCCCTTATATTTTTATCCTGTAATAAAATTTATTTCATCAATTATTACACACCGACACTATTTAAATCACTATTGTCAATTATTATTCCGAATAAATTTCGTCTAATTACTATTAATAATAACAATGATAACAACAACAGTACTTGTCAATTGCATACGAGGTTTCGTGAAATATTAAAGCTAATACATCTACAAAGACGGAAGTGCAGTGCCACCGGTTAAGTAATTAATAACATAATTACCAATATAAATTATTAAAATTAAGTGAACAATATTTTTTTTTTTTTATTCTACGTGAAAAGTTTTGAAAAAATTGCTCCATTTTTCGGGTTTATATTATTATTATTATTATTATTATTTTTTAAAAAATATTAGAACACACATAACACTAGTGTATGTACTAGGTACCCTCTCACGTTTGACACCTTTGAGTCTGCGCCGTGACAGGTTCGCGAGCGGGGGTTGAAAACTCCAGGTGACCGCGTGGACAGACACAAGGCGATCGGAGTGAATAGTTGTGATGTATAATTTACATTGATAAATTATAAATATATAAATTAAATAAAATGAGTTTGGATTTTTAGTGTGTTAATTATTTAACAACAGTGAATTTTTATATTTTTCGAGGGAGTATTGTAATAAAGTTGAGTCAAAAAAAAAAAAGGAGTAGAAATATAAAAATAATAAATAAATAAATAGAATAATTAGAAGAAAAGTGACTTTAAAACTTATTTTATTTTGTTAATATTAATATTTAATATTAATTTCACCTTCATTGAGAATAGAGATTGAGATTGAGACGGTTTTGCCGTTGGTGGCCCGGTTAGAGGGTTTCTCGACTACAGTCGTGGCCTCCCTACCATTATATATATTTATATAGAAATACATCTATATATATATATATGCATATACATATATTCCGACGTCGGATCTTCTTCACGTCAACCGCGGTACGGGACGTCTTGCTGTCGGTTCGCGACAGGGTTAATCACGGTACGCGCACAACTCCGTATTAATATTTAAAAAAAAAAAATTTACATAAATTTTAATAATATTTATTATTAAATTTATTTTAATGTAAAGTGATAAAAAATTAAAAAAAGTGATTTTTAAATATTCGGTTGGAGCTTTATTTATTGAGGAAGAAAAAATAAAGATAAACAGTAAAATTAAAAGAAGGAGAAGTGTAATCAGGGCAGTTGTTAAAAGTGTGCCAGTTGTTGTCAGTCGTGGTGATGCCTCGTAGATCGGTACAGGAGCTGTTAGCTGGTAAGGAAGCAGGCGGAAACGCTGTTGACCGGAAACGCTGACGAGACCAGTTCCCGCTGGGCCCGGTCCAGGCCATGATCGGCCCGCCTACCCAGAGGGCACGCACCCACCAGCGTCGAAATCGTAATCCTCGTAATCGAGCGGTTACGGTAACGCCGGTAGAACCTCACGGAAACCTCAAGGATTATTCCGGGTCACTGTCCTTCCCGACGTCAAGAGGTCACAATTCTTCGGCACCACTTCCGGCGAATTTCGCGTCTGGTTTCTGTGGTGTCCAGAGAGTCAGGGCTGACACCACCCTCGTTGACCAGGACAGACTCTGGCAGCTCCCGATCAAGGATTACCAACACGATAAATATGCCCAGTTTGTTAATTTTAAATTCACCGACAGTAGATTTATAAAGTGTAATAATAATAATAATAATAATTATAATAATAATAATAATAATAATAATATTGATAATATTAATTATAATTGTAATAAAAGTAAGGATAAAAATAATAATATTGGTAATAACACAAGAACTACAGTACTGCAACAAGCAAGACAACAACGCGGAAGGGCGCGGAATCACGGCATCGTCTTCCTTCTTTTTGCCATCGCCGTTACCTTCCTCGCACTTTTCTTCCCACCAGGTACCGTTCTTATTTTTATTTATATCATACTTCTTAAGATTTTATCTTGTGTATAAATCATTTTTGGACACACATGCTCATGTTTTTACTACACCAAATTTTATGTGGGCTTTTAGAAAATTTATGCTCCGAAGAGAAAAAATAACTTTCAATAAACCAACATGTTTTTTTTATATATAATATCTTTAATTTGGACTTATTTTGATTTGCAAATAAAATTATTTTTAATTAAATACGTGAAAAAAGTTTGAAAATTTTTTTTTCAGTCAAGTATTTTTTTTTGCTATAATACACTAAAAAAAAAAAATTTTTTCCAGAAAAAAATTTCTTGGCTTAAGAATTATTAAAATAAATTTTGGTTTTTTGACGAAAGAATATCAATATTTATCATGATAATAAAATATTGGTATTAATTTTGATAGATTAATAAACGAATAGGTTCACTTGAATTAAAAAAAAAAATAATTCGATCAATTCTTGAGACAAGAAAATTTTCCCAAGAGTAGTACTTTTTTTTTCTCAGTATAATGAGCTTCATATTATTTGATTACCATTTTTTTTTAAATTTATAATTTTGATAGATAATTTAAAAAAAAAAAAAAAAAAAACGATGTTTTATTGCAAAAAAATTTTCATTCTTAATTCTTTTCTTCAATTGTCAAAATTTTAATTTTATTATACTTGTTATTGTCTTGAAACAGAGAAAAATCTTAAAGAAAATTTTTTCCAACTTTTCACTTGAGAAATAATCTACTCCACCCGCAAAAAATTGAAATTTATTCCATGTATTCATTCTAAAAAGAAGTAAAAAACAAGATTCACAGTAACCCCATTTCGGTTCTCCCTTTTCTTGCACGCCAACTTTTAATTTTTCAATTCAAACAGCGGGATGTAAGCTCTGATCTCTGCCAACTCACAGGATTTTCTTAGAGTATTTGTTATACAGAACTATTGTACATCTACCTTGAGCGAATAATCTTGTTTAAAGTTTGATATCTCCATTAAATTTTATGAAAAAAAAGTAATAATAATAATATATAAAAGAAAAATATTTAAGCAGTAAGAATCAAAAAGAAAAAATAGTATATTGGCAATTGTACGGGCCGTGCTTGTAGCTCGGCTTTATGTTCTTTTATCACTTCTTACTCCACATACAAGTATATAATATAAAATAAAAAAGTATATACATTATACATATATATTATCTTACATTAGGAGTCAGCGGACGCAGTCTCGTCGCGGAGAAAATATCGTAGCGTGTGTCTCGCAGACACTTTCGAGCCGCGCCCACGTAGTCAACGCTGTTATTTATCCCTACGTCTTGGTCTGCGGATTCCGGGTGCCAAGAGTGTATTTTTTCGCGCGCTACCTATACTCAGATGGACCGTTTCACTCATGTCACTGACACGCTATATCTCACTCTTATTTATTCTCCTTCTTCTCCTCTTTTCCCTTACACAGACCCAACACGGGCTCTTCTCATTTGTGTTCTGTTCTGTACTGATGTACTGATACTGATACTGATACTGAACCTAACGATACGGGATCAGACAAGATCTAGACATCAGATAAACCCAAGTGAAGACATCGTTTAAATTAAATGTATGTCTAGTTTTTATCGAGCATCCCTCTATTGAAAAAATTTATTTTTAAATGATAATGTTAGCCAATTTTTATTAATATTAAAATTTTTTATTACTCAAAGTAATGAAAAATCATTTATTTCAAATCAATATTAAATTTTTAATTCACCCAGAATAATTATAACCTATAATATTAAATTTAATCATAAATATAATTTATCTAAAAATTTTTTCACGGGGTCTGACCGGTATCATATCAAACATATTGTCCTTGTCAATTCGTAGACAGCAATCGCCAATTTTTTTATTATTAGTCTCTTATAAATTGGCACGAATGTAAATAAGAGCAAAAAATAGTCATAACAATGTTTTAGAAAAAGAAAAAAAAAAAGTAGTGTAGACTTGTGATTAAAATAAAAATTGGGCAGTAGCAGGGATATGAATCTGAGCACAAGAGCATCAGTTGAATGGATTTTGCCGATGTCTTGTATTAAAAGGTCAACCCCTCGTTATTGATCAAATTTATTGGGTCAATTGATCTGACTATTGATTCTTAGAAGTGTATCATCAGTAAGTTACTTAACAGAAGGTCTTTTTAATGCCGCAAACTCTGTCGCTAAAAAATGTAAATGCCTGTTTAGTTGTTGCATTGTAACCTATGTCAAGGCTACTCAGTACTCTGTTGTTATTTTTTAAATATTTTATTGATAATAAATCCAGCGACGTGAGTTACTTATTTAACTAAATAAAAATTAATTATTATTATCGTCATTATTTTATTTGTTTTAAGCAGTAAGTGGTTAATACTATACTTATGATTAGACGACGAGAAAGATTAAACGTAGACGGAGTATATATAATATTAAAATGGGTATTTATAATTGTTTATTTCCCTGTCTGGTGTGAGAAATAAAACGTAAGAGTCGTAGAGCAAAATATGTTTTTTAGTCGCTTCGCATCATATATACTACTCTTTTTTATATTATTACATTCTTATATTTTAGACCTCCCAACGCGAATGTATATCAACGCCGAATCTGTGTGATCAACGGGACGAAGAGCGGTGATGGCTGTGGCTCTCCCCAATTCTATGCTACTCTTAAATTTAGACATTATATACTAAGTCTCTTCACTTCTCTTCTTTCTTACATTAAGATCCACTAAAATTCGTTTTTCATGGTTCAACATACTTTTAGTTTCATTCTATTTATTATTTTAACCAATTAATACATTCATCGTCGGGGTTTTTTAAACAATTTATCTTACGCCTTTATTGACTTCAAAAGATTTTCATTAAGTGGTTACTTTTAAAGAGTTTTTTTCAGTAATTGTTTAAAAACATTTATCAAATAAATAATATAAAAATGGCAAACCATTAATGACTTTTTTTAAACAGTCCATTAAGTATGTTTAGTACATTTTATATAACATTACGTAAAATAAACCATTCATCTTTTCTTTTTTCATAAGTGACACATATTACTTTGAAGTTTCGGAAGAGTTATAGTATATGGCAGCTAATGAGTAATTTCATAAAATTTATTAGATTGATCAAAAAAATGTATAACTATGGCACTTTATATTCTGATTTCGAGCCTTGATTTGATTCAAAAATTTTTTTTCAAACATTTTCATTCTTCAACATTTTTTCTCTGAATAAAGTCAATTTCTTTTATTAGTGTAGTAACATGTATTAAAAAAATTATCAATTCTCTCCATTAATAATGCAAAAATCTAAAAATTAATTATGATCATTATTAATCATAATTTTCAAAATTTAAAACGTATCTTACAAAAAATTACAAATTTTAAATATCATGCTTAAATTTTCCATTAGCTAAGAATCATTATTAATTGTATAAAATATTTTTATTTTTCACATATTACTAGTAAATTAATTTTTTTGTTTAATTAATATGTTTTAAAAAATAACTAACATTTAAATAATAATTTTACTTTGTCCTTATTTGAGTATTCGTAGTAAGAAACTTTCCAATAACCATTTCGGTTGGTTAAATATCATTTATTTTTCTTGTTACCATGTTTCCATGTGAATAAGAATATTTAAGCGTCTCGAGGGGTTACGGCTGGCTGTTCAATGTCCGTCTTTTTAGGGAGGAATGACGTGTGCCCTAGTCGCCCTATGGATTCATACTCCCTATAAAGTAGCACGCACTATCTACTGTAAGTTCGTCATGGTTCCGAATAATATATTTCGTGCAAACTACAATAATATCACTGTATACGTATTTGTAAATGTATGTATTTACGGATGAATCAAGAAACATATATATATATATATATATATATATCTTTAACTATATCCATATAAGCTGTCTTATACTTTGTTGTTGGATTATGTCTTTTCTATAAAAAAAAACCCCGTGAAATTTAACAGATTTTATCCTCAAGGGGATTACCGCTCCCTTGTTATCCTTTGTCAAAAATTTATTCATTTTTTCTCACATTTTTCTTTCTATTTAATATCACTTACGCTTTATTTTATTTGACAAAAAAGGTTCATTTGACTGTACAGTACCGAGAATGAGAATTTGTGTCCTAGAATAAATTAATTCCCTAAAAAATATTTAACATCGTAGCTGTGGTTAATAAATCGAGATTGTATTGAGAGTAAGTATTAAGAGGCGCCGATATAAAAGATAAAAGTGCATTTTTACAGTATAGTACGTATAAAAAAAATTCTTTGTATGCTGGCGCCACTTGGAAATCGCTCGATCAAAATGAATTTAAACCCTTCATCCGAACTCAGCGGGGCTCGTCTTCAAATCCTCAACGTTTAAATTTTTTTACATTCTAAGAATGAAATCTAAAGCGAATAAAAAAATTAGGACGCATTTAAATACAATTCAACAAAAAGTTAAAGATTTTTCTTTCTTTCTTTCTTCCTTCCTTTATTTTTTTTTCTATAAAAAAAATATTAAATAGCCTTTAAATAATATCATATGCTTCTCATTGTTGGGTTACAATAGAAGTATTGGATGCGTATGTGTAAATTAAAATGATGGATCAGTTTAGGGTCCCTCTGGAACACGGTCTTGTAATTGTGGCGTAGTTCATCGGTACAATACAAAAATATTAAGTTTTTTTTTAAATACATTTTTAAAGGAACTCGAAGTTTACACGCACTAAGATCATTTTCACTTTGTAAAAAGATAGAACTTTATACGCCATCATTCGTCTTATATTACGGCGTCAAATGAATAGTTTATTAATACACAGGGTTATCGACTGCATTTAATTATCCAAAAAATTTTTATGGCAATGGAAAAATTTATCAAAGCGGTCAATCACAAAAGAAATAGAAATTGAGATAAGGGATGCCGATTTATGTACAAAAATCAAAAGGTATTACATTTATGTGTAATATGTATGCTTCTGCTCTATAAATACGCGTGTGATAAACGATAAGAATCCAAATACTACATTAAATCTCGAAATATTTGTCTAAGATAAAAAGCGATGTCACCGTTAAGTAAAAAAAGAAAAAACAATATTTTATAGATAATTAACGCGTTCCGGTATTTATTTTCAATTTATTAGCCAATTAATCGGATGTGTTTATTGCATGTATAAACTTACCTGGATTTATTTTCCTCATTAACTATATAAACTCTCGTAAATTAATTCCTGCGTCATCCGTTATTCTGGTTATTACGCCGAAACTCCATATATGTTGTATGTTATTTCATTCAGTTGAATAATATCGTGTTCTAGTTGACGAATTTGCTGTTTAATTATTCAAATCATACTCAGATACTCTCGGAACTCAAAATTATTATTTTTGCATATCAGAAAACAAAAACAATAATTAATATTTGCAATTAAAGAAAATTACTCATCCATTTAATCAAAGCGGTAAATATTTTATGATAATTTTTACTGCTAATTACTGTTTTGCATTAACTGAAGTGGCTATCAAATATTTATCAATAAATTTGAAGTTGAAGTTTTAATACTCTATCGGTTGATGCTTTTGAAATTATTAGCAATTATCAACATTAATTATTTCTCAATAATTGTAATGGAATTGATAATTCATTCCCGGTTTTCCTGATAATTTCTACCAATTAAGTTAGTTTCAAACTCGATAATAATTTCATTAAAAGTTTAACGCTATTTTTACTTCAAGAAATTGGGTTATTGACATCGAATCTCTTAAGAAATTTATTGATTAAATTTT
The DNA here is from genome assembly GCA_905319865.3 of Cotesia congregata. Lineage (NCBI taxonomy): Eukaryota > Metazoa > Arthropoda > Insecta > Hymenoptera > Braconidae > Cotesia > Cotesia congregata. The sequence goes on from CAJNRD030001123.1 coordinate 16,982,600, forward strand.
CAATAAGTCTATCTTTTTAAATGATTACAAAAAACCGCATTTTCATTTGTCTTATTTTTAAAACATATTAACAAATAAAATTTCTTCTTTCTTCCATTCATATCAGCAAAAAAATCTTAAAAGACCAATTCTTCTTGAAATCGAAGACTCTTACTCCAAAACCATCGTGTCCAATTTTCAAGTTTTTTGTACCTTTCTATCATTGGTAAAACTCTAATAGTACTCACTGAATTTACATTTTAAGATACAATACTTTGGCTCCCTATCGATTTCTTATTTACCCAAGCTAAACATTATTTAATGTTTTTTTATTAGTAACACCCCATAAATCAGGACACATAGAGATCTATCTACAGACATCAGACATTAGAGATAAAAGTATTACTCAGAAGAAAACCAGGTAGACACTTTTTTATTTCATAAAAATAAATAAAAAGATAAAAAAGAAATATGTACCTGCGGTTACGTCTAGTCTGGTAGGTTCTATTTATATATATATACCTACAGTCTGGGTAGATTTTCAGACAAGAGTATTTTTCCAAGCGACTACACTAACCGAGGATATATGAATCGAGTGGTATGGAGTATGGAGTAGGTGACGATATATAGCATAAAGAGCGAAAGTGAGTAGGGTAAGGCTGGAAGTAGTTACGAGTAGCTTTATAGGGAAGAAAACCCATAAGAATGGTATCATATATTGTGTACAGTGATGCTAGCTCGTATATTAGATATGACAGCTGCTGTCACGGCTGGTGCTTCGTTGGGCCATGTGCTCGCCCGTGCGCGCACACGTCTCCGCTATTTTTTATTTATTTTACCATTGTTGTTATTATCACTATTTTTTACCAACACTACACCCTCATTTGCGCAGTGTGTACTCAACATTCACCTTCCACTTACTCTCGTGCTTCATTATATTACTATACTTGTCGCGTAAGCCTCAAAATGTAACATCTTGCGTTAGCTCTTATGTATTTTCTTTTTTTTATTTTCTTTCATTAGTCTTAAAGGTACTTGTTACCAGCACTCAAGTAAGGCTCAAGTGGCTCTTCCTGTGTTCCTTGGGGGCACCTTTCAAGTCCACCTCAATAGAACCCCACAGCCGCTAAATTACACGCCAAAAATTTAACCTCTCTACTTTTTTTTCGTGTTAAATACTGCTGGGCTACAAAGTGAAGTAGGAAAATTCCTGGTTGGTTTTATTTGTTTACTTTGGGTGTAATTAGGGGAGCAGAGGGGACAGTTTTAAAATGACAGATGGAATTATTGCTACATCATTGAGCAAGTATTACGGAATATTGTTGTGGTTTTGGTAGGTTTTTATGTGAATGTAAGAACATTATGTAGCTTTACTGTTTGAGTGGATGTGGATGAGAATTTTTAGATATAAGCGAAATGGAGCCTACTTCAAGAAATGTTAATTTTTGGGACAAAAATAGAAATGAACAAAAGTTTATCAATAATTTTTTTATCGAATTTTAAATTTATTTAAGGCATAATTTTGGTGTAAAATCTCAAAAAAGACTATGTGAAAAAAATTTTCAAATAAAGTATTATAGATATGAATATAAAGTTTATGGAGTTTTATAAATGCACTCTTAAGACATATAAAAAAATTTTTGGTAATTATAAATAGAATAAATTAGAATATCATAATTTGAAAATTTTTGAACTTTCAAATGAAAAAAAAAACATCAAAATATTTAATTTTTATCATTTTTATCATAAATCCGCCAGAAAGAAGAACAATTTGAAAAAAAAAAAAAATATTTAAAAAGATCGATTTATTATTTTATTTCAATTTTATCTAAAATAGATGGAGCCCCACTTCTGCATAATTACTAAAAAATAAAAAAAAAAAAACAATAACATACATACGTAAAAGCTTAAAAATAAAAAAAAAGTTCTAACCATCTTTAATTGTTTCGAAATAATTGCATGGAAATTTTTTTTAACAAAATTTTTAAATTTATGTAAACGCCAGGTGTACATTCCACTATAACCCACGAATTAAAGTTTTATTTAGACAGAAACACGGCGGCAATTTGTATTCAATGTGAATCACTTTTGTACAAAAGATACTCGAGTAGTCTTTACTTATGTCATTGCTAAGTAGGTTGGCTGCGATGTGTCTTAACACGAGTGACAATAATCCGTACCACGTGAATATATGTTTTACACTTTACACTAGCCGCTGTACGTGCTTAAGAATAATTTTCGAAAAACACATCATATTTATTATTTGTTATCCCGCCGAATGAATTCACAAATATTTTACTCAAAATTAAATTTCGTAATCACTAATATAACTTATTTCACATTCTGTAAATATCAATCAATGTCACTCTCCACCCGAGGATAATTTTTATATAATCGCTGAAAAACCTTTTGGTATAGAAATTAATATAATTAAACCAATTCATTCAACCAAATTATAGAGCTTTTTTCCAAAAAATAATGACTTTGTGCATCTCGAAGCCATTCTAACTTGTTTTTTTACATTAATTTAAAGTATCATTTTATATAATTGATCAAGTATCCTCATTGAGTTCCATTTTTTAAAATTAAATCTAGTTGCAATTTCTATCGATTGTAATATTTAAAAATTTTGAGAAATGGCAGCAGTAATATACTTTTGGACTATACTTGAAATTGACGTTTCTTATGTTAAAAAAGCACGTTCTTTTGAACAAAAAAAAAAAAAAAAAAAACAACGTTTGAAAGTATATAATAATATGAAGTGTGTTAAATATTTTAATTTTTTTGTAATTAACTGCAGATTTTTAAGAATTAGACATAATTAACATAATTTTAAAGAGTTAAACCATCTTTAAAAAAGCAGAAAAATTCTTGAACTAAGAAATTGTTTTTACTTTAAGAAAATTTTACTTGATTCGAAAATTTTTCAAAATAATTCAAAATTTGAATCTTAGATCAAACCCAATTTTTTTTATTAATGAACAAAACTTTTCTTTTTTCAATTGTATTATTATATAATTCTTATTTTATACTAAATGCTATCAATTATAATTATGTTATTTGGCTACATGCGCCACTTAGAATTACACATTGTAACTTTTTGTAACCTTACAATTGGCCCTGCAGGGCTGTTAGGTTTATATCAATAAAGAAATAATAATAATAATAATAATAATAATAATAATAATAATAATAATAATAATAATAATAATGCAAAAAAGCTCTATCATTGATATTGAAGTTTTTTCTTTCATTAAAAATTTGCGTAAAAACATAAAATTAAAAAAACGATGTTTTTTCAATGAAAAACTTCACTTAACATCTGATTTGACTATTTCTGTTATAAAAAGTATTTTAAGATTGACTAAACTTTTGAATGAATTAAATTAAAAATCATATAGGTTGGCCATTAGTCAGACTGTCGTAAGCAAGGTAGCAGCGGGTCGATTCACATCAGAGATATCATCTCAATGTGAACCTCCAGATCGTAAACCCACCCCCGCAAGCTCTCCTACAGCTTATAGCTCATAGCTTGTAACACCAATAATAAATACCAATAGAAATGCTAATAAATCCGTATGTCACCTACAAACGCTAGACAGAACAATACGGCATAACTCAGCATGTATGTGCAATTCCAGCAAGTTTAGCTGGTATACGGCCCTGTCCCTCGTCCTTCGATTTGTCTTGTAACCGTGTGGTGGTTTCACTTTGAATAGTACTCGTGCCAGTGCGCGAACACTCGAGCTCTTTATGTACTAGTGTTTCTATTAGTATTAGTATTGGTATCAGTGGTAATATCAGTAGCAGTAGCAGTTGCTGTAATATCGGTAGTAGTTTTAGTTTTAGTTGTTGTAGTTGTGAGTATGAGATGTCGGTGGTAGTTACATTGCGGCATGGTGGAGGTGGAGGGCACCCCGATTGGTTGCTCGGGGGTTGCATAATGCAGCGACCACCGAGTTCGTATAGTCAGGCTGGCTGCCAGGGCGTTGACTTTGCTTCGCTTTGCTTCGCTTTGCTCAACCGATATACTACTAAACCGATGCGATTTGACTCTGCGCGAGTAGAGCAATACTATCATTCTAACTTTGATATTTTATATTTTTGTAATAAAATAACAATAGAAATAATTATTTAATTTTTAAAGATAATTTATTTATTAATTTAATTTAAAATTTAATAATTAACGTACAAATTAGTTTCATTGAAAATTTTTTATAAAATTAGTTTGTGTCTTAAGAAATATCAAAGTATAACATTTCTTTAAATAGTATATTGTTCAAAATTCTTACTCTGTTAATTTTGAAAATTTTAATGCAACAAGAAGCTCTAAAGATTAAAACTTCATTTTTAAATAGAATATTAAATTAAGAAATTATTTTATAAAATTAATCTTAATATCAAAAGTATTATTGGAACAATTTTTAATTATAAGTCAGAATTTTAAAATTTATTAATGTAAAAATTTTTTTACATTAAAACTTTTCAATATATGAAGAAAAATAAGAATTTAAATGTTAATATATTGTTTTAAATCAAAACGAAAATTTTTTAAATCAAATAGAACTTATTTATCAAATCAAGGAAATTTTCTCAGCTCATGATTTTTTCTAGATGAATCAAGATGAAGTTCTTCAAATTTATTATCTTCGTTGAAAAATTTTTCTCTTAAGTCAAATCAATTTTTTTTTCAGTGTATAATTAACCAAAAATTACAAAAAAAAAATAGATTTAATGTCAACAATTATAAGAAAAAAAAAAAAATTATATTCATCTCATAAACAAGTCGATAAAAATCAATACTCTCGAGCCTTTATTCAGTAAACTGAAGTTACTTGGCATAAGAAATAGTTCCGATGAATCGCCAAGAATTGATGAGTTGTTAATCGATTAGAGGGTTTAATATGTTTAGTAGATGGGCTCATTGTTAACCTCGTTGAAGAAAAGAGGGGTGGTGAAGTCGAGTATAGCGCAGGGAGAGCGATAGTCATTGTGAATCGAGGATCAATCTAAGGAAATGAAATGAAATGAGAAAGGGAATAGAATCAGGAGAGGAATTAAATATAAGGGTCTTTTCTGAGTTGTGATAGCGACATTGGAATAGGGACGTAGGCAAGGTAGACTTGGATGACCTCCTACTCTCTTGCCACCCTCTTTCGTCTCTCCGTTCCGGGGTCTTCTCGGGGGTTCATCGATCGCCCCCAATCACCCACCTCTGCCATCTTGCAACCCTGTCATTTTAAAGCTCTGACAATTCGCATACTCAATTAAAGTCGATTGGATGGATGACAGTCGATTGTTGATGCCACGCATGTTATTTTCGGTCAGCTGCTCACTGGCTCCTGTCATAGTAGTTGCTGGATCCAGAAGCTGCCTATCGAGGTTGTTCCGATGCTGATGCTGATCAGGATCTAGATGAGATTAGATTGAATAGTCTCGTTTTAGTTAAGCAAAGGGTACATGCATTTTCTAGGTCGCATGACGCAGCAGGGAAGGTCAGGATTGGTTCAAGTCCAACGAGCCGATTCTATAATTAGAGAATTTCCGTTCCGTGGCAGCCACACCACAACTGGGGTCTAGAGTCAGTGCCAAGTTTCCGATCCCTTCTCATTTCTTATTAGTGCTCGCTCGTATTGTCCAACTTACATGTAATTGACAATTTACTTTTATTGCTGTGCTGCTTTCTCCCTCGCTAGTACCAAATTATTTATCGGCTATATGCTCCGGTTCTTAATAATAATAATTGCGTAAAAGTGAGGGAACAAGAAAACAAGCTTTAAATTTTCTGTTTACTCAAATTTTTTATTATAGTTCAGTTGTATAAAAATACTTAGTGTTGGTAAATATATCAGAGCAAGATATCATTTTAATAATTATTCAATTATTTACTTCTGTAATATATTGTAACTTAATTTTTTTTTTATTGTAAGTGTTCAAATATTCAAGCAACTTTTTCAGTTTTATTTATATAAAAAATATTTATTACTCAAGATATCGCTACCTTTTTAATAACAAATAAAAAACCTTTTGATAAAATCAAAATTAAAAAAAAAGTAACGATTCCTTTTAAAAACATGCTAACACGGAGAAAAATTATTTATATTGAAAAAATTTATAAAAAGTTTAGAAAATCCAAAAGTGCACGCCTCATAACGCTCGTTCATTTTTTAAGAAAAAAATAAATTGTGTTATTGGTTAAAAAAAAAAAAAAATAATAATTAAGTAATTTCTTACAGAGTATTTTTAATTTTTTTTTAATATCGGCGCTTGTTTTTCTTGTCATATGCACACGCAGTCTAAATAAATCTTGTTTGATCAATTGGCGCCATAGTTTTCACGTGAGAGAAATAAGAAAAATTCGTTTGTTTTTGTACATGTGTATCGTAGTAAATTTTAATAAAAATTGAATTTAAAAAAAAATACGTAAACTAAGCTACTGATATGAAATACGGCACCAATCAATTTGTTCAGGAGTAATCGTTATTAAATATAAAATAAGGGTGACATCATCAGGACGTCCATTTAAAATTTTTTTCGAAATGTTTTTGTTTTTCAAAATAGCAACATTAAATGATCTTAGAAAGTATAAGATGGCTATGAGGTGTGCAATAATATTTAAAATTTAACTATGGAAATTTATGATAAAATTAACTATTTATTTTTTTCCGTGTATCAGTAATAAATGAATGTATGTGAAGCATAATAACATAAGCATATGAAAAATTAAATACCTTCTTGATAATTAAAAATAAAATAATGATAAATAAATAATATGCTGGAAAAAATAAAAGTTAAGTCTAAAACAATAATATCTAATATTGTTCCTGTTACTCACCATTTAAAAAAAAAATATGATGTTAACTGTCTAAATTGAGTTTAAGTGATTACTGATTACAATTACAAACTAGATTTTAAATAAATGAGTAATTATAGTAGCTTACAACATTAAGTACAAAATAGGTAAAATGTAAAAAATGAAAATTTAAGCGAATAATAATATTCACCAAAAATCTTCTATCATCCAAATCCATAACAGATGCCCCAAAGGTGGGCAGTGATAATTTAATGTGATCATTGGTAATGTTCTCAATAATGGATGCAATATCTTTGGATTTAATAGTCAAGTCGTAGTTAGTGGTGGACGACGTCTGGATTTTCTGCTCAAGAGACGAAAAAAAACAGAGAGACGGATTTGTACAAAGATACTTGTAACAGACGAATAATAATTGTACCTTTAATTATTATCAGTTATTAGTATTAATAATAATACACAATACATTGTGATAATGCTATCTGAATTTCAGTATGTTTAATAAATTATTATTGAATAATTATAATAAAAAAAAAAAATAATGAAAAATAGCACTACCCACTTGTACTTGCCCGTTTATTGCAACAACAATAAGTTGTAATATATAGATTTATTTGTATATATTTTTCATGTAAGTGTGCACGTGAATAAATTAATAAAGAAAGTGATATTACCTCAGCAAGGAGGGCACAGATCTCGCCCTCGATAATCTTCGATTTAATCAATACTTCTTCGGTAAATTTATCTGTTATTATATTAGTCATTGACCCGGATAATTGACGGTACGAGTCGTCAAATATATTTATGTTAACAGGGCCACGAACAACGCGATGTTGACCTACAATAAAATCAATTTTTTTCGTCCAAGGGTTGATAAATGCTGACCACTCGGTCTCCAATAACACATATTCTCCGTTTTTAATAATAAATCTGTATGGTTTCGACTTGAACGCCGCTCCAGAGTTTCTAATAATCTGTTGAATTAAAATATTAACAAAAATTATTGCAATTGGTGAGGTCATCTATTTTTATGACCATTTAATTTTTTTTGTTATTCTGTTTAGATCATTTTTTTTTTTTTTTTAAATAGATTTTTATAGTTTGGTGTACAACAAATCGCATGCTCACAGTCTTGTAGATCTCTTTGATAATGGGCATATCCTCGGGATGGTAGTAATCACATATTGATTGGCTCAGCATGTCTTGAGGTAAATAACCGAAATAATAAAGCACCTCATCGTCGACGTGAGACAGGCGGCAGTTAGTATTATGCCGAGTTGTAAATGAGCTTGCGAATGAGGCTATTGTTTTATCTGCTGCTAAGAAAAATCTTTCTTTATAAAGACATATCTAGTTTTATCATTTTTATTTATTTTGAATAATTAACGTTATATTTTTAATTTTTATCGTATATTGAGGACCCGGTATTAAATACCTCCAAAGCTTTTAAGCTTTTTAAAGAGACTGATACCTTGGAAAACAATTAAAAATTTTATAGAAATATATTTTATTGTTACGATTACTCAGAAAAAAAATTTTTTTGTTTTTTTTATTGAAACTTATTAGCGTAAAAATAGAAATTTAAAAGTATGACGCGTTTTCAAAGAGACTGAATATTACGTAGAAAAAATACAATAAGAAGTAATAGTATTAATTATTTTATATTAAAGAAGTTTTTCTCAAATTATTTTGATAAATTAAAATTAATTGAGCTTCTAAGTGATGTTTATTTTACGAAAAAAAAATTGTAAAGTTGAAAGTCGGTTTTTTTTTTAATTTTTTTTCACGATAAATGCATTTCAGAAACTAAAAAAGATAGACAATTTTAGAAAATATTTATATTTTTTTTTTAAGAAAAAATATAGGTACGTGTTGCCTATAATTTTTTGGTCCTCTTTAAAAATTTTTCTAGACAATCTCCATGAATTAATATCCCTAAAAAAAAAAAAATTATAATATAATATTATATTGATATAAAAAAGCAATAAAACAAAAAATGCTAATTCTTAAGTTTTCAATAACAACATTTAAAAATTTTAATACATATATAATTTACCTGGTAAAACGAAAAAAAAATTTTTTTTCGTGAATGCACTTACTTAAATTAAATGTTTAACCGAAGTAATTAACCTGAAAAAAAGTATAATACTGTTTTTCCGAAAATTTAAATATGTAGTTTTAATATTTAACTCACATAACTTACCTGAATAAAGAGAAAAATAATTTTCTGTTATTAACATTATTTTTAAAATAATATCGTTTTTTTTTTTTTTTTTTAAATACCTTTTTTTTATTATTTATATATGAACTTGGAAAATTTTAAATCTCAAATTTTTTTAAGTATTTTTGACCTAAGTCTTAGGCAAGCTTTTCATGTAAGACCATGCCTATAATTTATCCAAAATATTATTCAGAGTATTTAATTCAAATTTTTCTGATACGAAATTTTATAAACGTTCGTAAAAAATAGTTAAAACAAAATTTTTCGATTTGTAATTAGGCAACACATACTAAAAAACTTTTTATGAACTTTTTGAGCTCACAAACGAGTCTCTATCTTTTTTAGTTTTTGAGATAAATTTAAAAAATACTCTAAATTTTACGAGAACGTGTACTCGATTTCGACCGTTTCCAAGTAATCGGTCCCCTTAAATATTAGTATTTTTTTTAATTTTTGTTTATTTGCTACAGAAGATAAATGGCTGAATAAATTTCCAAAAATAGTGTCTTATTAACAAAATCAGTTGGAAAATTTCTTATACATAATAAATTTTAATTAAAACCTTGAAAATAAAATAATTTTACTGCGTTTCTAAAAGCTTCCATAATACAAAATTAATCTTTAAGCTAAAAATAATAAAAATAAAAAAATGAAACCGCTGAATTCCATAGTGATGTTGCTTATTGAAGGTCCGGCTCCCAGAATCACCTAAAAGTTGCTAAACAAACTTTTTTATCGCAGATATGTGCGCTACATTTATTAAATATTAAAATTATAAAAATTAAATATGCATGCAAAATAATTTTAAATCAAATATTTTTTCAAAGACATAATTAAAGAAAGTAAATTCATTTTCAGACTTTTGCAATTTTCATGAAAACAAACAACTCCAAAGTAAATTAACAACAAAAAATAATTTCAAAATTAAAGTTTAAATTAATTGTTAAAATTTGATAAGTTTAATTTTGAGATTATAATTTCGAGTTTTTCATGTAATACCTTAAAATTGTGCCATTTATCTTATTTAGAAAAATTAAATTTAATTTAGTACCTAGTATTAAAATAAAATTTTGTATACCTCCATAAGCAGAAACAACTGGCACTGATTTAATGGTCAAAGACATCAAAGTTGGATGTGTACTGTCTGGTAATTCAGAATGATTTTTATTAAGCCTCAAACTCATATAAAATGGTAAATAAGTTGGTATTGAAGTTGGATGATTATTATTGTTTATTGCTTCGGAAAATTTATTGGATGAATTATTTTTTAAATTTGAGGCGTCAACGGGCTGAACATTGTTTGTATAACATCGCAAATAACAAAAGAAACTTATTTCTTGTTCTTTAACATCTAAGAAAAAATTAAAAATTAAATGTTTATGTATAACACATAATTTATAATTTTCTCTTGTTCAAGTATTTGTTTATTATTATCAAACACATACTTTCTTTGCGAATATCTGAAGAAGACAAAAAAACTCTCTCAGCGACTTTCTCTGTAAGCAACCCTCGGTTATTCGGATGGACTAGGTCTATCAAGAAAGAATTAATACAGCTGCCTTTCGGATAGCCAAGCACTTTCTGCAAAGAAGCTGATGAATAGAGTATGATTCCGTCAATCAATGACACAACCATGTAAAACCCATCCTTTTTGGAAAAATATAAAAAACTATTATTAGTATTTGTGTTTAATCATTATCTAACCAATTTTTGGTGATCGTTTACTTAATTTAATTCCATTCTTTATTCTTATAATTTTTTTTTTATCGAGAGGATAACTAGTTTGCATGTTTTGGAAACAACTTAAATTTTTTTTATCTATTATTCGAAATAGTCTTAAAGAGTCATTTGTTCAACTTGTGCATTATTATGCTGTTAAAATTGTATACTTGTGTCATCGAGCTAATGAACCTGAAGAAATCTCTTTGAATTGCTTCAAAGGGATAAAATTAATGACAACAAAAGGACTCTAAAAATAACAAAGATATAATTAATGATTGTTAAAAATATAACATTCTATTACGGATTAATAGATTTTATTACAGGCTCGTGTATAGGCTCAATTATATGACGACGGGACGTTATATCATTCAGAAATACATTAATATAATCATAACTTGGTACGTTACATCATTTAATACACATATATACACGAATATATACTTTTTGTAGGGTCAATCGCGAAAGTTTGATTTTCGGGTGACGTTTTTGTTGGTAAAAATAAATTATATTATTAGAGTTTATTTAGTTTATTTTGTTCAAATTCGTATGAAAATGTAACTTTTCTGTTTCTATATTCTTGCACGTTTATTTAAAAACACGACAGACTTCTTATTACTTCTAAAAAAAAAAATCTATAAATTGTTATGAAAAAAAAAAAACTTTGCAATGAATCTATTGTTAAAATCAACAATATGGAGCTAATTACGATTTCTATTAATAAACTCATTAATATGTTATATTATGGTATAAATTATTTTCATTTAAAATGTAATAGTTATTAAGCCTCAATTATATATTCTTATGTTATAAACGTTATAAAATTTTCTTCTCTAAAAATAAATCAATGAAATGTTCAATTTATTGAAACAGTAAGGATAGAAATAATATAAAATTTAGTAGTTTTTAAATTATTTGAATAATTTAAAGTAAATCTACTAAAAATTTAGTAAGCTTATAAATAAGACTTGTTTTCAAAACAAGCAAACTTTTTTTGTCTTCTCGGCAAAATAAAAAAATTTCAATATCAAAATAAGTACAAACTAATTTTATGAGAACTGAAATGCACACATTAAAAAACGCTGCCTAATAAAGAACACTGTGTAATAAAATAATAAACAAATAGACGCATCACAAAGACGTCAAGACTTATATGAGTGATTTTTAAAAACCGTGACGTGCCTCGTCGCCAACATTTGTAATTATTAATTGATAATAAACTTATTGAATTAACTATACAAGCATGTGTGTATTGTGTTTAGTTGTACACTGGGAAACAGTGGGACAGCTTTATGATAATAGATACTAACATTTAAATTTGGGCCGATATTGTCCAAAGAGTTTATATGAGAACCAATTTCTCTCTCAGGTATGATGAGCTTTGAGTCGCCTTTGGGCTCACCAAGATCAGTAGCATCCATCAACTCTACATTACCTACGTCTTCTTGTAGTCAATCAATCAAAAAAATATACGTTATGTTTCGTTTGTTAGGGGCTATCAGGCCTACTGGATATAAGAGTAAGAATGGATTCACCATCTCAAATTTCTATCGTGATTTAATTGACTGCTCTTTTTTTTAACTCAATTGAATAAATAGACGAGATAGTTTTAAAAATTTTTAATTAATGGAATAATCAAGATGTCATACCAAAATTTGAGGTCACTCAAATTTTAAGAACAATATTATAAATAATTAAATGGCCAATAATAGCAAAAAATAAATTTATCAATTTTGACTTACTAGCCACATATTTCACGTAATCATACAAGTGTTTACATTGTCTATGTATTTAAGGACAGTAAACATTACTTATTATGCTATACGTCGCGAATCTTCAAAAATTTGTATTTTTTAGATAGCTTAATTTTCCAACAGTTAATCTAATCAAATTTGATCATTCAGTCGTAGTGTTTGGCAGTTCAGAGGTGCAGTAATATTAAATTATTATAAACGTTTACATGATTATTAGAGTAAACTGATAATATTGTAAAAATATAAAAGATTAAATGACAAAAATAAATTCGCGTTACTCTCTGTCACAGCGGCACCTTATATCACAAATTATACTAATCTTTGTAAAAAAAAAAAAACCACCAACCTGATTTCTCAAGCTTCTGGTCCAGTGCATTGGAAACCACTGTGTAAAGTCCATTTTTGGTTTGTTGGCTCGCAGATTTAACAGGAGTTGTAGTCTTTGACTTTTTCTTTTTGTAATCTTTGACTTTTTTCTTATTGATTGGCTGCGGGCAAGCTTCATTGCTGTAATAATTTTAAAAAATTACATGATTTAGAATTTATAAATGTAAATCGATTAATATAATCTTAAATATTTGTATTGGTTGATTTTTTTTTTTTTTTTAGGCATAAATCAACTGATATATTATAAGCCGGTGTCATTTACGACCCACTACAATTTAATAAAATATAAGTCTATTGAATATCAATTTAGTTTTTATCTTCCGAAATTCATTTTAATAAATGAATTATTGATGACTTGGTGCTTTAAAACGTTTATTTTACTTTCAATTCTTCAACATATTGTTATTTTTATACCAAGTCAATGCTCTACACGAGACATGAAATTTTTTTTAAAATTATATTGACAATTTTATAAGTTGACAAACAGTTAGGTTTAAATTTATCTTATTTCTGTCATGATCGATAGCTTCTTTGTTGACTTTAAATTCATAATTTAATAACTTATTTAAGTAACTTGTAGTTTTAAACCAAAGATTGTAGAATTGTAGAATTTTTCAAACTGAAAAATTCAAGTAAATTTTACTTGACTCAAGAATTTATCTGTTTGATTCAAAATAGTAAAATTCTACAAAATAATCTCCTTGGTTCAAAATTTCTTCTCTTTAATCAAGTTAATTTTTTTTTATCAATATTAATCACCTTTCAGATATTATGGTTGCTATTAATTTAGCATAATAATTAACACTTTACAGTTGCATTTTTAATTTATTTTTTTAAATTGTTGAGGGCGTTAAACAAATAAATAGAATAACAAATAAAATCTCTGAACTTATATTAAATTACTCCGTAAACCTGTATCACGTTTAAAACAAATAAATTTTTGCATCATCACGTTGCTTCATGACTAATCCTTTTATAGGAAAAAAAAATTATTTACTAAAATTTTTCTTTGCATTATAATTAAAAATACATCCTTAAGAAAAATAGCAAATTAAATTTATTAAAATTAATGGAAAAAAAATTTTTTTCACAAAAAAAGTGTAAATTTTTAATAAAAATAGCTTTTCTAAAAATTACAGTAAAGATTGCATGACTCGATCACGGATAAATAAAATTCTTACATGAGACACGTTGTTCGCTGTTGTGTGTGAAAAAGGCACGCGGCCGTACACGTGCTCTGACTAACATCATCAATGCTTAATAATGCACATATATATTATTTATGCATGTAATAAAGGCCGTTACTATTTTCTAAGTATAGTAACCTCGTGTTGTACAACAAAAAGTTATCACTATTTTTTTTTTTTTTTGTATCAAACACACTTTTGTAATGACTTGTTTTCTTTACTGATATACTTATTAATTTTCTGTAAAATACTTAGCGTCAAGCGTTACAACAAATTCCCAACATACAGAATCCATCCACTTAATCCAACTACGTTACGTTACACAATCAGTTTACCTAATAATTATTAATCCATTATTGATGATATTTAAATAAATTAACGAAAGCATTGATCGGTCGTATCATTTAAAATTAATTACTATTGTCTAAATTTATATTGATAGAAGTTTGATGGGTCATATAATAATAATGTAATACTATAATTATAATTTACAAGCATGAAATTTTTTTTTGCTATTAAAGTAAAAATTTTAAATTACCGTATGCCAGAATTGGAAGGGCGGCCACCACAATATCCACTGCTCTCTGAACGATTACTGTTTCGAGAAAGGGAACTTCCACTCCTGATAAAAAAAAAAAAATTTTTATATTATAAAACTTTTAATTTTTTAGTTTACGGACAAAAGTCTAGATAATTTACAAAAAAATTATATTCTCCTTTGAATTATTTTTATCTAGTTAAGAAACAAAGTTTAAAGAATCTACATTGGGGTGGTATTAGCAAATTAGGAAAATAAAATTTATAATTTCTTAACTAGAAAACTTTTTATTAAGAGCTTAACTATTGATGAAATATTTTGCAGTGTTAAAACAAATCTATATAGTTTGAACTTTGAAATTTAAAAGTATTGAAATTTACAGAAATTCCAACAAAATCAACTTTACAGAAATAAAATAAAAATTTCTGAAATTTTTAATCTATATAAGGTAAAAGACCCCATTAGTGGCATTTTTAATCCCTATTAGTGGCACTTTTTCTTTCAATGAAAAAATGTTCTACTTGAAATAAAAATTAAAAATTTTTTTGATCTAAAGGTCTTGATGTTTAGAAATAATGTATTCATTATTGAAATTAATGATTTCATTAATTGAATAAGTTCCAAAATCAAAGAAAGTGTTAGTAATGGGGTCCCCGCCACTAATAGGGTCTTTTACCCTATATGCATATAAAAATTTAGGTTTGTGTCCGTATATTTCACTTTGTATAGCCAAAACTACGCATCGCAGACGAATAGTGTTTGTATGTGGCAATAGGTACAAGACTCTCATCGTGCACTATGGGGGTTGCAATACCAATGTTCTGATCGATCAAGAATGTTTTAGAAAATTCTAAAATGGTCTAGAAAGCTTTAAAATGTATGTCAACATTCTAATCGGTCTAAAATATTCTGGATTGTTCTAGAAGCTTTTAAAACATCCTAAACAATTCAAAAGTTGAAATTTTTAGAACGATCCAGAAAATTTATTAACTAGTGGGGATAAATTTTGCGACTATATAAAGCGAAATGTCGAGCCCATACTTTGGTCGATTTTTCAAAAAAATTGTTAATTTATATTAACAAATAGCCGTATACTATTAAAAATGACCCAGCAGCGGGTTTTCACAGCTAGTAATGAAATAAAATAATGGTAGAAAGTCAAAAGAAATGTTGGAATAATGATTTTTGAAATGGAGAATAGTTTTTTTTTCGTCCTAAGTGAGAGATGCTCTGTAAGTGTAAAGATTAAATTTAATTATGCTTTTAATCCTTATATTCCATAAAAATCAATTGAAATTTACAACTGACAGAAAAATTTGACATAGGTTTCGATAAAGTCCATAATAAAATTTCAAGTTCACGTTTTATGTCCCGTGACTGCAAGTGTATGTATAGCCGTAACTATTTTTATAGAAAAAAAAAATGATTATGTTTATTGTTAACTCATTTCTCATGACCCCGAGATTAGAAAAAGTGAAATTTTCCATAACTATGACATTGTTTACATAGCGACTAGTTTTGATAAAACTATTAATTGAGAAAAACAAAAATAATATATTTGTATCTGCTAATAATAATACCCACGGATCAATGAATTGAATTATTTGTTTTTTTAATAATAGATATCAAATTAATGAAAGTTTTTTCAGAACGATAAGTTATTTTTGTTTGCAAGATTGTGACACAATCAACTCGTTATAACGGTACTGCTAAAAATAGTCAAGAGTGAATTTTATTGCAGGGAAACTGATAAAGAGGCTCAACGATTCTCATCAATTGAAGAAACTGACCCTTCTCTCTTAATTTATTATATTTAATCTATAAATAAATTAATTGGAGTATATTTAATATTGAGTTCCTAAAATATAGTATTTTATTTTCGACTTTTTTATCCTAGCTATATTTATCACAATTTAATCTTTAGGTTATATTTAATTCAATTGTTTCTATAAACTTATATAAAGAAATTATTTATAGATCAAAATTAAAAAAATGGAAAACAATTATGAGGAAAATTAGATTATTTGTAATAATAATTATTAAGATAAAAGACCCAGTTATTGACACTGGCCTAGTTGTTTGTCACTTGCAATTTTATTCTAATTAAAAAAATAAAATGATCTCAAAAAACCAATTATCTTAAAATTTATAATTCAAAAATTATATTTATTAATTTATAAGAGTTGATTTGTTTTTTTTTTAATTAAAATAAAATTGCAAGTGTCAATAACTGGATCTTTTACCTTAGTAAAAAAAAAAAAAAAATGAGTGAAGTTATGAGAAGAATATTAAACAAATGAAAAAGAATTTTACAGTTAGGATGCTGTAAAAAATTTATAAGAATTGTAATTCAAATAAATTCTCAGAAATATCTTATCAGTTTTAATGAAGCTATAACGGAAAACCCTTTTACAATACAAATGTTTTCTCAATTTTAAGAATAACAATACTAAATTTTACCACTTGTTCACTTGGCTTTGCCATAAATAAATTATTTTATGTAAACAATGACATGTAAAAAGCATGAAAGTCAAACTGTTTAAACTATCGACAGTTTCTCAACTAACCTAAATGTTAATCATAAAAAAAGCAAAGAAGTTAGTTATTCACTGACAATTTGCATTATAAAATAGAAGTAACGAATAAAAAACTTAATAAATATGCATAAGAAGTGATTTATCGTAATTTACAACGAAATTCAACTTTTGACGCAATATGAAATGTATTATAATTTTCCATACTGAAAATAGCGGACATCTAGCTGTCAGTATTTTTGCAAATAGATTACATTGTTAAATATTGCAATATTAACAATTAAAAATTCAAACATTTTAATTCGTTGAATATTGGTTTGACAATTTGTTTTATTACGAATGTCTTCTGATTTTATTATTGTCAATAAGATGAAAAAAGTGATGGTTAATGTTTCTGTTAATTTATACTAGTGGATTGAATTTAGTTAAATGTTAAAAAATGTTGAATTTAATTAAAGAAATAAACAAAACATGCCCGTACAAAAAAAATTTTGGTTCCGGATGAATTTCCGGATGAACTTCAGATTGTGAAACAAATATGAATTTCATAATGAATTTCATCTGGAATTCCAGATGAATTTCATGATGAATTTGAAACAAATAGTATATGAAACTTAATTTTTTTAATTTATAAAAAAATATTTGGAGAAAGTTATATTGAAAATTTTAGTGTAACTTACGCTGTCTCATTATTTACGATTCTTAAACTTCTATCTGGATAAATTTTTTGGAGTACAAGAACACAATATGTAAAATAATAATTCGAAATTCATTATGAAAGTCAGCTGGAATTCCAGATGAATTTCATGATGAATTTGAATCACTCTGTATATGAAACTTAATTTTTTTAATCAGTAAAAAAATATTTGGAGAAAGATATATTGGAATTTTTAGTGTAACTTACGCTGACTCATTATTTACGATTCTTAAACTTCTATCTGGATCAATTTTTTTGAGTAAAAGAACACAATATTCAGAACAATAATTCGAAATTCATCATGAAAGTCAGCTGGAATTCCAGATGAATTTCATGATGAATTTCGTAATATTATTCTGAATCTTGTGTTCTTCTACTCCAACAAATTTATCCAGATTGAAGTTTGAGGATCGTCAATGATGAGTCAGTGTAAATAAAAATAAAAATTCCAATATAACTGTCTCCGAATATTATTTCACAAATTAAAATAATTAAGTTTCATATACTATTTGTTTCAAATTCATCATGAAGTTCATCTGGAATTCCAGCTGACTTTCATGATGAAATTTGTCATGATATTTGTTTCACAATCTAAAGTTCATCCGGAAATTCATCCGGAACCAAAATTTTTTTTGTACGGGCTGTAACGACCAATAGCCGCAGAGATATAAATTATCAAAAAGTTCTATAACTCTTACATTATTTATCATCATCATGTGAGAATAAACATCGGTCTTCTAAACTCCATAAATAAAATTTCACGGTTCCCATAAATCAACTTCAGGCCAATGACACCCGCTATTTAATCTACTCCAAAAATTTATTTAAATATCTAACGGTACAGCAGGTAGAAAATCCTTTCTATTCGCCCTTTCTCAGTTTCCAGTTTCCTTTTTTACATGTCTAATTTCTTGATCAATTTTTTGTTTAATCCGTTGTTAATAGAGCATACTTGGGAAACTTTATATCGAGGTCAAACAATAAAATAATTCCGATAATTATTTATTCCTCTATTGAGGGAAATTATTTAGCGATGTCGGAAGTACTGCATTAATACAAAAACCGTACAATGCAACAATAGCAATCATAATTATAATTATAGCTCCAATTAAAATTCACGCACAAAAGAAGAATAAAGTAAACTGTGAATTTATAACATAATGAATAATAATAATAATAATAATAATAATAATGGAATTCCAGCTGACTTTCATGATGAATTTCGTAATATTATTCTGAATCTTGTGTTCTTCTACTCCAACAAATTTATCCAGATTGAAGTTTGAGGATCGTCAATGATGAGTCAGTGTAAATAAAAATAAAAATTCCAATATAACTGTCTCCAAATATTTTTACACTGATTAAAAAAATTAAGTTTTATGTGCGATTTGTTTCAAATTCATCATGAAGTTCATCTGGAATTCCAGCTGACTTTCATGATGAAATTCATATTTGTTTCACAATCTGAAGTTCATCCGGAACCAAAATTTTTTTTGTACGGGCATGATACTGAAGTCATCAGTTATCTGACAATTTTTATAACAAATCCATTAATATAAAAAAAAAAAAAAATTTTCTGTTAGTTTTAGGGCCAGTTTTTCAATCCAAGATAAAATTTTATCCGACGCCAATATATATGTATAATATATTTCATGTTTATAGATATACTGGCAATAATAATTTTTATTTATCCTGGATAAAATTTTAAAATTTTATCTCGGATTGAAAAACTAGCCTTTAGTATTATAAAAAAACTAAAAATACACGACATAAATTGACAGTATAGTATTTAATAATTAATTTTTAGAGCACTAAAAATAATGACATTGAGAGAAACAAACGTGAAATTTTTTTTGGTATGTCGACATTATATGAAAACATAAAAAAAAAATTACAAGTAAACACAAGTATAAAAGTTAAAAAAATTAATGATATGAAGTTAGCTAACAACTGTCATTTTTTAATAATTTGATAAATCAATTACAATAAAAAAAATGCTTCCAAAAATTTTTTTTAATTTTCACATATGGGATTTTTTTATTCAATTTTTTTCGTAACAAATTTATTGCTATAAAATTCTAAAAAAATTTCTAATGTCTGTTAACTGCAGTGTCTTTAAAATTAGTACAAATTTCTTGAGTTATAGGTTTATATATGAGACATGAATAAATTATTTGATTCAATAATGATCTATTTGATTAAAAAAATTAAATAATAATAATAATTTGATGACTGGTAAATTTAGTATTATAAATGTTAATGAATAAAAATAAGAAGAATATTTTTTTATTTACTTTCTTATAAATGATAAAACTCACCTTCGTTGAGACTGACTGTTTTCATTGGTATTTGTGTACCCAGAATCAGATACTTTAGCATTATCATTAGACATTTTAATCACTTAAATAAAATAACTATTTGTTGTAAATAAATTTTAAGTTCTATGTTTCATGCCTATATGGCACTCGCGCACTGATTAATTATTAAATTATTCACGAACACAGTCTTGAATCACTTGTTGATTATTTAAGTAATAATTTAATATTATTACTTATGAAAAACTTACAAATTAAGTTCGCAAATAAATTTCATTACCGAGAATAGTAATATTAAATTTCAAAAAATGAATATTTAATGAAACTGGTGAATTAAATTTATATTTTGAAACTTGTACCTTGCGGCTCGGAGTCCGTGTCAACAATGAATCCCGCTAATGGTTATCGGCTTAATATAAGCTTGGGTTCTTGCGCAATTGTATTGCACGTGGGAAATGTTACTCCCTCTTACTTGTTGGCACAAATAAATAAATGGATACCCGCCGAGAATAAAAAATTAAATATATGTATAACGATGCAATGTGACAAGATGGAACGTGCTTTAATTAGTATTGACATTTTATGACAATAAGGGTTGATTTTCTTATTTTAGACCATAAATATAATTGGTTTTCTAAATTTACCGATATTATCATTCGTATACCGTAAGCAGTTGTCCATGGGAACAATTGGCATCGACTTCTAAATAATATATCTTATAAATTATATTGTATTATATTATAATTATATAATTATTTGATTCTATAAGAGTCGCAATAATTGTTTGTCTCTAAATAAATTTATGTAATGTATAATTAATTGTATAAAAGTCTTATTTTAAAATAAAGTTCAAAATTTGAAAAATTAACACAGACGCACTTAAGATACGGAAATAATCTATATTATTAATTTCTATTTTATTTTTTTATCAAAAAGTTGACAAAAAAAAATCAAATTCGGATTTTTTTGTTCCGAAGTCTGTCAAAAATCCAATTTTCAAAATTTTTTTTTGATCGTAGTCCACTCGGTGTATTTAAGTATATAGATTAAAACTCCGCCGTTTTTTTGTTTCAGATAAGCCAATCAGCTGATATCATAGAGGAAGTGAGCATCAATTTTTTTTTCGAGGCGGGTGTCTTTAGACAACTATAAATTTAATTCTACTAAATGTTTTTAGCTAAAAATTTAACTGTATATTCTTGAAATATGTGTAAATAAATGGCAAAAAGTTTTTTACGTTTAAAAGGCTTTTATGGTTAAATTTGGTATCGTTGGAAAGGTCTTGACCTGAAGTTGTGCCTTTTCAACGTGCAACGTCCACGTTTTCTAATAGTATATCTAATTGATCCCCGGCTCGAAATTTGCTCGCCGGAGTCCAGGGTCATATACGGGGATCACATCAAAAATAACAAAATATAAACAAAACACTTCATTTTAAACTAATTTAAGAAAGAAAACCTCATTATTGGCTTGTGCATGTTAATAAACGATATAAACAATATCGCGTTACTAATGCCAGAAGGGCGCATCTCAACATCTACGCCCTTCTGGCTCTGCAGAACCAGAAGGGCGTATAAAAAATTTTTTTTTTACTCCAATTAGCCTAAAAATGTTTATAACATATATATCTGTAAGAAAAGTGAATAAAAAAATTTTTTTTGTATACGCCCTTTTGGCTTTAAGACAAAAAGATTCTAAAGCCATAAAGGCGTATAATTTTTTTTTTTATCATAATTAACTATTAGCCTTAAAAAAAAAAAAGAAAAGTTATAACAGTTATATAGACTCCTCTATACGCATTTTATTTGAAGAGAATAAATATTTATATTTATATAATTATTTTAAGAGAATAAGTATTTTATTGTAAATCTAAACTTTGAAAAAATACTTTAATCTTAAAACAAATTCATCAGTTTTTACCATCATCAAAGCACAGATTTTTATAATATCGATGGTATTTTCTTGGAATAATCATATATATATCGAGAGTTTTCTAATGCAACCACGTATCACGATTTTTGAAGATGGAAGGGTTCAACTGAAAAATTAATAATTAATTATAAACGCGTTACTGAAAAAAAATATTAACCAGATTAATAATAAATTCGATAGTATTTTTAAAAAATACATTTGATTAATATTGCTTTTAGATGAATATTAATTTTTTATAAGCTATTTTTCACCTCATCTCATGGTACAAAACCATCGATATATGATTTTGTAATTTGGAAAATTAAACATAATTCATGACACTTTATCAGTGGAGACATGATTATTGTCAATAGAAATGAAAATTTTGTAATTGAGTTGAATACATTTTTCTTCAAATAGAATGTTACTGTTATTTTGGTTTTTTTAAGTTCAAATCCATATTCTTTTTGGATAAAATGAGTTAAATTATTAATTATTATTAAAAAAAATTATACGCCCTTATGGCTTTAAAATTTTTTTGTCTTAGAGCCAAAAGGGCGTATAAAAAAAAAATTTTTTTATTCCCTTTTCTTACAGATCTGAATATTATAAACATTTTTAGGCTAATTGGAGTAAAAAAAAATTTTTTTATACGCCCTTGTGGTTCTACAGAGCCAGAAGGGCGTAGATGTTGAGATGCGCCCTTCTGGCATTAGTAACGCGATATAAGCAAATTAAACAATATAAACAATACAAGAAAACATTCTATCCAAACATACAAGATGGTATTTGCGGTTCCAACTCAAAAACGCGATCTACAAAACACAAACTAGTTCCCCAATAACACCCCTTTCCCCCGCCCAGGGTGACTAGCCGTCAACCCTGAGGGTCCTAAACTCTACCCCGAGAGCGAGTAGAGAGTATCCTCCTCGCCGCCACCTACACGGCTTATGGATCACCTACCGTACCTCAGCTGAAGGCTTCGGCACGGGGAGTCGCACTTTCATTCGGTCGGTCCACGATACCTACCTGACTCCAGGTAGAGTATCATCCTCTAGAATTACTTGGTGAAGAGTATTCAACCGAGTAATTCTCCCGAGAAAGAATTGCTTGTCAAAATTATTTTTAAAACGGAACTTAACATATTTTTGAATCATCACTACAAACGAAAAATCTTCACCCTCTATCGAGGCTCGCGCAAGTTTAACAGTGTCAAACGCTATAAAACATTGCTAAGGAAAAATATTTTTTTCAAGTTTCTTAAAACAAAATTTAAAAAAGAAAAAATATTTTTTCAACGTTCTAAATTTATAATATTTATTTTTTCTAAAGACTGGTTTATAATACTTTATAGATATTTTTCTAAATTTGTATTTTTTATAATGTAATATAAGACTTACATATTTTTAAAAATGTAAAATAAACAGTTATGCCTTGGTAAGAGTGAAACTAAATTCAACAATTCCTTCTGTAATTTTGACAAGAATATCCGTTTTATCGCATCCAAAGAGCCATATAATCATTAAAAATAGATCACAGATAATTGGACTTAATAAGAGAAAAACAATCATGTCATTGTTATTATTGCAACGTTTCGACTATTTATTGAGTCTTCATCAGGCTCTGTAAATACATACATCCATTCGTAAAGACTCAATAAAGAGTCGTAACATCGTAATAATAACAATTACATGATTGTTTTTCTCTTATTAAGTCCAATTATCTGTGATCTATTTTTAATTTTTGTTTGACAAAAATTTTCGTCCCTGTGCTTTAGGGTGAGCCAAAAAAACTAACCTATCGAATTTATGGGTTAAAATGAACCTATACATAAAAAAAAAAAAAATTCCCCTGCGAGGAAGGATTTTTAGCTTAATTTTGAAAGGTGTCGATGAGCATTAAAAGTTTCCCATTTAAATAACACGTAAAAAAAATCTTTTTTTATTAAAAATAATCTAACTTTTGAACCGCTTGAGATAAAAATTTTTTGATGGCGAATTCTTGAAGGGCATTAAATTTCCTACAAAATCATGCCTGGTTCCATTTTTTAAAGTCAAAAATTCATATATTTACTGGTCATGAAAATTTAACGAAAAATCAAAATAAGCAATTTTAGGCATTTATTGTTAGAAATTTTTATATTTAAGGAAATAAATTACTTTGAAATGAGATAAGTAGGCTCAGGGGGTATACAAGTACTATTTTTATGTAAAAGCGTGGTTTAAAATTCCTTGTCCGGTAAGCACTCCAGCTCAAGACAGATTTCTTGAAAAAGTTAATTAATTATAAAAATATTAATAAAAAAATTTCAAATGCTACTGTATCAACATTTTTGCGATATTTATGGTATCTGACGGAAAAACTTGCTGCTATGTCATTTTTTCGATTCTAGTATTTTAGAAGTTAAAAAAAAAATGGTAAACGCGATCAAAAAGGAAGAGAACAAAATTTGTGATAAAATAACTCATTTCTTTGAAACAAATCGAGTCAAGTTGATTTTCAGATAATATTATTCTTCTTTCATCAATTTTATTCTCTTCCTTTTCGATCACACTTACCATTTTTTTTAACTTCTAAACTAATTTCAAATTCTCTTGGTTTAGAATCCTTCAAGACAAGAGTATTCGATTTTCTTATAAATCTTGAATAATAATATAATAGTGAGCTGGTTAATATGATTAAAAAACATTATGTCCATTTGAACATTATGAAAATTTTATGTTTTAAGCTATCATGTAAATTTTTATTTCCATTATGTACATATTAGCGGTACTTATGTGAATTATAATTATAATTTTATGTATATCATTTTTGCCATTTGGCTTTGTGCCTTGGCATCTAAATCTAATAAATAAATTAGTTTAGACGTTAATTAGTATTAATACTAGAATCGAAAAATGATATAGCAGCAAGTTTTTCTGTCAGATACCATAAATATCACAAAAATATTGATACAGTAGCATTTGAAATTTTTTTATTAATATTTTTATAATTAATTAACTTTTTCAAGAAATCTGTCTTGAGCTGGAGTGCTTACCGGACAAGGAGCTTTAAACCACGCTTTTACATAAAAATAGTACTTGTATACCCCCTGAGCCTACTTATCTCATTTCAAAGTAATTTATTTCCTTAAATATAAAAATTTCTAACAATAAATACCTAAAATTGCTTATTTTGATTTTTCGTTCAATTTTCATGACCAGTAAATATATGAATTTTTGACTTTAAAAAATGGAACCAGGCATAATTTTGTAGGAAATTTAATGCCCTTCAAGAATTCGCCATCAAAAAATTTTTATCTCAAGCGGTTCAAAAAGTTAGATTATTTTTAATGAAAAAAGATTTTTTTACGTGTTATTTAAATGGGAAACTTTTAATACTCATCGACACCTTTCAAAATTAAGCTAAAAATCCTTCCTCGCAGAGAATTTTTTTTTTCGATGTATTTTAACCCATAAATTCGATAGGTTAGTTTTTTTGGCTCTCCCTATTGTGCTTACGCAATATCGTTAATTTTCAAAGATATACGAGCGTCCTCAGCAATAAACGAAATTTTCTCACTCACACAATGCAATTTTAAACTTCATAAAATTAATTGCCAATAGAATTGATTTTAATTATTGTTATATTTGAAACATTATTTAAGTAAATAAAAAAAAAAATGTTTATGAGCTAACGTTGTTTTTAATACAGATATATTAATTAAAATTTATTTACTTACCAAATTTATAAATTTTTCATTGCAGTAACTTAAAGATAAACTCACTTATAAATACTTCATTCATTATTAAAGATTAAATAATAACGAAATAAAAAATAGGACTGTTAAAACTACAGGGGATTTAAGGTAAAAGTCACTTGCGAATTAGTTCGACACAAAACAGAAGAAATAATAGTAACATATATATATATATAGAATATTAATTATTTATTTAATTACATCAACTTGATTAACTCGGCTGAGCTAACAATCAACTTGTCATCTATACTATAAAATATAGGACTTTTTCATGATTGTTGAGAGATGGATATTAGTTTAAATTAAAAAATTTAAGACAGTTATTTCTATGATGGTAATAATAATAATTATTATTTTTAAAAAATTAATTAATTTTTTTTATTTAATTATAAACTCTGTATCGTATTTATTTTTATAATTAAAATCACAGATGTCATCAGGTACTTGGGTTTTTTCGATGTGCCAGTGTCCTGAAAATGGAAACAAATTGTTCAGTATTAATTAATTGAGTCACTCTCCAGACCCAATTCTTTAAATAGGTGATTCAAAAAAACACATTATTGTTAATTGTATAACTGTAAATAATTCGAACTAATGATACAATTTTAATAATTTGATATTTAAGTTATAATAAAATTTACTCATCAGTAGTTTAAAAAATTTCATTATAAGTAATTAAAATTGCATCGTTAATTTATGAAATAGATTATAAAAAAAAAAAAAAAAAAAAAAAAAAAGGAAATTCATAAACATTTTTAGTTTTTTACAGATTTAAAAAATCTAAAATTACGAATAAATAAAAAATAAATTTTTAATTCATTATTAAATGTATTTTTCGGCTATTAAGGCAAGTCTGTTACAGTCTAAAAATTTAACGGTATATAGTCACACATTAATGTCAAAAACACATGTTTATTGTTTTGTTTTCATTCAAATAATTATATTGTTTAGTTACTAAATGTGGGTGATGAAAGATATTATGTTTTTTTTTATATTATTATTATTATTATTATTATTATAATTATACTGTTACCATGTATATACTATAAATGTATATCTATTTTATTAACTTATAAATTATTAATATTTAAAATTAATGTTGTTTTAAAAATAATAAAAAAAAATCATTTACATAATACAACTAATTTTGAAAATTTTCTTTTATATCGAAACTACATTCGCGGTAATTTTTATAGAAATTGATTTGGTATATTCACTATATTATTAAGTGTTTATATCCCTTCTTTAAAATCAGTAAATAAATACAGAAGTTGAAAATTAAAACAACCAATAAAAAAATTTTAATTTTGTATCAATTCATTTAAATAGAAATTAACTCAATATAGTAATAATGGTAATATAACACAGGTAAAAACTATCTAAATGTGAAAAAAATTTAAACAATATTACGGAATCATTACAGTTTAATTATAAGGATATTATAATTATTAATTTAATAAGAATAAAATGACCATGCTAGCTCAATATTAATAATGTAACTCTAATATGAATATTTTCAAATTTCATGCATTCTGCTTTGATCTTTTTTATTCTATAATGAAAGATCCCTGACGCAGTCGAATATTTCGACAATTCTAAACTCTAAAGGCCACGCGATTAATTTGTTTTTATATAATTTTTTAATTAATTAATTAATAATTAATGAATAATATAAATTTAACAAAGATTAATAGTTACGAGACTAAACCATTATTTTATGTTATCAATTAATTAATCACTTAATTTTCTTCTAAACTTGTTTGTATAAATGAATATATTTTTTATAATAAAAAATTTAGTAAGAAAAGTTTTCATTGAAATTTTCTTAATCGATAATTCAAAAAATTGATGTATGAATAAAATAAAATTGATCGTAATGATATTTAATAAAAATTTTTTCGTTTTTTTTTTTTTTTTTAGTATGAAAATAAAAATTTCAAAGTAAACTTTTCATAATTGTTAATAATTATTCCTCCACTTACGAACCGTATTCGGCACTAGTCCATAGCAATTTTTTTTTTAATTTTCTGTATAAAAATAGATGTAGGACGTCAATTATATTATTATAATTATAACTATTTTAGTTTGTTTGTTTAATAGCATCTTAATTTTCATCTTGGATTAAAAAATTTTTAATAAATATTTCCCAAAGCACAACCGGTATATTAATTAATTATTTAAAACGACAAGTGAGCAATATTGATTATTAACACAGCCACAAACTTAAAAAGTACTGAAATAAAATCAGTCCCCGCACAATTGTTAGGGTAAAAGCACTAGTTTTGGACACCATACAATTTGTGGATATTTTTCAATTAAATTCGATATAAGAAAAAGGTAATTAAAGAATCGTGGAATACAATATAAACATTAACGATGTTTTTTTTTCTGTCTTTAAAGTGTCCAAAACTTTAATTAACGTATCAAAAGCCGATAGTTTTTTACTCTATACCCAAATAAGTGACTGAATAATTAAATGCGATGTATATGTGTATCAATTGTGAGGAGATTATGAGTTTAAGAAACAAAGAAAGAAGAAATAAAATAAATATTAAGTTGAGTAACGTTATTGTTTTCGGTAATGTTGAAGTGGCAATTGTAAGCAATCAGTTGTTGTAATTATTATTTTTTATAGATAGTTGAAGTGGGCTTTCCTCAGTTGCAGGCCCGATGTGGTCAAGTGAGTCTTAAAATTCGTCTCATTGTTGCGTGCGTCCAGCTTGTGTTTATGGGTTACCAGTCAGTCTGTGAAGATAAACACATAAAAAAAATTATATTTATCCATAAACTAAATTTCATTATTTTTCCTTAATTCGTCAATAAATATCCTCGTGGCATTATTAGTTTCACTTAAATATATATATGGATAAAAATATAATATCTGTTCTATATTTATACACATATATATTATATATTAATTAAATAGTACGTTTTTCTCTCGCGAAGTTATTTGTACTTACGTGACACTCCATCTAGTTAATTCTGTTCCTCATCCATTTTCAAACGTTTTCGGCGATCATCACCAACGTTGCGTTCTTCAGCCTCTAACACCTTCAAACGAGAACCACATATCTCTTGTCCGTGCAATGTCTGAAATGATAAATCGTTTCACTCCATTATTAAATTACTTTCTTGACAGATATTTTACTTTAATTATTTGGAGCACTAATTTAATAGCATAGTTGGTAGTTGTTTGACACTTTAAGTAATTTATTTGAAAATGATTCAACTTCAAAGGACTTTTCGATCACAAAAAAAAATTAATTAAAAATTTTCCTTTGGGAAAGCTTTTGATATTACACATAGAGAAAAAAATAGATCTTATTCCTATGTAGAATGGTAACCATTACTATGTTACATAGGAACGAGAATTTCTCTAAGAATTTTGTGTAAATTTGCTGATAAAAGTCTTAGAAATTGTGATAAAAATATAAACAACCACATATTCGTTGCGGAATTAAATTCTCAACATAATGATGTTGTTTTTTTTATTTTGTTGAGAAATTTCAAATTGTGATCAACAAAAAACATAAACAAAATGAAAAATCTCAGTTTTTCGTAAATAACTCAATAACTATAGGTGATATCGCGCAACTGCCGTCGTATTTTAGCATCGGCACGGCCGTGTGACAAAAGTCGCATGGAACCCTATTTTCAACATTAAATAAAAATTATTGTTTTTAAAGCTAGAGTTCCCGGAGGCGAGACTTTTTTTCAGAAATTTTCTCCTTTTTAAGGATTTTTTTTTTTCCGATTTTCGATATCACCTATAGTTATTGAGTTATTTATGAAAAACTGAGATTTTTTATTTTGTTTATGTTTTTTGTCAATAACAAACTGAAATTTATATCAGAAAAATAAAAAAACAATATGATTATGTTCTGAATTTAATTCCGCAACGAATGGGTGGTTGTTCATATTTTTATCACAATTTTTAAGACTTTTATCAGCAAATTTACACAAAATTCTCAGAAAAATTATCGTTACTAAGTAACATAGTAATGGTTACCATTCTACATAGGAACAAGATTTATTCTTTTCTCTCCGTGTAGATAATTGCATAACTTAAAAAAAAAAAAAAAAATTCATAATCTATGTCAATTAGGTCAATATATTTATATCAAAAATTTTACTTTAATTTAAAATACTAGACAAATTCACGGTGAATGTTTGCGAACACAATAACTTTCTACATCTATAAATTTCAATTAATTATTTTAATCATGTCATAAATCTGTCTCATCAGTATCAACTTTTTTTTTTCATAAATTTTGATTTGAATATAAATTCTGTAAGTATTTTTTTTTTTTTTCTATAAATTCATACCATATTTAATAAAGAAATTGTTCAAAATACTACCTAATTATTTAAATAAAATTATTAAAAAATATAATCCTAAAATAAATATAAAGCCTTTTCCATACTATAAAGTTTAGTGGTCACCGGAAACTATAGTGTGATATTTATAGAGTTTTTCGTTTTTGAAACATTACTCATGCGACCGAAACGAATTTAATATGTTTAATTTACCAAAAATCGGTCCAGCTGCGTTTATTCCAGACGAAAGAAACATAGCATAGATATATATACATATATATAAATCTTCCAAATTTATTAGTCTCCTTTTAACTTGGTCGCAGTTGAGTAAAAATATTATATTATAATTTGTATTTCTAGATCCCAGTACAGCACATATCATAATCATAATCATGAAAATTCTAATAATACGATAATCACTAAACGGGTCGTTTCCGACAAATCTAAAATATCACACCTAGTTGAATTCATTATTCTCAAATTCAGGCTGTATATATTCATCTAATAAATCATAGTTTAGTAGACTTAAAAGGACCACCAGAGTTATTTTAAGTGATATAGCTAACTAAGTCATTGTACTTTTATTTTATAATTAATTTTCATCATACTTTTAAATCATCACTATATTATTAGTTTATTCAAATTAATATTATCAATTATCAGTCCAACTAACGATATGTTAAATTAATTATAGAGTACTTGTTAATCATACCTCAATAGCGCGATTTGCACTCTCAACACTTGCGTACTTTGCATAGCCACAATTTTTACCAGGCAGCATATAAACATCAATAAGATTGCCAAATCTACAAAACGCATCTTTCATCGCATAAATTGGAGGCACTGGTGGTCCACAAACAATGAAACACCTTTTTTCAACATCTGCGTCTATACTTGCCATTGCCTGCACTGGTGGTAATTTCATAGTCATTGTATGCTCCAAACCTAAGTAATAATAATAACAATTATTATTATTATTAATTAGACCAACAATAAATCAAAAGTGGAGTACAATTGAATAAAAATGAATTTTTAATTAAAAATTATAGTAGTATAGTAATAATAATAATTATTATTATTACTAATCTTAAATCTGATATTCGTAACACATGTACAAAAATTAACCATTATAAATAAATTTAACAGTATAAACATAATAACAAATTGCAAAAATAGCAATAACTAATAAATTTTAACAACATAGCAAATTGAATTAAAAGAAAAAATTAAGAGCAATAATAATCTAACAACTATTATTGAGTTATAAAATGTAATCATCTTATCAAGTAAGTTTTTTTATAATAAAATAACAAAAATTTTTTTAATTTATAAAAAAATTTAGAATATTAATTGTAAAAATTGCAGTTGACGCTGGAAATATGTAAAAAATTTGTAATATATGTTAAAATAAATGTCTGATGATGCCTGGTAGGAAAACAGGCGAAATATCGCAATAAAATAATTAATACTAGTGTACTCGACTGGATTGCCAATATACATAAAAATATAAATTATTATTATTATTATTAAAAATAATAATTTTTTTTAGTCAATAACTATAACGGAATAATTTTTTTCAATTAAAAAATTTTACTCCGAAACTATTTTTATACGGTAAATAATTATAGACTGTGTAAGAAAAAAAATTTTACTGGGAAATAATAAAATATGTAAATATAGAAAAGCAGTACAGATAAAATGATGATGATGATGATAAAAAATAAATGAACCTACTTGGTGCCGTTAGTCCAGCTGCTTGAATTAACGAGGTAGCTTGGGCAATTGTTTCCGCTAGATGAGCAAGGTCTGTTCTAGCTGGACCCAGTCCACTAATATTAGATCCACCAGGTTTTAAACTTTTCTGTGATGGTGCGCCAGTCATGTCCGGCTTAACAATCATCCTGTGACCTGGTGGATACTCAAAACCGTGAAACTTTTCGCGAGCATAAGCCGCAGCGCTTGGATGTGAGTAAACTACGGTCGCTTGTCCGCGTGGTACTCTATATCTCATGTCTGTCTTGAGCTGACAGTAATCTAAACCAGGAACTATGTCAAATAGCTTCCAAAGCTGGTCTTGATTTAACGCCGGGTGTGCGATCACCTGCAGCCGAGTGTAACCCTCTTGATTAGGATAATTGGTAGCAATTTCCAGACCGATACTACTTTTACCAAAGCTAGATGACCCAAAGTTATTGCTCATATTGTCGTACTGCATCGATAATCCATTGTTGTTGTACTTTGAATCGGAGTGATCCGGTTTAGGTTTTTTTGGCTCGGCAAATACTGCTTTGTATTTACGATCGCACTCTTCAAATGCTCGTGCCGCGCTTGATACTTTTTTAAACTTGACATAACCAAATCCCTTGGATTCATTTGTATTTCTATCCTTAACAACAGTCGCATACTCAATCGGTCCAAATTTAGAAAACTCCTGCTGTAATTCGTGATCGGTCATTGACTTTGGTAGAACGCAGAATAATCTCACCCATCTCTCTTCTTCATTTGTTTCTCGTACGGATCCTTGATCGCGGCTGTTATTTTTTTATAAATTATAATAAAATTGTTTTATACACGTAAAAAAACAAGATGACACTGGATATTATCCTAGATTATACTCAGTGATACAGTATAATCTGGGATGATATCCAGTGTCATCTTGTTCTTTCCGTGTATAACAAAAAAAAAATTAAAAAATTTAACAATCATGTTTGTAAAAATTACTATATCATTTAATAATTTAATGACTCTAAAAAAAAATTTTTTTTTTCCCGTTTAGATTGTAATAATTGTTAATTATTATGACTATACATACTTAGATGCAATCATAACTTTAATTGGACGGCCAATGGATCCTAACATTTTTCCATTCATCTCTTCTAAAGCAAACGCCGCTTCAGATGTTTTTGAAAATTTAATATAAGTCACGCCTGTAATTGTTAATTCAATTTAATTGGATAAAATAATATATGTATTGATAAAAATAAAATAATTGAATAAATGTTATGCAAGAGTTTAACTCTACTCAAGTATGAATAATAAATAAATAATATTGATTAGCGTGTAGTGAATGAAAAATAATTACCTTTATTTTCACCCGTATTGCGGTCTTTAACAACCCAAATATCCTCAATTTTACCGAACTTGTCAAATGATTTTCTGAGATCTTCCTCCTCCAAACTTTTGTGGCAGATAACGAACAAACGTGAATTAGGTGGATCATCATTTTTTGAACGCGGGTCGGTCTGCGAATAATATGAGTCTCGTTCTCTGTGATCAGCCATTTTGCAAATGAGCGAAAGCTACCAAAGCTAAAACGTTACGTTAAGAGTGTCGCCAAGAACTACTATGTGTCTTGTATACCTATGTACACTTATGTACTTATAACGGGCGTGGATGTGTGTTTCATGCAATCTGTATATGTGCAGTGTGCATATGTAGGGATCTATATTGCAATAAATACATACACACGTGAGACTGCGTGATACTGTAACCTGTGACTGTAACCGTAGCGGCGACGAAAAGATGAAAGCATGAAAGTATATGTATGAAAGCAAACTGATAACTTCACTGCAAAATGAGACAACGGCGACACGACTGCTGTATCCCCACTATCGTAGTTTACTATACTTAGTTTACAAATACTTGTTGCTCTCGTGGTAAGTTACTGACTGAGTGACAATATTCTGGTCGGTAATTTAAATACCAACTTGAAGGGTATGTGATTTAAAAAAAAGCATAAACTGAAGTTAACTGACATTAGAGATTTTTTTTATAATTATTTTATATAGCAATTAAAAAAAATACTTAAGTTAGCCGACGTTTTTGATTTTGTTTCAATAATTAAATTAGAACAAAAAAATATTTTTAAAAAATTGCACTTATAGTTTTTCAAGCTTTTTATAAATGAAATTTTCTTTTTATTTCTTTGTAATAATTTTTTCAATAAAAAAATATTCTAAAAATTTTCAGATGTTGGCTAACTTAATTTTCATCAATTAATAAAACTAAAGTTAGCCGATGTCTTTAATTTTTTTTTCAATAATTAAGTTAGAACAAAAAAATATTTTTTAAAAATTGCACTTACAGTTTTTCAAGTTTTTTACAGATGAAATTGTTTATTAAAATTAATTTAGCAGGTATTTTATAATTTTAGAAATTTTTTTCACAAATAAATTATGTCAAAGAAAATAAGAAAAAAATTGACAGTTAGAAAATTAAAAAAATGAAATTTTTTAAAAATGATTTTTCGGAGCAAATTTATTCATTGCCAAAAATTAATAAATTGTTAAGTGACTGCTAACTTTAATATCATAATTTTTTTTTTTATTTTTTTGTAATAATTTTTTCAATAAAAACATATTCTAAAAATTTTTAGATGTTGGCTAACTTAATTTTCATCAATTAATAATACTAAAGTTAGCCGATGTCTTTAATTTTTTGATTTTTTTTTCAATAGTTAAAGTAGAACAAAAAAATATTTTTTCAAAAATTGCACTACTCACAGTTTTTCAAGTTTTTTACAAATGAAATTTTTTATTAAAATTAATTTAGCAGATATTTTATGAATTTTATGAATTTTTTTGACAAATAAATTATTTCAAAGAATATTCTGATTTTAGAATGAGAAAAAAAAATTGACAATTGGAAAATTAAAAAAATGAAAAATGCCATTTTTTAGAAATAATTTTTCAGAGCAAATTTATTTATTACAAAAAATTAACAAATTGTTAAGTGACTGCTAACTTTAATATCATAATTTTTTTTTTAATAATTTTTTCAATAAAAAAATATCCTAAAAATTTTTAGATGTTCGCTTACATGATATTTTCGTATAACATCATTTTTACATGTAACTTAATTTTCATCAATTAAAATACTATGAAAAAATATTAATAAAAACATTCCTGGTGTGAAAATTAAAAAAAATTATTAATATAAATTTTTTAAGACACTTATTTTATTGTAATTGATTGTTGAAAACATTTTTAAAAATCGACACTTGTCAGCTAACTTCAGTATCATAAAAAAGGCAGATTTACAATCAACTAGAAACTACAATAATACAATAAACCCAATAAACGCAAGCAGTCATGGCATAACCAACCCAAAAGCAGAAAGTGGTTTCATTTCGCCGCCATCAGCTCATCTTCATCCATCTTCCACATTGTAACATCAACAAAATCTTGTAACTTATATTAACACCATTAACTAAACAAGTTTCATTACTAAATAATTTATTTAAATAATTACTAACACACTATTCATATTTTACTTTTGTATTTTTGTAATACAAGTTTATCTTCAATTCGTGTTTATAATTATCCAAACGACTGTTAGTACATACTATTTGTTTTATCATTACATTTGTATATTTATATTAGGTGTGGTAATATATAATTATTTAAGTTAAAATTATACTCGCAGTAATTACAAGATGACTGAGGAAAAAATGGAATTTGTAAGTAGTTTATTTTTAATATTTTAGAATTGTTGTTTTGTTTTATTAATATATATATTGTTTTTTTTTTCTCCAAATTAAAAGAACATGTCTTTGAAGGATTGGGGTAATGAAAAATTGCAACGAGCACAAAAAACGGTCGACGAGAGCCCGTATGATTTGGAAGCATGGAGTATTTTGATAAGGGAAGCACAAAATAGGCCTATCACCGAGGTTAGACCGGTATTCGAAAAACTCGTGACTATTTTTCCATCTGCTGGACGATACTGGAAAATTTATATTGAACAAGAGGTAATAAATAAATTCATTTTGTTATTTAATTACTCTGATACTAAAAAAAAAAAAAAATGAAAATTAAATTAGCCGACATCTGAAAATTTTTATAATTATTTTCATTGAAAAAATTGTTGCTATAAAATTAAAAGAAAAAATTGCACATGTAGAAAATTTGAAAAATTATACGTGCAATTTTTTTAAAGTATTTTTTTACTTGCAATTTAATTGTTAAAAAAAAAAAAACAGTAAAATTTTTGAACGTCGGCTAACTTTAGTATCATAAAAAAAATTATTCTAATGAACTATTTTAATTTTTAAAGTAAATACCTAAGTATAAATTTTATTTTTTTAATTACAGATAAAAATGCGCAACTATGAGAAAGTAGAAAAGGTATGTTAAATCTTACAGTAATGTAAATCCATGTGATTTTTTGTGTTAGTATTTTTAAAAACTATTGTTTAATTAAAAAAAAAAACTAGTCACTAAATATTCAAGTATTAATTTTTATAAATGTAAAAAAAAACAGATTAATTTGATAATTAATTTTTTAATCAAACAATAGTTGATAATTTAAAAAAATTTATGCCCGATATTTAGATAGATAAGTAATTAAAAAAAAAAATAATAATTAGAAATAGCTGTTACTAACAGTACAGCCGTGTTTATATTATTTAAAGCACTTTACATTCTGTGTGAGGTGAATAAAAAAATTTGACTTGATTACAAGCCACTTATTTCATTGATTAATTAATGTTTTCTTCATACATTTGGGAGGTTCATTTCTTGGAGCAATTTATTAAGATAATTTTTTTTTAATTTACAAGTATTAATAATGTTTTTTAAATATGTAAATATTGAGTTATGTAATTACGACTCCAAGAAGACAACTTTCTGAATGTGAGAGCCTTAAATTCCTTCCTGCAATAATGCGATTCGATGAATAGAAATATTTCGAGTTGAATCATCAAGTTTGATTTTGATTGGCCAATTCAACGATAGCTGTCGTTTCTCAAATAGTATTGATAGGTCCTGTTGATCAATTCGTTTTGCTTCATCTATAAAAATTCGCCGTTTTTTTTTTTTTATTTATTAATTTTTTTTTTTAAATGTGTAGGGATCATTTATTTATCGATCCTACTTAGGCACATAATTACCACACTCCCCATTTGCAACAAATAAATGAAACATTTATTTAAAAGGGGATTATTGTTTATTATTTTTCAATAAATTATATCATAAATGAAAATATACTTGCAATGTTTGTTGAAATAAATTATTTTTAATGCTTTTGTCGCATAATTATTTAACCCAATTACTTGAATTTAAAATATTAATGATAATTTTAATAAATTATTGATAATTATTGTAACATGGAAAAAAAATTAGAAATAAATAATCAAACCATCATATTTTTTCTTTATTTCTTTAAAATAATGTGGAAACTGATAATGTTGTTGTTTGTTATCGAACTTTGATGGATATTTTATAGTTGTTTCTATTTGATCTAAGTGCTGTAAGTAAGTAAGGTATTCCCTCAAATTATCTAATGATTAAAAGAAGTTAAATATAGATATTTATAAATTTATTTACTTGTTTATTTTTATTAATTAGAATAAATATAAATAATTCAAAAAATTTTGTTTATTTACTTTCCTGACAGTTGTTCCAAAGATGCCTAATGAAAATCTTGAATATAGAATTATGGAAGTTATATCTTTCTTATGTTAAAGAAACTAAAGCGAGTCTTGCTACGTATAAGTAAGTTTTTTTTTAATCATTATTTCGCAGTTGAAATTTTTTATTTTTAAATCCGTGTACAGTTCTCTTTTAATTCATTCATTTCTTTGAAAAAAAAAAAAAAAAAAAAAATTAGTCCTAAAAAATTTTACTGAATGTCTTCTATTGTACTTGAAGAGTTTGTCTTTTTTCATCAAAATGAAATTTATACTTACACATAAACAATGGTCTATTCAGTAAGAATTACAATAAATTTTAATCCGAAATTTTATTACTATTTTTAATCACCTAAAAATTAATCAAATGTTTTGCTCAGAAAAAAAAAAAAACGTCATTTAGATTCTTTGTATTAAATAAAATAAATTCTTCATCTGATGTAATTAATTCAAGAGAAATGGATCATTTTTAAAAATAAAATATTTTAACCATTGCAATCGGATATAGATAGTAATTAAAATATTTTTTTTTTTTTGTAGAGAAAAAATGGCACAGGCGTACGACTTTGCTTTGGATAAAATCGGTATGGATATTCATTCATACAGTATTTGGAATGACTATGTCACATTTCTTAAAAGTGTTGAAGCAGTTGGTTCCTATGCAGAAAATCAAAAAATCAGCGCCGTTCGTAAGGTAGCTATATTTAATTTGCATCTATAAAATAAACCAAAAGTAGAGCCGAGCACTTGTAATAAAATAAATTTTTTTCAAGGTGTATCAACGAGGAGTTGTTAATCCAATGATAAACATGGAGCAATTATGGAAAGACTACATGGCGTTTGAACAAAATATAAACCCTATTATTGCTGAGAAAATGGCTATGGAGAGATCAAGGGATTATATGAACGCCAGGCGCGTTGCTAAGGAACTTGAAGCGAATACTCGTGGATTAAATCGCAGCGCACCAAGTGTCCCACCTACTGGACATCCTGAAGAACTTAAACAGGTATTTATATTGGTAATCGAAAAAAGTAGAAGCGGAAAAAATTTTTAAGTTATAAAAAATTCATATTATTTCATTAAAATTATTTTAAAATAAAAATAATAATAATAATTGTATTACACCCACAATTTTCCTGAAAAATAAGCAACCACAGAATGATCGCTCCATTTTTTGTTACGAAAAAAAAAAGATATTATTATTATTATTATTATTATTATTATATATATTTTTTTACAATTGTAATTTGACTATATTTACAATTGTTATTGGCTGTCCATTCTAGTGCACAATTTTTCTCTAATTATTTATAATTTTTTTGTTAGCCTGTATTCCCTCCAGGCCTAAACAATTTTTTCCTTCTTATTTAAATTTGTCATTAGAGATAAATTTAACTGAAAAAATAATTCGGACAAGGAAAAAATTGTTTAGGCCTGGAGGGAATACAGGCTAACAAAAAAACTATAAATAATTAGAGAAAAATTGTGCACTAGACTAGACAGCCAATAACAATTGTAAATATAGTCAAATTACAATTGTAAAAAATATATATAATAAAAATACTAGTCTCTAGAAATAAAAATATTGTAAAATTATTATTGTTATTATTATTTATTTATTTAAGAGCACTTATTATTTTAAGTCAGCTTTCCCGATCCGATTTGATGGTAGACTATTCAATTTTTTTATTTATCAATTATTACACCACAATAAAATAATAAATGCTCTTTAATAAGTAAAATCACTGATCTTAAAATAATGTTGAATAAAAATAATAATAATAATATTAATGAAATAATATGAATTTCTCATAACTTTAAAATTTTTTCCGGATCTATATTTTCCGGTCTATTTTTTCCGGGATTTATTTATTTTATATATAAATGACAATATTAATAGACAAATTGTTTTAAATAAAAACTTTAGCATTTTAGAAAAAGATATTTACTAATATATTATTATTATTATTATTATTATTATTATTATTTTCACAGGTTGAATTATGGAAAAAATACATCGCATGGGAACGCAGCAATCCTTTGAGGACCGAGGACACATCACTTGTTGCTAGGCGAGTAATGTTTGCTATCGAGCAGTGTTTACTGTGTCTGGGTCACCATCCAGCAGTCTGGCATCAAGCGGCCCATTTTCTCGAGTTGAGCTCGAAAATCCTGACGGAAAAAGGCGACGTCAATGCTGCTAAAAATTTGAGCGATGAAGCTGCCACAATGTTTGAACGCGCTACCAATACCTTGCTTGCTAAAAATATGCTGCTGTACTTTGCTCACGCGGACTTTGAAGAAGGGCGGGTTAAATATGAAAAAGTACACCAGATTTACCAAAAGTACCTTGATATTCCAGATATCGATCCGACACTAGTAAGTTTATTAATTTTGCATACTTGAGATATAAATTTTTACTTAATTTAATTAATTTTTATTTAGGCTTATGTGCAGTACATGAAATTCGCTAGAAGAGCTGAAGGAATTAAATCTGCTAGAACAGTATTTAAACGCGCACGTGAAGATCCACGGTCGCGTCATCATGTTTATGTCGCGGCAGCGCTGATGGAATACTATTGCACTAAGGATAAGAATATTGCATTTAGAATTTTTGAATTAGGTCTAAAGAAATTTGCTGATAATCCCGACTATATTTTGTGCTATATCGATTATTTGTCGCACTTAAATGGTAAGTAATTCTATTAATATTATCAAAGTCAGGTTTTAATTTTAATTGAGTAGTATAATAATTTTTTTTTTTTTTTATTTACAGAGGATAATAATACTCGTGTATTATTCGAAAGAGTTTTATCATCCGGTAGCTTAGAACCTGAAAAATCAGTGTAAGTAATTATTTATATTTTGATAATGTTAAATAATTATTAATGATTAAATTAAAAATTTTTCTAACTGACTTAAAAATTTAACAGTGACATTTGGAATCGTTTTTTGGAATTCGAATCAAATATTGGTGACTTGGCGAGTATCGTTAAGGTTGAAAAACGTCGAAGCGCAGTGTTAGAAAAGGTATTGATAAATTTATTATTTAATTAACTATTACAGATATTTAATTTTACATTAATTGATTGTCTAATTAATTAAATAATTTTTTTCAGTTAAAAGAATTTGAAGGCAAAGAAACAGCTCAATTAGTTGACAGATATAAATTTTTGGACCTTTATCCATGCTCGACGATGGAACTAAAATCGATTGGATACCACATCGGAAATTTGGGTAGAAATAATATCGGAGGCTCGTTACAGAGATCACAAGACAACGAAGAAGTTATAGCTGCGTTACCTCGCCCAGATATATCACAAATGATACCCTTTAAACCAAAAGTTCATGCAGTACCCGGTGAACACCCAGTTCCAGGTTTGTTTAAGCTTAATCTTAAAAAATATTTTTTTACGATCATCTAACTTTTTATTTTTATTTTTATCAGGTGGCGCATTTCCATTACCACCAGCTGCCGCTCAACTGTGCACGTTACTTCCGCCACCGGGTTGCTTTCGCGGGCCTTTTGTCGCAGTCGACCTTCTTATGGACGTTTTTAGTCGTATACAACTACCTGAACAAGGTAATTATATTATTCTCCATTACACAAATAAATATAACGTCTCAATAACCGAGGGTTCTTTCATGAACTATGTAAAAAACTTTTTTTTTTTATATATAAACTCCTCCCTCGACCCTATTGTAAGATATAAAATCTTGATTACTCCTCCCTGGTTTTTTGTTACGAGTTTCCGTAAATTAAAAATGTTTGGATACTTATTTATTTAATCAATTATTATTCTAGCTCCACTGCCAATTGCAGACAATGGATGTGATACAAAATTATTTGATCTCGCAAAATCCGTACACTGGATCGTAGACGAAAGCAATGACGGTCTCGGAATTTCTACTAAAAGACGACGAACACGCATAGGTGCTGATGACAGCGAAGATGAAGACTTACCACCGCCGCCTGCTAATGACATTTATCGTCAGAGGCAACAAAAACGTGTTAAATAATACGACAAATAATTATTATTAAAGTTGATTATAACATAAATAATATTGATTAATTAATTTTTGTATTCGGCGTACATAACACTTAATTTGTAATTTTAACAATAGATCTTAAGATCAAGTTGACGATTAACTAGTCGTTACATTAAAAAATTAATTTTTGTTTAAAAATTAATTTTATTCGCTATTCATTCTAACTACAATCTTTAAAGGCTGTTTAAATTCATGTGAATTGATGTTTTAAATATTCGTAAAGTCTTTAATTAAATACTGCCTTAATTATAAATAATTATTTTTGTCAAATATTGGTTCCTTAATTAAATTTATAATTGTAATTGAATAATATTTAAAAATAATTTAATTTAAGCTAGTATATTCTACGATTGGTGTATTTATATAATATATAATAATAATAATAATAATGTAAGAGGATAAAAATTGTCAAACTTGTACAATTTGTTTTGTAATTGTGAAATATTTGACAATTGTTGTATATAAACGGTATTTTTTTTTTTTTAATAATTATAAATATAATTTTTCCGTAAAGAAAAAAAAAATTAATAAATTTTTTCTAAAATTGAGAAAAGTTGTAAGCAAAAATAAAAGACATAATACAAAAATTATTGTTGTTATTTATTATATACTCTTAGTAGGAATAACTTTAGCCTTGTCGGGGTGATTCCGACCCACCCTTTTTACTCACGTCTAAATATTTTTTATTTTTAGGCGTACATTGTTACCCTGGCATGCTAAAGTTACCCCAATCGACTGCACTAGCACGATATACCCTCACCCACTGCG
Source organism: Cotesia congregata (assembly GCA_905319865.3). Classification (NCBI taxonomy): domain Eukaryota; kingdom Metazoa; phylum Arthropoda; class Insecta; order Hymenoptera; family Braconidae; genus Cotesia; species Cotesia congregata. The sequence continues at coordinate 17,024,936 of CAJNRD030001123.1, forward strand.
CAGGATGTCGATTTCTTTGTTCGAAAGATAAATATTAACATTTGTATATCAATTAGTTGAGTAGCTGATTGGTTTCATAGTTTTTATACAAGTAAAATTTAATTTAATTTTAAATTAATAATGAACTAGAATTAAAAAAAACTTTTCTTCATTTTTATTAATTATTTTTTATCTGAAAAATTTCTGATTTCATAAAAAAAATATCAAATAATTGGATAAGAACCCACAACGGAGTTCTATATGGAATTTGAACACGTAAGCAAGCAATTGAGCAAGCTCAATAATTTCTCGGTGACAACTGCAAGTTTGTCGGCAATTATAACTACTGGATAAGGGTGCAATTAAACTTTGAACACCATTTACAGTTTAGTTCTTCAAGCGAAGCGATCTATTGACTGCTATTATAGCTTCCACTATCTTACATCTTTGTCACTCTACTATAAATCACGTTACAGATATAATAACGCAGTAAATATTAATAATAAAAAAAAGAAATTAAATTTATAATATATGTACTTAAAATGAATAGTTTTTTATTTTATTTTTGAAGTACTAAAAAAATTGCATTTCGACGTTCTAATTAGCAAATTGTCTAACTCCATTTTAGAGAATCTTCCATTTGTACGAAAATACAATTAGAAATTTATTATCACTTGAATGATATATAAAAAAACCATTTAATATTTAATAAAGGTATAATATTTTGGTTCGGATCATTCAAAATTCAAATACAGTGAAAACCGCTTATAACAACATTGAAGTAAGGGACCTCCTGTTAATGGTCGTTATAGCCGATAGTCGTTATAAGTAAAAACTAGCAATGCATGGATTATATTCGAAAACAAAAATGCACGGATTAAATTCAAAAACAATACTTCATGAACATTTATTAAACTACACATAAATTAATTTATTAAACATTTTAATAAAATAGTTTTTAATAAAACTACGTATAAATTTCAATGCTACATTTAATAAACATAATTATTTTTGAAAAATTATGTGAGATTTTTCATTTATGTCGAAGACTTTCCGTTTTCTTTTTGACATTGTCAAAGAATTATTTTGCCAAAGAACGAAAGTGTAAGAATTATTATGACAAAGAACTAAAGTGTTTTGTACAACTTGTAAGACCATTAACTAAAATGAAAATTGTGATCCTCATTAATTTAAAGCTGCAAAAGAATTTGATGACATCATAAGTATATTTACTGCAAAATGAATGAAAGTATTTGTCAGACGCTATAACCGATGCATTTTGCTATGAGTTTACTACTATGAGTAATGTGAATTCAATTGCTATAAAGTAATAGAGACGGGACTTGAAAATTTCGTCGTAATAACCGGCAGGTCGCTTTAAGCGAAGTCGCTGTAAACGGTTTTGACTGTAATTTATAATTGGACTATTACTACATCAAAATGTTAGAAAATCACCCTCTAAAAAATAAGGAGTTAGACCAATTGCTAATTAGACCGTCGATTTGCTAAATTACTTTGATAAAACATTTCTATTTATTTATACTTGATATATTGATAGTTTTGTAAAATAAGTAGCTTTTTTCTTATTTTACACTGAGAAAAAAAAAATACTTTTACTCAATTAACAATTTCTTGGTTCGAGAAATTCGATGACGATCAAATATTCTATCATTATTAATTATTAATTATTAAGTTCTGAAGAGAAGAGCATCAATATCTTTGGATAATAGATAAACAAGAGAATAGTTTTATTTAAATTAAGTAAAAATTATTTGAATCAATTTAACAAGTTCTTGAACTAACAATGTATATTTTTGAAAATTTTCAAGAATATGAATTCTTGTATCAAGAAAATTTTCTTAATAAAAGTATTTTTTTTCTCATTGTAGTCTATCGTATGTTTTAAATAATAGATAAAAAGAAAAATCTAGCAATAATTCAAGCGACGTTTTAATATCCGGTTTCACAGCATTCATTAAAAAGTTTTAGAACGTGTCGATGAGCTTCGCAAAAATTAGTTATTGTTTTAAAAAATGTTTACAGAAACCTGCTACATAAACTTCTATGTAAACTATACTTCAAGATACTTTATTATTAATTTTGTCTTAGGAAATTTCTATGGATAGACTTTGCACCCTTCTTTCAGGCGATGAGACTTATAACTCAGCTATGGTCTAACAATATTAAAAATTTGTTTCCGCTTACCGTGAAAACTAAAGAGAAATTAATCCCAAGTTCACGAGGATTTTCGGGTTTAACTTTTGGCTTTAAACGAAGAAGAAATATATCTTAAATATTTATTTTATTACTCAGTTATAAAAAAATTAAAAAACTTATAAGTGATAAGAAATTATTTTTTTTTCTTCATTTCTTTTAATTTCTTCTTCATTTCTCGTTTCCGTTCCTTGTCGATCAAACTCTTGTATAGTTTATACCCAAAAAAGACTAAAAGCAACAAAAGTAGTTAATTAATAATTACGTAAGGATTATAATATAATAATTTATTTAACAGAAATAAATTACCAAAAATAACAGCAACAATACTCAATAAACTGAGTAACACAACCAGTTGAGAGAAGAAAGGTTTCCCAGCAGATGGTGCGCGTCCAAGCATTTGATCCATATTTGCGTTATTCATAATAGCATCTTGCAAATTAGCTTTTTCTTCATCCGACAAATTCATCGACTCGAGCATCTCTAGGAATTCTTCGGGTGTAGGTAATCCCTTATCAAATCCCGGAATGTTTGTGTCTACGTTTTTAAAATCATCTTTACCATTATAATTATTATTTTCATCTTCAACAACAGCGTCTTCGACAAAATTGTCACCGGCAATTTCTTCATTGTCAATTGCAGGCTCCGCGGAAACCGCGATTAAAGCAAATGCAATTCCAATCCAGAGTGACTTCAGCATTATTATACTATTCTCTTCCTTTTCTACTTTACTCTGCAATTACGTAAATTTCAATCAATATTCACTTTAAAACACCCTTTAATTATTTTTTATTTCTATCATGCTTATAAATAAACAACTTTATTTTAATTAACATAAATATACTACTTATTTAGAGTTAAATTACTTAAAATATTGTTTTATAACAAAAAAAAAGGTTTTTTTTTAATTTTAAAAATTAAAAAATTAAAGTACCAATAATTAACATAAATAACTTAAAAATAATTATGGATGTAATAAATAAATAAATAGAAAAATGATAAGTAATTTAAAGAGTTGAATTACTTGAAATAAATTTTATCCACGTAGCAGACACGTCAACGTTTTGATTATCACTGATCAGTTCCTTAATTCGTTGAGTATTAAATATCAAATTTTAGTCAACTCGTAGTTTTATCAGTAAATATATACTCACAAATACATGCACTTAAATACTCACATAATAACGTTTAGACCGTAACTTTTTAATATATATACTTGTATGTTTGCGTAATGTTAGGATTTGAGTTATTGGTTGAAATATATATTAAATCAGGTCACTTTACTGAACTTGATAAATTTAACATCAATTTTGTACAGTTTTAATTTATATGCTAATTGATTTATTTTATTCGAGTTTTAACTAACTATTATATATAAATTATGACTATAAATTTATTTAAAGTGATCTCCACATCTTTTTCCAAGTTTCATTGGATTTATGTTTTATTGCATTCAAAAAAATCATTATTTTTTTTTCTTTTTTATAAATTAACAGCGCATTCAATCGAAAATAATTACTTAGACATTCTTAATTTTTATTTTAGATTTCAGAAAATTAAATAAGCTTTATTTAATTACTAATACCAACTCAAAGTTCTTAAAATATTTTTAACTTATCAATAATTTTTTCGCACATTTTAAAATATTTTGAAAAAGTAAAAAAAATTTTAATCACACTGGTTGACAGACATTGGAAACTTTTTTAGAATTTTATAGCAATGACATTATTGGAGAAAAAAATTGAATGAAAATTTCCACGTGTGGGAGTTAAAAAAAATTATCAGAGGAAATTTTTATTATTTTAATTGATTTGTTATAAAAATTTTTAAAATTGAGAGCTGACAGCTAAATGACAATTAAATTAGCCGATATCTAAGAATTTTTAGAATTTGTTTTTATCGAAAAAATTATTAAAAAGAAATAAAAAAAAAAATTTTATTTGTAAAAAAACTTGAAAAACTGGAGGTACAATTTTTAAAAAATATTTTTTTTTTCTAATTTTTTCAATAAAAAAAATTAAAAAGTTAAAAACATCGGCTAACTTTATTATTATGACAACTAATTACTCCAAATATTTTAAGAAATTTTAGAATATTTACAAAGCTTCAAAATAACAAAAAGTCTTTTGCAAATCAAATTTTTTCGAAATTTTCTCTTTATTTATGGTTCTTCGAATTAAAAATTTTTATTCACCGTCAAAAACTTAAATTTTATCGTCTCTAACAACTGTAAAAAAATTTCAGCCGTCAGTGGCGCTGAGTCTCAAAATGTGGCGCCAATAAAAATTTCAAAATTTTTATTTCCTTCCTAAGCCGCTTGAGGCGCTGAAACTCGAGTTAGTGCTGCGTTATATGTAGCTATTCGTAGGATACTCCGGAATGCGCTCAGAATTCAGAACTATTCAAGTCCTCTGTACAATTTTACAATTTCAAACACACCTAGAAAAACAAACAATACAATTATTTATTTAATTAATTAATTACATTAAAAAATCAAGAGCCTATTGTGTGAGTATAATTAATTACCAAGCAGAAAAAAAAACATAACGTGCAGTGTCACGTTATAATAAATTTATGATGTGGTAACAATAATAATAAAAATAACAATAACAACAAAAACCAAAACAATGACAGCACAAATACATACTAACAGTTGAGTTGTACTGACTGGTGACTGTGACGATGTAACGAGAGATGAGAGTGAAAAGTACATAGGTGAGAGAGAGTATCGCGCGTTAGGTGCATACGTTTGATAGTCATTAGCATTCAATTGAAATAATATAATGATAATATTAATATACAACTTATAAAACTTATGAAATATAAGTATAATAATTAAGTTAACCGACATTTTTGATTTTGTTTAATTAATTAAATTATAACTAAAAAAAAATTTTTAAAAATTGCATTTACAGTTTTTTAAATTTATTACAAATGACATTTTTTGTTTTAATTTTTTTGTAGTAATTTTTTCAATAAGAAAAATTTTTTTAATTTTTAAATGTCGGCTAACTTTATTTTTATGATATAAGTGTATGTAATATTAGGAGTATCAAAATTATGATACTGAAATCAGCAAACAATGAACAATTTTTAGATTTTTTTCTTTAATTAAATTAAAACTAAGAAAATATTTTTAAAAAATTTCACTTGAAGTTTTTCAAATCTTCTAAAAGTGAAATTTTTTTAAGGATTATTATAAAAAAATTTTTTCAATAAGAAAGATCATAAAAGCTGTCAGATGTCTGCTAAATTCATTTATGAAAATAAAGTTAGTCGACATCTAAAAATTTTCAGAATATTTTTTTTTTTTTTAAATTATTACAAAAGAATTAAAAAAAAATTTCATTTTTGAAAAACTTGAAAAACTGTAAGTGCAATTTTTATAAAATTTTTTTTTTAATTCTCATTTAATTATTAAAAAAAAAATCAAAAAATTAAAAATGTCGGCTAACTTTATTATTATTAAATTCATTATGAAAATCGTTAGACAACATTTAAAAATTGGAATTTTTTTTTCTATTGAAAAAATTATTACAAAAAAATAAAAAAAAATTTTCATTGGTAAAAAACTTTAAAAACTGTAAGTGCAATTTTTATAATGAAAATGAAGTTAGCTGACATTTATAAATTTTTATAAATTTTTTATTGAAGAAATTTCAATTAAACAATTAAAAAAAAAATTTCACATGTAAAAAACTTGAAAAACTACAAGTGCAATTTTTTAGAAATATTTTTTTAGTTATAATTTAATTTAAAAAAAAAATCAAAAATTTTTAGACGTCTGCTAACTTCAATGTCGTGTATTTTTATAAAATATTTTTTTGTTCGCATTTAATTATTGAAAAAAAATTAAAAACGTCGGCTAACTTTAGTATTATAAATTCATTTTCATTAAAAATTACACATCATACATATATATAAATTGACACAACAAAATACAACAGATTAGTGGAAATAACTTTCGCGGTAGTACTACTTGTTACTGGTGCTAGTGTTTTGTTTAGTTACGCGCCGTGTAGACTTGTGAAGGATGTGTGGATATTTTTATGCGGTAAGGAGAAGAAAAAAAGAAAAAAAGGAGAGAAGTATAGTATAGGCGATAGGCATTTTACATTAAAAGTCGAGTCAAGTCAGTATAGTACCGGTGAAGGAGAATAGAGAATATAAGGAGAAGGGAGAAAGGGATTGTCGAATTCGGGCGTCTTCGTGCTCCGTACCACCGTCCCGAGACGACACGAACCTGCTCGAAAGTTAAATGCGCGGCAGAAGGTGTTCGCGCGTCGAGCTAGCAAGTTGGTTTTTGTGCTGCAGTCAGTTATTTGGCTTGTTTTTTTTTGAATAACCTAATTGTTGTGAATTTATGGTATCAACAGTGAAATAGACTCTCGATTGTTCGCATATTTTATATCATAATAAATAATAAAAGTAATTAATTTAATTGTTCGCGGTTATTTGTATTTGTAACGTTTTTTCACGGATCAGTGATTTTGTAAAGTGTTTATTTATTATTTATTGTAATTATTTTTATTAAATAATTAATTAATGTGTTCAACGATGAAGCAAGAGCAATCGGTCATGAGGATCATCGTCAGGAGTTTTGCGGTTTTACTTATCATCTCTGCTGTACAAGGTGCGTGATAGTGATTTTTTATTCTTTGCTTATACACTTCAAGGGATTTTATTTTTAATATTTCGTAACTTTGAGACGCCATGTGCCTTTTAATGCGCCATTATTTATAAAATTTGCCTTTTATGTATTTTACATTTTTTTATTTTAATATATTTTGGGTAGAAGAATTTTTTTTTAATGATTGAAAAAAATCCTGGAGCGATAATTTGTGAATACTAATTTTTTTATGATGAAAATATTAGTAAAAATTTATGTAAAAAATTTATTATACTCACGCGGGAGTCGCGTTGGACTCCCGCTTCGTATTCAAGTATTTTCAATTTAAAATAAATATTTAATTAATACAACAGATGTGGAAATTCGAATAAATTTTTTAGCAAGTGTAAGTGATACTAAAAATATTAATAATTTTTAAAAAGTGTCTCTTTACTTTACGCGTAAAAAAGTCCATGAAAATAAAGTTAGCCGACATCTAAAAATTTTTACAAAAAAATAAAAAAAAATTTTTTTCACTTGTTAAAAACTTCAAAAACTATAAGTGCAATTTTTAAAAAATATTTTTTAGTCATAATTTAATAAATTAAGCAAAATAAAAAAATCAAAAATGTCAGCTAACTTTATTATTATAAAAAGTCCTGATAAATCTACGACGCGTGAAAGTAAGGGCCTTTTATCAGGACTTTTTTACATGTGAATAGACATGTCCTATTTTTTATCACAAATAAATAAATAATTAAATTATAACTCTAAATTTTCAATGAACTAAATGAAGCCAAAAATGCACATATTGTTATAAAAATTTTCTACATGCGCATTGATTAATTTAATTTGAAAAATAATTATAAAATAGTTGCTACATTTATATTCAATACATATAAAAAAAAATCCTGATTCTATTAGCAAATACTTGACATTTTTTTTAATAATTAAAAAATGTCGTTTTTAATTTCACAGATGAAAAAATTCAAAATTTTTCTCTGAATACTTGATTTTATATTTTATTATCTAAAATGAAAGTTTCTCAATGTCGACTATTTTCTGTGATGAAAGTACAGCAAAAGAACGCGTTAAAAAAACGCGGGACTTATTAATTATTCAATTTTATGGTAATCATGAGAGTAATGTTGAAGTTAATTGAATTATCCGTTAATATTGCATTGAAATTTTAATATCAGCTTGAGTAATGATCGTTAATTAATCAAGATAATGTCAAAGCGATTACGAATTTAAATTCTCTGCTGCAACAAATTTTAATCGAATTAATATTTAATTTTAAATCATCAATAAAATCTTTTAGTTGAGAAAATTGTAGATGTATTTAAACATTTTTATGACCTAAAAATTATTGAGTATGGATTATAAAAATTGAATAAATGAATTGAAAAAAAAATGCATTCTGAGAATTTTGAAAATGCGCATATTTTAGATTATTAACTTTTGACGCTATTTTAATGTGAAAAATTAAAATTCTCTCTTCACTAACTTTATGATACAACCTTCATACCTCACAAGCGCCGGTCAAAACTTTTTATCGAATTCCAATAGTCAAAATTGATAATATCATTATTATTATAACGATTAAATTTTATTGTGATGAGTTTTTATGAATATCGGGCTAAATATTAAAAAAATATTGTCAGGTAATATTGGAGGTGTACAAATAAACTCTATTCATTTTGACATTTATATCAATAATATTGAGATAAAATATTTTATTTTTATATTCTATATTATTATTGATGGTAAATAATATAATAATATTATTTTATAAATATACATTACAAATACGTATATTAAAGTACTTATAAATTGGTGAGTGAGTGCCTTTGACAGCTGTCATTATGTTGATAATTATGTTTATACATAATATAAGTACTTGGCATTTGCGAAATTATTTTTTATGATACTGACTGTTCTTTAATTAGCGGACATTGAAGAATTATTATTTTGGTATTTCTATCCTATTGATTTTAATTACTATAGATCATAACGGAATTAATAAAATTGATAATTTTTATTATTTAGAATCTTCTTTCTTACTCAGTTTGTTCAGAAATAAAAAATTTTTAAATATTTCACCTACAGTTATAAAAAAATTACAAATTTAAATGAAATGTTTTCTACTATAATTTTTTACAAACTTTTCACTTTGTTAAATTTATTTTTTATAATTCTTTCAAAAATTTTTGATACTAAAGTTTGTGAAAATTAAATTATTTTTTAAAAAGATAACTTTTTTAAGAACAAATATTTAATGATCACATTTTTATTTTCAATCTTAAATTTTTAATTATTTTTTTCTATCATCATGCATAGTAAATTATTAAAAATCAATAATTACTTCGTAAAATTTTAATTGAAATTATAAAATCTCGGATAATATGATTACTAAAAAATATTCGATAATTTGTAAATTACATTTGCATTTGTAGCAACGAAATTAAAATAAAAATTATTAGCAATTATTCAACCGAGAATAAATTATTTAATAACTTTATAATAATAATAATAATTAAATGTGATAATTATAAAAAAATGAAATTGAAACTAAATGGATACAAAAGAGATTTAAAATTAGCAAGTGGTGTCATGTCGCCTGTATTGAATCAAACAATTTAAATTGAAACCAGTAATAGTATAATGTTTTAAAAGTTATAATTAAAATGAAACGTAATATGTCGGGAAATTATAGTATATATCCATGAATTATCACCGCGAGTGTCGTGAATTAAAAACTAAAAGTTTTTTCATGACAAATTTGTTGAACATTATTTACATTGGAAAGTTATGTAATTAAATGCAATTATATACACGGAAAAAAAAATATCGCTCTCAGAGCTATATTGTAATGCTACAGTAACTATCCCCACTCGACTAACTATTAGAGAGTTACTAGAGCCATCTAGTAGATCGCTCTGGCAGGTATACAGTAGATGGCTAAAATAGCTAAACCGTTGAGCTGGGAGAGCAATACGGGATTGCTGTACGTTTTGTGCAATAGCAGTTCTTCGAACTTGACCTCGGTATCTATCTGTAGAATAAGTATGTTGAGTTTGGTAAAGATCCATTGTAAATTGGCGACGCTATCGTGGTGACAAGCCGCGTTATATATATACATATACATACATATATAAACTTTTGAACCATATGTATTTTCTGACTCAGCTCGTCGAGTTAAGTCGGAATATAGCAAAATTTTTCAAAAGTTTCGTCATGAGGACCATTGCAATAGTTAGATTTCTATGAAATCTACTAAAAACTTTGGCTTATTAATTTTTTGTTTTTTCCGATAGAGATATTAATAGTTTGGGTACTTTTTAAATAAATTTGAAAATAATTAGTGCAATGAGAAAATCAAATCCGAATAATTTAATGAAAAATGTGGTGGAGCAAATTTATAGAACCAACAAATTATTTAAAACCCCTTCTGAAATTGCAAAAAACAGTCGAAATATTTAAAATACATGAATGTGTGTAGAAACATTTAATTTGTATATTTTTTTTTTTAAATGGTACATGAAAAATAAATAAATATTATCAAAAATGTGATACTAAAGTTAGTTGACAACTGTCAATTTTTTTTTTTTTTAATTTTATAACAAATCAATGATAGTAAAAAATGCTTCTAAAAATTTTCACTACGAATTTTTTTTAATTCTTAATTACTTATTTTTTTTTTATTTATCCATATAATTTTTAAATAAAAATTAACAAAAGATTAGAAGAATGAAATGTTTTGATTTTATAATGATGAGGTTTGAGGTTGGTTGTTCATATTTTATGACAAATAAATACTTATCAATAAATTGATTTTTGTAATCAGTAAGATTCCATTTTTGTAAAATTTTTCCTACCCACGAATCCATATTTAATTAAAACAAATATTTAAGTCATTTTTTTTTAATTGATCATTGGCACAAAAAAACACGTGTGTCACTTTTATGTGGTCCGGATAAATATGTTTTGTCCGGTAAGAGGGCGTTGTAAGAGAAATGTAGTTGGCGATTCTAGCTATCTAACAGATCGCTCCAGTAGCCATACCGTATTGCTGCTGTAGGAATGCACAATGCTACAGTAACTTTCTACGAGTAGGTATCTAATAGATGGCTCCAGTAACAATATTTTTTTTCCGTGTAATGTTTGAGATTATATTTAAAATTAAATTTGAATTTAAATAGAGGAGACTTTTAATTTGTAGTACTATTGTTATTATTAAATTCAATTAAATTAAATAGACGGAATTGGTAATCAATAAACGATAATTATAATTAAAGCGAAATAAATATGCCAAAACTCAATTGTCATTTATGTGATTACATTTGTGGTGATTGAATTAATAGTTCAATGAACTTAGCTTAACTCTCTTAACTCGTGGAAAGAAATAAAGTTGGCTGGTTGGCGTTTGCAATAAAAATAATAAAAAAGTTAAACAAAGAGCTAGCTTTGACAAATAAAATATATTATATATCGGTATTTGTAATATGTAATCTGGGTTAAGTAAATATCGATCATAAGTTAATTGAAGATCAATAAAAAATTAAGCTAATAATTTTTATCAACAGATAAAGATTTGAGTAAACAATAGTATTAGTATTTTAGTGAATAATACAAATGAAATGAAGAAAAAAATTAATTACAGTTTGATTTTATTGGACAAAACCGTTATACCTATAGTACTATATACCTTAACTTGTTCATCGGCAATGATTGTAAACGCTCAAGTTGGTTTCCGGTGTCCAATACAACACAAAGAAAAATACGATTGTAAAGAGAATCAGAGTAAGAGTGTGTAGTTTCCGTCTTTTATTTCTCACGATTTAAACTCCACTCTTTATTTTATTTTTTAGATTTTTTGTTACCGCTGTGTTACCGGAATTCTCCACTTTCTTGCTCCGATAGAAACCATTTCAGGATTTTCTATCATGACTCGAGATTTTTATTTTTACTTTATTTACTCTTGTCTAATTAAAATCTAATTGTTTTATAATGATAGCGAATGATTATCTATAGCAACTATTTATAAATTTACATTGTCATTGACCTAATTGCATGCTATATAAAACAATGCTTGGTGAACAAGTACCATATTTATGAAATATTGCGCTGAGTTGGTTTTATTTATTTTTTAATATTTTTTTGGAGTCTTTAAAAAATAGCATTCGTGACTTTGAACCAATGAATTGTGAAATAATTTTCTGGTTTTTAATTTTTGATAAAAAATTAATTTGCAATAAACTCAAATTAAAATTATCGAGTTTCAGTTTATAAAATATAATATAATAACATCAATACCATATTCTGATTATGCATGAGATATTTGGTCTCATTTACATAAATCAAGAATAATTAATTCTTCAAAAATAAATAAATCATTGATGCATAAATACAATTTTTCTTGTAATTTAATTTCTCTATAACTAAACAAATTATCTCGTTATTAATTAAATTTTTTTAAAATTTTTCGCATATGTCGTTACCGAAAATAGTACACTGATGCAAAAATTAAATGGATTAAAGAGAAAAAATTTTGAACCAAAAAAAATTATTGTGAAGAAATTTTTTTTCAGTATTAAGTAAAAAAATTTTTAAACTAAGAATTTTTTTGTTCAAACAAATTTTCTATGATTCAAATTATTTTTTCTTGATGTAACACTAAAATTTTTTCAAAAAAAGAAAATTAATTTCTCAGTAAAAATTTTTACACATAACAAATTACTAAATTTCTAAAAATAATTATTTTACCATCCATTGTGTAAATTATTTCTCAATTACTAAATTAATACTCAAATTAAAAATTAATCAGTTCAACTTGTCGATTATTAAATGAAAAAGTTTTAAACTATGATATAGTTGCATTGATATATCAAATTTATGGTGATTCATATATGCATTATATATTACAAATTATAATAGTTAATGTAGATATGAAGAGAATGGCCCTGTTGTAGAGGAGGCACGGGAATGACGTGGCCAGCACACGTTGCTCTCAAATGGTACCGTATTGTATCGGTGAAGGTTCTTCTTGCTCTTTTACTACATAACATATTCCATACTATATACGATATGCGATATAATACCAAACCATTACATTATAAATATATATATCCTTATATATCGTATAGTAAAGAGTAGTAAAGAGAAAGGAACAGAGTATCAGCACCAGCACCAGCACCAGAACCGGAGAAGAGAAGTATAGGCTGACCGAGGTAGCCGCGTCTGCTTTAGCTTTACTGGCTTCACTTTACTCAGCTCTGGTCTGGTTGTATTGCTAGTATTCCTCACATATGTGTATAGAAGCACTAAGCGAACAGTCAACGACCTTGTGGCTCTTGTTCAGTTTACGTTCTCTTTTTTTAAACCATTTCATATAATATAATACATACATACGTACATTACTATATTCAAACTAATTTCAATCGATTTACTTGTAACTGGTACCTGCGATGTGAAAAAAAATGAATTGTTTTATTTGCTTGTAGGCCGATGGACGGTTCAGCTGATTCTTGTGTGGCTTTAATTAATACATTGTACTTAACTTAATAGGATGTTGATTAATTTTATGAAATTGAGTCATCGCGAGATAAAATTTTGCAATTATATGTTTGAGCTCTAAAGTTACAAGAAATTTAATTTTTGAAGAATAATATATTTCAGAGAAAAATTTTTATTATTTAATAAAATAATTTGAGTAAATATATATTTTTTTTTTAATTATTTATGTCAATTAAAAATTTTTTTCTAAATTTTTAAGTCATTTAAAAAAGTAAAAAATCAATTAATATCTAGTTTCGGTGTCAGTAAATTTTATTAAAATTTTCTAGCCAATCTTTTACTAAATATTTGTAAGCGTTAATTTTGTTTCCAACTAATTTCAATTTAAGTAATTTCCGTATAAAGTAATTTAATTATTTTAACTAATTTTATCTCTAGTAAATTAAAATAAAATTGGTCTATCTATATTAGTAAAAAGGAGTAAATAACGTGTTATCATTAAAGCTGAAGAAAATTTCAGAATAACTTATTAATAAAATAATTGAGGAAAATTAAATTTATTATGTAAAGATAAAGTAGTTGCACCTGAAACTTGAGATGAAACGATAATTAAGTTCTCTGGGAAACCATTTTCCAGCGATGCAAGAAACGCGACGAGTAGCGTACAGCACACCGGTGATATAGTGGGTGGAGAGCTGAGCAAAAGCGAAAAGCAAATCCACAAGAATCTTGAGCTTTTACTTTTTTTCTCTTTTATTTATATTTATATTACTTCTGAAAAATATGTGTATTTGGTAATAGAATAAAAGGCTCTAGGAATAGGGCCATTTGTTTACTGGACTAGTCACTTTGGTGGTCAGGTGCCATGCGGCCTTTTCCTTTTTTCCTGGTCGGCACTTTGCTTATATATGTTACTACATTTATCTTCTACCTGATACCTTAAACTCAACTATTTAACTTACCGGCTACCTAAATTCCTGTTGTCCGATGTAATTATAAGCTTCCTTAGTTTAGGGATTATTAAAGTTTTTAAATTTAGCAGGTGCACGGCTAGGCGTATTTTATACCTACTATGAGTCTATATGCATAGCTACTTTAGGAAAAAACATGATTACGGTTCCTCAAAGGGTACCACTTTACCTTGAAAGTGGATTACATTGGCTGAACACGCCCTAATTGCGATCCGAGCCGGAAATTTTTGACTTGGAAAAAAATTACATAGTTTTGTTTTTTTAATTAATACTTTATATTTATGAAGTATACATAAAAAAATTTTGAGTTGAGATACATTTTTTTATTACTTTAAAAAATTTTTATTCATGTTATCAAATACGAATAGAAAGTAATATTGAATTTTACAGCGAAGGTTTACATCAAGCCTAAGATGTAATATAACATATGTGAATAAATATTGAAATATAGTACACATCAATAATAATGATATGTAATAAATGGAATATTGAAAAGAAGTAATATAGCAAAGGATACGGCGTAGGGTCAGAGAAATTGTTGAAAGGTTAAGAGTTATTTACTCGTGTACGGACGTATGGAAGGTGGGATTTGTTTGGTAAATAGTCGGTGCCGCTTTGAATAGTTCTGCGGTATGGTAACCGATGTTGCAGTGTTATGTTGTAGGTATTATATTATTATGTATATAGAATTCATAAATGTACGTGAATATGTATTGCAACTTTATATTTGTATATTGTGTATAGTAGTGGTTGAGTAGAGGAAAACATATACATAAATAAAAAGTGTCTGAGTAGCTACTGCAAACTCACTACACTTAACTCGGGAATCGACATTTTGGGCACTGGTAAATCTCACTGGTATTTATTTTTTTTTATTTCTATTTTCTTCCTCTTCTTCCTGTTTTATTTACATCCTTTAAAGTCGGTGAATTATATTTGACTTTTATCTTTTCAATTTCCCCTTGTCAATTTAATGTGACTTTTGGCGGAAATGATTAAAAACTTTAAATTTACTCTCCAGTCAATGTTTATTTTACTTACGGATTTTGTCTCTTTGTTATCAAATACCTTCTGTATTATTACTGCTGTACAAGATTGCTTATATTAAATTGGATTCATTCTTGCTTTTAATATTATATTTTAATATTTATTTAGTAGTTGATAGATAACTGGTAATAATTAAACTTGATAGCCGAGTAGAGACATTTTTTTATCATTGGAAATTCAATTTTTTTCTTTAAGTTGATGAAAATAGATTGAAATTTTTTTGTTTTGGGTTTTATAATTTTATGTAAAGTCCAAATTTAAAAGCAGTTGCAATTAAAGTTTTTTTAATTTAATTAATATCAGAGAAAATTTAATAATGGTTCAAAAAAATTTTTTAAATTGTGTTAGATAAGAATTAATAAAATATACACAAAAAGATTAGAGTAATTATTCCATGTGGAAAAATAAAATAAATAAAAAAAGGAGAGAAATTTTATAAAAATATTAATAAATATCCTTGACATTTATTTATCAATTTAGATAATCGGCGGATTATAAAAACTGAGCTAGCTAATCAATAGAAGTAGATAATTAACACAATATATAAGCATATAAATATGGGGACTACAATGTATAAAATTGTTTAGTTAAGTGAGAGATTAAAGTAACGTGTTAATGGAATTGCAAGTAATATTCCGAGTTAAATCAACAGCAGAAAATGTGCTGATGCACAAGAATGTTAACTCGTCAACTATGATGTAGTGAATTACCGAGTCATGACCCAATTATCCTGCGTTATAATACTAGTACAGATACACATACAGGGATGCGAATAAAACAGCTGGCGCTGTAAAATGTAAAGTGTGTATTACCACTCGGTACACAAAACCATACATTACCACTCGGACAAACAAATAACCTACTCTTTGTGTGTAATCGCAATCTTTTTCATCTTTTATACGTATGTATATTATATACATAAAATATTATATGTTATATGTTATAATTATGATTATCACCGCAATGATACACGCATTAATTATTTTACATGTGGATATCGATTTCATGTTCGTTGCTGTTTTAGTTTCATTTTCAGCTCTTGCATTGCGCTATACTATTATATGTACAACTTCCCACGGCAAATTATTTAAATATGAAGGTCTCTAACACTTTACTACATTCTCTTATTCTTATATTTTTATCATTATAATTATTAGTTATTATTAGTAATAAACGAGCAATGAATGCATATACCACGTTCGCTGGCATTGAAATAGTTTTAATCTCAATTACAATACGCTCTCACGAGGTTCAATGAATTTTTTATTTATTCAATTAAATAATAATGCGGTTAACCTGAACGTATATAGGTGCAAAAACTTAGAGTCAAAGTCTAAAGCAACGGATTTATTTTTAAAAACAAAAAATATGCGTAGTGTAATGAAGAAAACTTTTCTTAACTTACAAATTTTAAGTATAAAAGTTTTCTTCTTGAATCAAACAGAAAAATTTTTATCTAAAAATATTTTTCTTGAGTTTCTGTTTGATTCAAAATCAAAAAATTCTTTAAACTGATTTTCAAGATTTTTTTCTCTTGAATAAAATAAAATATTTTTTTTGCAGTGTACTTTAATTCATAAACTATATATCACTGATAATAATATTTGACTGAAGACAATTTCTTATTAACAATAGATGTTACATTTTTATTATTTTTATTTAAGTCTGTTGACAGACACAGCTAAATATATTGAATAATTTTTTCCAATAAAAACCAAATGAAGACATTACAGAAACACAACTTGTTTTAGATAACGAATGAATTCCTTGATTACTCACTTTCTAATGTAACGTATCCCGCATGTAGGCACACAGAAAATTTTTCAAACGATAAAATCGGTTTATTATTACCGGTGATAAGATTATAAGGTAGCGTTTTCCGATTTGAATGTTTATAGTTAAAATCAAGTCATAAAAAATTATGAATTTTTTAAATGAATAATAAATAATATACTAGTTGAGACACTCCTTAAACTTACATTAATATTAAATAATTTTTTCTGAATAAATTGACGCTCTAAAATTTTTATTTTTAAAAATAAAAATAAAACTTGTAATTCAGTTGAATAAAAAAGCATTACATAATTTACTTAAACTAAGATATTTATATTTGGGTTTTTCCAAGACTTGAATTCACTTAAGTTGATGAGATGGGTGTGTAGAGCGCCAGTGAAGTGAAGTGACAAGTAGGAAGTCTCGTATGTATTATGTACAATAAAATTTTAAATAATGTTATATAGTTAGGTAAGGTGTTTGTTGACCTTTATACGGATGAGTATGAGGATGAGTCTTAAAAGAGATTAGGGTTACATCTCGGAAGATATATATTATTATAAATGACGAGCTAAGAATGAAAAATCAAACGCTGAGGGATGCTAATGCGTGACGCATTGTCTGGCTCACAACAGGTTCTTATTTTTTTTTTCTCATGTAAGATGTGTTTCGAAATGGAACAGGTTATATTATCGTTGTATCCTCATCCACATCCCCATCCACGTGTGCGTGATATTCTCGCCTCATTCTTATTCTCTAATCTTTTAGATTTACACTTTTAAAAGAGGCACGCCACTGAGGGTGACGCCTCGCTTTTTATTTTATTGGGCTAGTGTACTGTACAAGATTAGAGCTGAGGTTGAAATAGTTCTTATATAAGTTCTCCAGTGGAATATGGAATAGACCGGAGTGATGCCGTAACATGAGTAGAGAATAAGATTAAATTTTCTTTTGTAAATATGTGTTGAGGTCATAATAGCTTGAGGCTGTTCTTCAGGGCGGAACATACTCCTCGATTAATCTCACAATTCAGGACTAATATAATCAGCCCCGTTTTTTATTAGTTCGTATTCGGGCAGTTTTTATTTTAAACTGAATTAATTTTTTTTCTTGGGTGGTTTTTTTTTTTTAATATTTAACGGTAGTTTTCTTTATATAGTCACGAGTAACCGGTCAATATTTCCCAGTAGAGAATAAATTTATCTAAAAAAATATTCCCGGAAATTAATATCTGGGAAAAAATTAACTCTTCCTCATTTAATATTCAAAAATGGGAATTAATTAAAAATATCAAATTTACTCCGTTAAAAATATTCAGTTATTAAAATTCACAAGTAATTATTTATTTATTTTTTATTGCAATTTTTGTCTAAGAAATTTATCATTTTAAATTTCATCTAGATAAAATGAACTTGATTGAATTATTAATCTAATACCCGCCCACAAAATCAAGCAAATTATTAAGTCTATGATTTTTTAATTAATTTTAAATACATTTGATTAGAATAATTTTTTATTAAAACTAATATTGATGGAGGTAGATATAAAATTAAGAAAAAAAGAAAAAATAAAATTAACCATCTGATACTCAATGTCTATGTAATGTATTAAGCAGCAGACTGACGTTAAAAATTGTGAGTATATTGGAAGAGATGCATCCGTTTCAAGAAGTTCGACGCTAAATGTGAGATTGAATATCCATCAATTTTTCAATAAAACGCGTTTACGTATATGCTCGGGGTTTCTTGCGTCGCAATAAATTTACTTTGATGCCTGTGGGAAAATTGGTAAAGGCTGAATAATACTGACACGCCGTGTCAACTGATGAAAAGATAGAAGATAAAAAAAAGTAATAACCCAGAATAGAAAAAAAGTAGAACGAACCATTGGAACTAGTACAGGAGTTACTCACGCAATAGTATACGTATACATATAAATATATATATATTTTTTTTTAAATATAGAAAAAAAATTAATCGGATTTTTATTCACGCCCCCGATAATTTACATTGCAAATTAAAAATTAATTCTACCTTGAATGATATCTACATAATTATTAACTTCATATTTTCCGTACAGTCACCGAGCTTGTGCTTATGATTATGTTGATGTACAGAGATCGTACATGTAGGAGAATTTAAAAAGAGGCAATGAGTGCCAATCAACGTGGTATTTATATTAGTACAGGCAACATAAGGCAGACGCAACATTTTAGAGTGTAGTGTCGACCCTCAATGTTAACCGAGAACGACAAGTTTTCAATGACGAGCGATGTAAAAAATTCACGGACTCTTATCTCAGACTTTTTTTGTTTTTATTTATTTTTTACCTCAGCTTTCAGCTCGTTTTTTTTTTTTGCTTTTTTCGTTTCATTCCTTTTTTCGGGTTTTTGACTCGACCCTTTTGCTACGCGGCACTCTATACACCAGTGGGTATTGGAGCTGAGTTTTACGCGCTCGTTACAGTAGCATGCTAAGAGTACTCGGTGCTTCTCGAGCAGCTAACATATAAACGAGCTCGCACTCTACCTCCCCCGCATGTGTAGCCCATAGGGATCTCTGTCTTTTATCTATACATATATAAGCCAAATATCCACTTACGGTTTCGATGGTAACGACCAGTTTACCAAACACTGCTCTACTCATTCGCTTTATCTATTTTTCATGGTCGTATATGGGTTAGATGATTCATTATTAATTTTTTTTTTTTTTTTTTTTTTTTTTTTTATTATCAACTATCGTTCACATGTGATGTAATTTTGTTCCTAAATTGCTTTGCTAAAAATAGTGTCACGGTTGAATACAAACTGCGTTTGATCCATTCAATCATTGATAATTTAGTCGTAATTATATTCGGTTATTCTAAATCGAGCAAATCAGTACTAGCAAATTGACATCATACTCATTCGTTTATTTAAAAATTGATTAATTTTATAGAAAAACTAAATTTTTTTTTTTCACTCAGAAAAAATATTTTATCTGAATAAAATGATGTTGAAAATGATTACAAATTTTCTGTTATAAAATATGAAAATTATTTGTAATTGATTCGATAACAAGTTTATAAAGCATAAGATTTTCCAGTTACGTTTGTTTATCTCCTTCTATCCTCGGAGCAGGTTTTTCATATCGATGCATCATACACGACGTAAAATCAATGTTGCGATTCAGTTATGCGTCTTCGTGTTGAAATGAAAAATATATGTTTTGGTTATAGTTATAACTTATAACATAGCATTACGAACATTATTTTTTATTTGTTGGTTATTTCAGAGCAATAAACTCTCAGTAGTGATTTTTTTTTCCCATAGATTAAATGTTTTTTTGGTAAAAAAGTTGAAATGTATAAGCATAAACGTTATGAGACGTTTTTTCATTTCCGCGGAAATTTTGAAGAATAATTGCGACTTTCGTGGTTGGATAAGTTGCATCTATTTTATTACCGAAGCAAATAGTATAAAGAAATTTGAATAATTTAAAAAGCGAAACGAATAAAGGATCAAATTTTTATTATATTTAAATTCAAATGAGCTGTTTTTTTATTCTTAGTTTTATTTTGTATTTTGTATGGATTTTTCTCTTGAAATAAAATAGAATAGGCATAAAAATATATTTAAGTATTTGCTGACTCGACGTCGCGTGAATTCAAGTTATCGAGAGTACTTATTTGCCATTTTTTTTATTATCATCATCATTATTATTATTCTTACCCTTTTATATTCACCAACTTGTTTTTTCTTTCTTTTACTCTTATTATGACAGGGACGTCGATTCTCAAGTTGAACTAAAATGTGTAAGTACCCTGGAATGTGTACGTACCCATATATACTTGCTCTTATCCGCGTCTGTAGTAGTTTTGCGACTGTACTTTTATTGAGTGGTGGGTATATGTTTCATAAAACCCCCGTTATATTTATGTTAACGTGTTGTTTGTAACCTTCAAGTGTTTATACAAATAATCTCGTGTTTATTTATATTAAATGACATCCGGTTTATTGTTATCTACAGTAAATAACACATGTATCAATATCACCTAAAATATACGACGCCTGTATATGCAAACAAATTTTATTTTTTACAGCATACAATTGATGATTAATCCTATTATTATTTTAATTAACTTTTGATGCCTTTTTTTTCAATGTTAAAGAGAAATCGATACCCCTCTATTATTATTCTACATACTTTTTATAGTAAAAATAAATATTCTTAGTTGAAGAAAACTATTTTAAAGTAAAATTTTCTTACTTGGTATTGACAAATTTTTTACTTTTTTTTAATAATATATTATTCTTTCTCTATTTTTTATGTAAAAAAATTATACCATAATATTTGATATCTTACAAAAAATATTTGCATAGACTTACAAATCATTTTATATTAATAAAATGTATTAAACATTTACTGTTATTACTATCAACATATCCATTAATATGAAACAAAATCAGGATTATACCACAGCTAATTTGAAACTTGGCATCCAATAACCTACATAACATACAAACAATTGTTGATGTTTGTAATCCTTTCAGAAGGGTTCTGTCATTAACATTAAATATTCAATTTCTCTCATGATATTGAATGCAGAAGCCACAGTTGTAACGACAATATTATATCAATCTCATCAAATTCTTTATCCAAAACAATCCTCACTACTTTTCGTGACTAATTCCTTTTATTATCAAACAACAACTTTTATTACCATCAAGTTTTAATTTTTCGCTTGCTCAATATGTTTTACTAGAAGCTTATTAAGGTAAAAAAAATTTCAAGTGAACACAGCATAACTATCTGTTCAAAAATAAAAAATTAAATAAACTTGTCAACAAGGTTAACTTTTAACGAACCATAATAGCATAAAAAACCTTTTTGCCCAACATTGTTCTTCAAAAGCGACGCATTTATGGTTTATATCATTTTATTCATAATATTTTAGTCTTATAACTTGCATTATACATCATATCATATTTTCAACGTCATTATAATCTTTTTCATCACAATATATAATATAAAATGAAATATAACTTGAGCTTACAGTCCTTCAACGAGATTACATTTAATAATTTGTTAGATTCATTAAAAACTCAACAAGCTGCAAAGTTTGCGCTCTCAAATAATAATAATAATAATAATAATAATAATAATAATAATAATAATAATAAATTATTATTATATTTTCTGTTTGTTTGATGAAAATATACATAAATATATAAATATAAAGCAGTTATGTCATTATAAGGATCTTTGGCCTGGCATCGAAGATACTTGGCAATTACCAGGGCACGTATATCCGATTCACGGTGTTGGTAATTCCTCTTTCCCTCGACACTAATAAAGTCTTGCCGATGGCTGCCATCCCTCAGGCATCATCCATTTCTCTCTCTTTCTCTTTCTCTCTGCTCTCCTTAAATATTATACTCAGTTCTATCTAGCTATTCTATCTGTACGGTAACTATCTAACTCGCTCCCTTTATACGACATTCCTATTCTTGTCTCCTCACTTAGATTCACCTCTGGCACGACCCCCTTCATCCCTCGAATTCCCATCCATCGTGGTCATAGATCTGCAATGTAGGCGTGGCGAAAGGGTAAGAGGGATTGCAGTGCTCGTAATTACCCTGGCGTTAGTGCACTCCAGAGGCCACCGTATTACATTCAACCAGTAGTTTAAATACCACGATCATCATTCTCACAATTTAGTTACTTAATCTTTTTATTTTTTTCAAATACGATAAAAATTTCCACTACTAACTAAACAAACATTTTTTCATCCGGTTGAGTCTATAATAAACCATTCAAGGCACCGTACCACATACCAAGAACCGTAAACCGGACAATCACTCATTTTAATAGACCAAACAAAAAATATTTTTAAAAGTCAAACTTACATTATGTATTATGTCTCTCCTTTGATGAGACACACCTTTCACGGGGAGGAGCAGGTATTTTCTAAAATAATATAACCTGTTCATCTATTTTTATAACTATAACCGTACATTTAGCTGCGGTGCACTAGCTACGGATTAAAGTCATGCAGGTGCAATCCTAATTTTAGTTTTTTTTTTCTTTAGCTATTTCGATTTGGAGTTTAATTTTTATTTCACGGTGGAAATATTGAAAACTAACGAGAAATGTTTGATCTTTTTGTTTATCATCTCTTTAACTAAAATTATTTTTGTATAGAAAAAAAAATTCTTTGTTCAAAACAATTCTCTTCGCTCTAGAAAATACTCAAAGAAACGAAAATTATCTTGGTTAAATTAAAAAAATTTTTATTTTTACTCCAAAATAACTCGGGTTAGAAAAATTTTCTTGTTTGAAGGAAACGCTTCGTTCTCAGTAAAGTTTGCAAAAATAACAGTTTTAGTTAAGATTGATGGCACAAAATAGTTTATTAGCTCTAAATCTTTCATATTTTATGAAATAAATTTTCCAACACTTTTAAACTCAGTATGAAAATTCAGAACTCAGCTGGCATCCATTATATTACTGTCATATTTTCGCAGTGTCTATTACTTATTATGTTAAATTCATGCTTAATGTACCTTTATTTTGATTATAACTTTTTAATTGTTAGTCAAGCATGAATTTTTTTATCAATCATTAATATTTTTTTTCTCCGTAATTTTTTTTTTTTCAATAATAATAATGATAATAATCGTTGATTATTTAATTAAACACTCGCTCAAATTTTTAGAATGCATAAAAAGAAATCAATTTTGGAAATAAAATTATCATAGTGTATGGACATCTTTAAATACTTTTTAAGTAGAGTACCCACACCTTTTGCTTGTGGTTACTTTGTAGATAAATACATCGTATTGTATTGTCTAAGTGCACATATAGAAGACAATTCGAGGTGAGGTACGGTAAGGATGATTGATTGCCGTTGAGAGGAATGTCATCGTCATCCACCGGCACAAAATAAGAGACTAGATGGATAGATAGATAGATGGAAATAGATGACTGTGATGTAATAGGATTAAATCCTCGTAATTTAGCAATAAGATAAATGATTTATTGAATCAATGATTACAGATCTATATTTCTTGTATGTAGTTTATTGTTTGCTGTTAGTTTTTTGTTGATTGTTAATAATCGACTTAGCTGCGACATGACGGTGCAACAAACAGCGGGGGTTTCACTCTAAACTAGAATGGTTTTATGTACTGCACAAGAGAGTTCTTATTGCAATCTTCTTACTCATTTAAGTTGAGTTGTATTATATAGGCGATGGCAGTAGTTGGATGGCTCGTTAACCACAACGATCGCCGGAAACCGTTCCCTCAAACTTAACTCGGACTCGGTTTTCCTCAACTTCGCGACTACGACCTAGACGGGACAATCAAGTTTTAGTTTAAGAGAAGGAATAAGACGATAAAGATTATAACCCGAGCTGAAAAAAATACCAAATGAGCGAGATCAAAATAGTGATTCCATCCCGTTCTGTTTAGTTCCTTTATTTTCTTGCCTTTGCTTCGCTTCACTTCTATTTGAGATACTATATACTAGTATAGTGCTAACATTCGACCTCAGTTGAGGTTTTTTCGAGCGAAACAACCGCATCCACTGGTTTGGTGTGGGTACTACGTATTGCTACTATATTACTATATCTCCATGTAAAACAATCACCCTTTACAGACTTTGGTTGGCTGTACTGAGGCTGTATGTAATGTTGAAGTTGTATTACTGAAGAGTAAGATCCGGAGAGGCTCTTGATAGAGTGAAACAAATAACCGGAATGAGTCAAAGTAACGCGGCTCAACATTATAGTTTTGTATTTTTTATTGAGGGAAATATTGTTTTTAAAGTTTTAAAATTTCAAGTTTTTTTGTTAATGTATTCTTATATATTATTATTAGTTTTTAAATATTAAAACTTCCCAACTCCTTCAATTCAACGCTATTTTTATTAAAAATGTTAATCACAACGCTTTTGCAACATTTTTTGTCATTTTGTTAAATTAAAAATAAAGGATATAAAATAAATTCAGTGAAAAGTACAAGAACAACTTAAAAAAAAAAAATGGGATCGGACCAAGCCAGGAGTCGATCCTGGATCTCCCCAATTGCATGTCGAGAGCTCTATACCATTTAATATTAAAATTATTATTATTAAAACATATTGGATATTAGAATGATGCATTTGAATTCGGTCTTTGTTTCTTGGAGATTAAAATAGAATAAGAAGCAAGTAAGCAATGTAGACTGTGTATCTGAGTGGAAACTAGCAAGCACCTTTTAATATACCTCACCAGTATCCAGTACCCAGTGCCTCTGACTCCTCACTCACATCATCACCGGGTTTATTATAATATATGTGTGGTGTGTTATCTGTACACAGAACCGACAAAGAACCAACAAGAGAAGCGGTTACTCGCCGAACCGGTCAGACAGGTTCCTCTTGCGCCTGCTGTACACTATACTAGTACATCTTGCATCCTATCCAGCACTGGCACTAGCACTGGCGAAAGCCAACCTCCGTATTCGCTTCATACTCCATACATATATGATACTCAACTGTACCCCGTTACATTAGGCGCGTATATATCCTCGTCTCTGTACTCTATACTCCCATATTACCTTTTATTTTCTTAAACTTTCTTACATTACTTATACTTGTTTTTTGTCCCAGCAATCCGACGTTTCAACTCGGTCCACGATGGAAAATTCACTTCATGTCTTGTCCTTTCTTTACTAATATATATTATTCAACTTATTTTATTTTTTAAAAACTTTTATTTATTCGCGAGTATACCATCAGTACTTTCGCGAATTATCAAACTTTATTCTTTAAATAAAATAAACCCGTGGTATATTTTAATTAATTAATAGAAATGCATTCGAATACTCAGCAGCTTTAACTTTAAATATGATTAAAAAATTAATATTTTAATTCCTTGATGGAAGTATTATCTTTGTTATTATTTCAGTGGTAAATGCGAAAGAACATTAGTCCGAAGTTGTAAAAATTTTTTTTATTTAACTTTTACTGTATTGATAAAAATAATGAATAACTTTATTTTTGTTGAAATTACTAAAAGCCCTAGCCAATAAGCATGAATACGAATAAAGTCCTACGGGGCTTTGTCTTTGCGGTCGAAAGATCATCAAGCTGAGCCGAGTATAACGGAAAAAGAATATAAAGCCGTTAGGTGTATATATACATTATGCATACAAAACTAAAGTAAATACACATTTATATTTATATTTAAAAGTTTATGTATATGTAAGTAAAGTTAAAAAGTATTGTATTCACGCAATGAATTTAGTACACGTGAGACACGTACAATTTATACGTATACATGTAATAGAATACGAGTATATGCTTACACGTTATATATTTTATGATGAAAGTAAATCTCTGGCAGGCTATCATTTTTTCCTATATGGCTTTAAAACTACCCCCAGCTTTTTATTCGTTTTCAGTATTTTTTTTTTCTTCTTTACTTAGCCTTGGTGTAGAAAACGCAAAACTTATATTCCCAGTTTTTACTGCCCACAAGTCCGACTAAAGTTTGACCTACGGATATACTTTCGACAGGAATATGGATAAGAGTAAGAGGAGCACAAAAGTTAGTTTGCTCTATGAAAAGCTTCGTGAATCTTTGCCAAAATTTTTCTCCATAAACGTCCGAAATCATCATCATTTCACGTCATAAACTTTTCGATCGAGTAAACATCCCAGATATTTAATCTGTGTCACAAGTTATCATAAATATCTGCTGTTTATCTAAACATTATCAACATTACATACACGTTGACACACTCTAATTGCATAAATAATAGCCGCTGCTTGTGATATATAAGTACTGACACAATTCTTGCTGTAATAAATTGTAATTAACTTACACTTATGAATAATTAATATAATATAATATCGTAGTTAGTTGGAAGGAGAATAGATCATTCATTTTATTTTGATAAATAATATTACATTTAATTCAATAATTGATCATAAAGATAATAAATTATTTAATTAATTTTGTTTCTTCAGACTGACGCTCAAAATTTTTTACATTCAGTCTTCAACGCGCTCTTTTTCAAATTTAACTTTTAATACAAACGAATTTTGTCAAATTAATTTCTTAAAAATTTTACTGTAGCATGATAATAACTAATCCTTTGGCATACAGAGATTTTATTTTCAATTCAGTCTTGGAAGCTGGCACGAGCCCATCCGCTGAAGAGAAACCAAAAAATCGGGTGTACGTCCAAGAAATCCTTGCCGTCGTTGTCATAAAGGTCATACCTCCAAGTCTTCTCGATGATCTGGAGCATTGTCGTGGCCTGAATAACAACGCGTTTCCGAAAAAAAAATGAAAAAAAATTAAAATTGCAATCTTTAGCCTTCCGCTTTTCTCCACCACCTCCTTTTCCTCCCGTACCTTATCCCCCTTCTCTTCGGTTTTTGTTCCTTATTCTTTTTGGAGCTTTTATTACTCGTTCCATTGCGACTGCACACGGTACGGGTTCTGGCAACATATCCACCATCCACCTCGTACATATATATGAATTGTACCGGTAGTTTCTGACTTAAACTCAATTCGTATTCCTTATATGCAGTTTCTCCATGATTTCAATCTGACAAATTCTTGGTCTGGGATTGTTCTACTATGAAATTGTAGATCATGCTCGTTAAGCCAGCAATAACTGCTGGAATAATGCATTCATGTAGTTTAGATTTATCTTTTTTCCGATGGAACGGGTAAGCTTGAAAATAAAATTTGACATATAATGTCGTAATACCTATGTGTGTACATTTCTCCACACGAAATATTATACTAGGCGTATGTTTTTATTCATATTTATGTTTATAAGTTATAAGTATGTCTTTTTACTTATGCATGTATGGATGAAAAGATTTAACAAGTTATCTTTAATATGCACATACATGCAATAAATTCGGTCATTATACCATCGTTTAAGTGCACGTAAGCTACTTACTTTGAAGTTTAAATTTTATATTTCACTTGACTTAATATCACCGTAAGTTACGTTGCCGTCTAAATATATATTTATTTAACGGTAAAAGTAATGAATTTACATAGAGGGTGAGGTCAAATAGAAACCTTATTAAAAATTGTTAATTTTCATTTCTTTAATCGGTTAAATTTTTAATTATTTGCTTCTATGTTTGAAGAAGTATTGAAAAAATTTTTATTAAAATCAGTTTATCATTTCTCTAATATTTTTCACGTAATAAGTTTCATAAATTGTTTAAAAATATCCAACAAACCGAAACAAAATTTATTTGAAGAATTTTTAAGTTGGAATATTAATAATTGTTTCTTACCTTAAACAGAAAAAAAAAAGTGTTTCAAGTGTCAGATTTAAAAAGGCTAAATCGTATAAGTTTCATGTCAGACGTTTTGCATTGCAAAGCTGTGGACTGGTAGAACAGTCTAGTCAGTTGGTAAAAAAAAAAAATGTTTTCTCATTTACAATTCAACTGTAATATTATTTTCATGTTAAATACTCTACTACTATTTAATATTTAACGCGATTGTAAAGATAATATAACAATAATATAATTCAGTTTGGAAAATAGTTTTAAAATAAATGAAATTATTTAGTAGATAACGAACTCGGGTTATTTAAATCTTAATGTTTTCTCTGAATTATTTAAGTAACTTCGCAAGTTTGCTTTTGTTTCTCCGCACGTTAAACATTCAAATGCCAATTACGTTGCCTTTTATATCATTAAATGTTTATTTAACTTGAGCATTCTCCTACGAAAATATTATGTTTTATTAAATATTTCACCGACGTATAGAATGAAATATGTTGGTGAAATAACAGTAGTTCTTACAATACAACATTATTCAATCATATTACAATATGTATTTTGTTTTCGTGGTCATGTTATTTTACAAAACCCGTGTTCTTCTCTGCTCGTATAACGGTATTTTAAACGTTACTACGAATAATAGTAAAATTGTAAATTTTTAATATAATAGTAATATTAATCATAAATATTAAAATTATTAACAGTACTAACCTGTTTATATATTCTTTTAAAGGTTTATCAATGAATAAAGAGTTACGTAATTACATATTTTCTTTTTCATTATTCATTATCTTCATCTCGGTCGTCTCTATACTGTACGGCTTCATATGAATAAATTAAATTACACACTTTTTCACTCTCATTGACAATTGAGAAAAATAAAATTCAATAAAGAACGATAGAAAAAGTGCTAATATATTTAATTGTTTTTTTTTTTTATAATTTTTAAAGCTTGCATTTCAACATTCTGGCTTTGTTAAACGCGTTTCATATCCAGTAAGTGCATTCTTTTGGATTTAATTTAAATAAATTTTTTAGTCCTTTTAAACGATAGTTCTCTATCTCTATACAACGCTGAATTATTTGTTTATTTTTTTCAGTGCAGTGATGTTTAACAATTAAATTTAAATTAAAGTTTAAAAAGATGTTGGGATTTGAAAATGCACGAAAACAAGTGCAAGCATAAGCACTAGTAAAAGAGAAAGAGAGAAATAATAATAATATAAGCTTTTTTATTTTTACTATAAAGAGAGCGTGCAATTTGGTGTGGTACAAAGAGCATGAGAAATATAATTACCGAAAAAGCTCAGCGTAAAATGTTATCAGAGATTGTAAAGAGAACAGTGCAAGAGTAGAGTGGAAATGAAATGAAAGCGCAGTTAAAGATGAACGACTGAGATTTTGTGCTATTCAAGTGGCTCGTTCCCTCCTACTTCCCTTGTTCGCTCTTTTATTTACCTTTTTATATATATCTATACATTTATTATAGAACAATAAATTATTTTGTTTTATTTTATGTTCGCGTAATACCTCTAAATATATTTACCCATACCTACATATATTACAAGCATTTTAAATATCCTCCTATTACTAATTTTTTCTTATTTTTTATATTATGTCGTAAAAAGATTATATCTTACTACTATACCACACGAATTAGCTTTTTTATAGGTAATAAAACTATTATCATTTTTTTTTTTTTCCATCAAATACTTAATTTGTTAATTTTTTCCTTCAGGAGAGTAATTAACTTTGTAAAATTAATTTATAGAATAATTAATTTTTGAAAAGTTTATTTTTTAAGTGCATGGGCTCATAACCTGTTTTTTCAATTTTGTACCTAATATTACACTTAGATTATAATCATTTTTATGATAATGGCCGTAATTATTTTTCTTTATTAAAAAAAATTCACACAAATTAAACCGTAAGATTGTAAACTTTTTTAACATAAAAAAATTAAAAAAAAAAGTAATCGCGTAAATAGACGTTAAGAATTTCAATTGACCTGTCACAAATTATAAATTATGGTATAAACTGGGTAATAATGTTAAGTAGCAATCACCGACAATTAACTTTGAAAGTTGATAGCGAAGCGCAGAGACCTTTCGACCTGAATTTGTTTATAAACGTCTCGTATATTTACAATAAAATGTTAGCTACGGGACAAAATAGCACTACTGTACGGTTGTACAGTCCTTGAACTATTTTTTGTCATTTAGTCTCGGTGAAGTACGGGACTCAGGCGATTAAACGTGTATATAAGTAAAATAGAAGTAGCAAAGTATAAACTTAAATTCTCTTGGACTTGAGATAGAGCAGAGATCTTTACTGCTGGATATATAGTGTATTTACAGTGAGGAAAATCGGCTCCAGAACGATCTACTTATGACTCTGAGCAGGGTTTAGTTCTTATTGACAAGCTAAGGATTTACAAACTTTAAAGCGACAACAAGCGCAAAGAAACTGACTGTTACTGTCGATAAATTCAGTCCTAGACGAATACAAAACTTTGCGCTAAGCAGCATATCTACGTTATCTAGAGCATGAAACGCGATTATGCTTGCTAGATCTCTGATCAACCGGATAGGATAGGCTGGTTCTACTAGTACGAGAATCTAAACTCTAAACTTTACCCGCTGGACACTCTAAAGATAAAGTTATCCGTTGTGCTCTTTATGGTTAGAAAGCTGTATAACACCTTTACTTCTACTGGACCGTATTGTTTGACCATTCATCTGAGAATAATCCTTTGTTAAGATTTTATTTCGAGGTTAACAGTCCCATTAATCCGTAAACGAGAACAAAGATTAAAATCAAGAGTTCATTTTTTATTTTATTTTATAAGTTATAACTTGAAACCTATTCTTGTTCTTATTTTATTCACTTATAGTTTTGTTATGTCCAAAGTGTCCACGTCATTTCACTTTTTTAATAATTTATTTTATTTCAACACTTAATTACATAATTAGAGACAAGTAGACAAGATAATAATTTAATTTAATTTATTTTACATTTTAATAATTTGAACCATTAAAAATACCAAAAATTTTAATCAATTTACTAGAACGTTAAACAAAAATTAGTTATGATTTGTGATACACAAATTCTGGATTAAATATTGAAACAATACGATAATTTTTCTGTAGAATAGTACTGAGACATCTGTAAATTTTTTTGAACAAACAAAAAAATATTTTTAAAAAATTATATCTTAGTATTTATTTATTTTTGGAATAAAATAAAAATATTTTCAGATGCCTGCTAATTTCAGTATCATTCTGTAAAAATATAAATTTTTTATAAAAAAGGTTAAAATATCAAACTTGGTCTCTATTTTTTGAAGTTCATCTGTGTTATATTTTTATCGAAAAATGAATTTTAGTTAACATTATTATTGTTACAAAACTAGTAAGTCCATAAATTGAATGAAACAAAATTCTGAAAGCAAATCCTCGATATTTAATTACAATTAACAATTACACTGCCATTGTTAATTGTTTGAACTAAATCGCCGTTAATTAACAGAATTACTGAGATTGCCAAAATCGAATAAAGCAAACAATTGAATTGTTTGTGTGACATGAGTTATGAGTTTTATTTATATTACATTATGATACGTAGTACTATCCATATTTCGACGCAAGTTAATCCGACAATAAATAGAATTTTTTAGTACGTGTCGCAATGTGAACAAGAGTTACGCTGTCATTGCACCGAGAATAAGTGGCCGTATGAAACGGTTCAGAAGTCTCTGCATACATGTTATATTATTATGTATGTGTATGAGTGAGAATACTCTACTATACGGTCTGTGCTGCGTTATGCCCCTGGACACAAAAGAATGTGCAACAGGTCAGCATGCACCGTTCAAAGGAAGGGGAAAAGCGGCACAGCACTTCACCGACTTCTGGTTGACGGTAACACAGGGTCGGTGGGAGGCACCAGCCGTGAGAATATAAGTCTCAACCATACTATATATTGACTACATACTATATGCTGTATAAATATAACACATATAAGTAAAAATATTTTTTCGGCTTCGGCAACTTCAATCCGGAATTTTAAGAAAAAAGTTATACTGCATAATTAAATGTTTGTTTATTTTATTTCAGGTAAATAAATAATTGAAAAGTCAATTTTTATTGTCGGCACTAAAGTATCATTTTCTCAATGGTCGAGTGCACTGAGTTTCCGGGAGTTGAGAAAATATAAATTTATGTACGCTAAAAACATACTCTTGGCGCGATGAATTTTCTGGCATGTATACCTCCTGTGTACATCCGGCAAATCATTGATTTTTTTTTATAATAATACAAAACAAGCATCCGACAAAAAATCCTATAAAAATCTGGCAAAATTTTCTTAACATAACATTATATTCAAGTTTATCTTTTCAGTTAACTTCAAAACGAAATTTGTCCCAATGATTCAAATTAGTGAAATAAAAAAAAAATTTGTTTTTATAAAATTTTATCAAGTCCCAATAATATACCAATTTTCAATGAATTAAAAAAATTAAATTAAATTTTCATCAAAACACTATTTTTCTCAAAAATTTTATTTTAAATAATGATATATCTTCACTGATTTTTTATTTAAAAAAAATTGGAGTAATTTATTTTTACACAACTGTGGTATTTAATTAATTACTTTTCACTAGATTTATTTTTTTTTTTTTGATTAAGTGATTCTTTTTTTATAATATATAAAATGTAAAAAAAGTTATCAGTAATAATATTTATCATTATTATCATTATGAAATTAATCAGTTGCAGCAGTTGATATTTTTTTAATTTTGACTGGTATATATGCTTGTAAATTAAAATAAAATTAATTAAAAAAAAAAATTTCTACTAAAAAAAAAAAACTTTCTTTAAAAAAATGGAATTTCCAATTGTTTTGAAATTCCAAATTTTCAAATGTTTTCGCGTCTCAACGTATGTATTGTAAATAAATAATTTGCTTTAAAAATAAAATGAAATTGTGAAAATAAACAATGAATTTCCATATCTATTTTGCTCCTACAATTGTATAGTGAGAAAATATCCTTTTTATTAGAGAAACTTTGAAATTGCTACAATATTTTTCAATATTATTTAACACAATAATAACTGAGCTGGAATCAATAATTCAAGATTAAATACACACGTGAATAAAAATTATGAAAAAGAAATTTTTTCACTCTAGTGAAAGATCAATTTTTAATTACAAAAAAAAAATTTTATTAGCAAAAAATACATAATAATTACTTTATATTTTTAAAGTGATTGCTTCATTATTAAGAAAGTAAACTTTTTTCTATTATTATATGCGTCATTCCCATAATATTATAGGGACCATTCCTATAATATTATAGGAACCATTCCCATAATATATTGAAGCTATTCCATTATTGTATAGGAACGTTTCCAATAAATTATGGGTATGGTTCCCATAATGAGTATAGGATTAATGCCTATAATGATAATTTTATTATAGGATCCATTCCCATAATTGTTGGAAAGATTCCTATAAATTTCTCTCCGTGTTGAAATAATAAATGACTTGTGATTGATTATTGATGTTTATCGACAGACTAAAAAAATTTTTTCAACAATAAATTTCTTCTGACAGACCACCTGTCAAGCTTCCATATATTCTCACAATTATCATCATCTAAATTCAAATAAAATTACACATTGCATTCCCTATAATACAGACTAGCAGTTTAGTCTAAACTAGAAATTTTAAAATAAAACAGTATGTCATGGCTGAGAAAAGTAATATTTTTTGCTACCACTATAATTCATAGTAAAATATATGACAACTATAACTATATTTCCTTACGCCAATGAACTTTTAGTCCACTGTTTCGAGCTTTCTGAAGTTAAGTAGCATTGCTGTACACCTGACGTCAGTGGGGGTGCAGCTACCGTGACGACACCAAGGTTATATATATATACGCCCAGTTCAACGCACTTCCGTCGTCGTCGTCCTCGTCATAGGATAGGATTTCATTTTACTTCTTTGCTTATTACTTCTATTCGGTGAATAGTAGTGCTTTGCTGTATTCCAACTTGTTTTTATATTAGCTTCTTCTTTCTCGCAAGCAAAAAATCTACCCAATCATCGAATAACAAGTTTAAGTTTTAGTTTCAGTCATATTATATTATATTAAATTTTTTATTCAATCAAACGATCAAATGAATTAGTACCAGAACTAGATAAAAACTAAATTATCTTCGAGTGGCTAGATTCATTCTATACACCAGTATTAATTCAAAAATAGAATTATACAACAAAAACAGGTTGTTAATTGCATTAAAGTCGTCGTTGAGAGGATGATAGGAATACTAATTCAACGAGAATATGTTATGCATCTATCTGTATATCTATATGCAATAACAATGTATATTGTATAATATCTATATATATATGGAAAATGGATAATAGAAACCCGCGAAATGGGGCCGTAGGTGCACGACCCAACACCTGTACCTAGCACACGTTCAACTGCTGCTGGTGGTGATGTGAATGTCGAGACGTGCGGACTTTTGACCTCTCAGTACAGTGCTATCCTAGATTCCCTTCACTCTGGCTCTAACTCTGTCCTACTCCTATACCTTCGATTGGCTATCTGGATATCAGGCATCGTAATCGTATTGTATGTTCAATCTCTTCATGTCCCTCGTCAGCGGGATGATCAACCAGGCACGTCGATCGTACTCACGACTTCAATGCCGTTTACCAACCACACATCCATACATCATGTGTGTATCTAAGATATCAGTTGTGATTAAATCAAAAATTTTTTTCTTTAAAATTTCTTGATACTCTTAGCAGACGCCAGATTACTTTTTTTTTTCTAAAGTATATTAGCACTTGGATAATATTAGAAATTAATTTTGTTTATAGTTTTTTTTAATTTTCTATACAAGTGGAAATTTTTTTAATAATTCACTGAGAAAAAAAAATACTTTCATTAAGAAAATTTTCTTGATACAAGAATTTATGTTCTTGAAAATTTTCAGGAATATATATTCTTAGCTCAAGAAATTGTTAAATTGAGTGAAATAATTTTTTACTTAATTTAAATAAAGCTATTCTTTTGTTTATCTATTATCCAAAGATAAATATTGATGTTCTTCTCTTCAGAAATTAATAATAATAGAATATTTGATCGTCAGCGAGTTTCTTGAGCTAAGAAATTGTTAATTGAGCAAAAGTATTTTTTTTTCTCAGTGTAGCTTGAGAAGAAAAATTTCAAAAATAGTTATAGTATTTAAAATTGTTTTTTTTTTTTTTCAAAATATTCAACTTTAATGAGCATATAAAAATTTTGAACGAAAATTTCTCAACCAAGATGAGGAATTTCAAAGCAATGAAAGGTTTTTTAATTAATTTTCTCGGTTCAAGATTATTTATCTTATATAAAGTTAGTTTTTCCGTCTTTATAACCATTTTTTTATTTTTTTTTAAATATAACTTATGAGTTATGGTTATGAGTTATAACGGTTTCACCGAGGTAAGGCAAACAGGTACGATGTCTGATACTATATCTGATGTCTGGGTTGTATTAGTATCGGTATGAGGATTATGTTTTACCTCATGGTTAATAGTAGATAGAAAAAATACAAGAATACTCAATTCACCGGAGTACGAGGCTCTAGATTACGTAAAGTCTAATGTAATAAAATAGAATAGATAGCACGAAAGAATGACGAGTTGAGTTGGAATGAGGATTCTCTGGTGTAAATACCTGTTTTTTTTTTTGGATCTTTAAATTTAAACAATTTTCTTTTTTTTTTTTTTTTTTTTTTTTTTTTTTTTTTTTTTTATATGTAATAAAGTGAGACCAGACGGAATGAAGAGTGGCGGTGAAGTACTACAGTACAGTATCTTAAAAAATAGCTGAGATGGGAAGAAAAAAATACAAGAAAAAAAAAATACCAAGGAAGAGAGAGAAAAAGAGGAGGTCGGCGGAGCGTAGTAGATTTAACACCATTCACCGGCTTTCATTTGCTCCTTGCTTTTACGATTCATACACTCTCTTTGTTCCATGTAAATTGCTCACTGGGAACCTGGAAGTAGAGGGAGCCAAGTACCTACCGGAACGAAGTGCTCCGGGCACTTGCTAGAAATCTACAATTTCATCTAACACTCGCGAATTCGTTAGCTATAATTTACTTTTTTACGTCGTCATTGTTGTTTATTGTTGCTGTACAGTTCGCACTGCGGTACCCGCTTCTTTTTGGCTTGAAATTGATGAATCATACGATTGATTTTTTTTGTCTGTCGGTAAATACAAAGAAACAAATTATTAGATTTATAGTAGAAAATTAAAAAATAATCGAAAAATTTATCGAGGAGTGACTGATATAAATTTATTGAATTTTGTTTAGGATTTAATGGCGTAAAAAAATGAGCTAATAATTGTTTCTAAATTATTAATCATTGAAGCGTATGAAAAGAGTTGTTAATCGTTAAATATAATCGTGGATTTAATAGTATGGTAGATAGTATTGTAATTTATTTAGAAAAAAATGTTCCCCTCTTTACTTTTGCAAAAGCGATTAAAAAACTTGAAGCCATTAAATAATTAAACAGTTCTAGTGTCTAAAAATAACTGGATTGTTAAAGTCTACCCAGTAGTCTACACTAGGCGTTTTATCGACATATATACACCTCATACTCTCATTGATAATTAATGAAAAGACTCGAACGAGTTAACAGTACACGCGATAATATAATAGTAAAATCAACATGCCAATGCTCGAATGCTTGTGTAAAAGTTACATTAATCAGAGTACATAAGCTCATTGTACACGTATATAATACATATCTACACATATAGACCTAGATATATTTAACAACTCGCGTGCTTATCTTTGTCAGTAACAGAACTTTTCGAAAAGTAATACAGCGGAAACTTTATTATTGGACTACTCATATAGTCTATGATATATTGTATAATCTAAGTGATGATTAATCGATGCAATTATAAGCTTCTTGCATGACAATAAAAGGTCGCCTTCAGTTACTACTGAGTCACTCATCACAGTCAATTTAATTTATAATTAAATTTCATTTCTATTTTTATTATTTTATTAATCTTGCGCTTGCTAAAACTACTTAACTCTTTACCTTTACTTTCATATCCAGCAACTCAGTTATTTTAAATTTTAATATTCTTATAAGTATATTTATTTTGTTTCCGCATTAAATTGTACTAGACTGTACATTGTAATATTTAATCGTTGAAAGTCATAAAATTTTCCAGCAGCCTGTGGTAGCTGCGCAAAGATAGTTTTATGATGACGAGCGACTGAATCTCTTATAACTTACAAAGCTAATTAACCTCATTAGCAAGACTCTAATTTCACCATTCAATGGTTAGAGCAAAAATTGCTATTTTATGCATTAATAGATAAACAAACTTGTATCATGAGAAAGGTACAAAGCTAAACGTCTTCAAGTAATTAAAATTTTTAATTAATCAAAAATTATAAATATGATTTATTTTGTTAAAAATAATCTTTTACGTGATTCTTTAATAATAACACGTGAGATAAAAGCGTTATGTTATCTTATCGAGTTTCGGATTATCAGTATCTATACAATATAGCTGCGATCACGAATTCTTTTCTCTATAATGAGAATTAGTAATGAGTCATTTTAGCGATTAAATTTTATTATTCATTCTTTCCGAACAATATAATAGGCATTTGTATTTGGTATACATTAGTATGCATAAAGCAAGTGAGAGAAAGTAAAAATAATAAAATAAAATAAATAGAAAGAATGCCTAAAAGCGTAAATAATTTTCATGGATGTGGCATAACATCCGGCGAATGTTTACGGCACTGTTAAATTTCACCTGCGCACCTTCGGCTTATATATAAAATATACATATAGTACATATATACGT
Source organism: Cotesia congregata (assembly GCA_905319865.3). NCBI lineage: Eukaryota > Metazoa > Arthropoda > Insecta > Hymenoptera > Braconidae > Cotesia > Cotesia congregata. Next base: position 17,063,243 of record CAJNRD030001123.1, read on the forward strand.
AGGTTATTTCATAAAGTAGGAGAGTAGTACGTCACTGTGATGATCCAGGTGTTACGTATATGCTCGCTCAAGTGTAATACAACAGACACTTAATCTAGTTATACGGAAATATAACTCACTATTGAGGTTCTTAACGTGTTTCGTCTCATTATTTTTACTACTGAAATTAGGTAATTAATTATAAGAGGGAGAGTCGTTTAATTTTAACTTTTCATTTATTTTTTTTACGCTATCTTTTAATCTTGGGACAAAATTTAAGAAAATGTCATTTAATTAAAAATTCCCCTAAAAAAAAAAAAAAGAATATTTATTATCAAGATTGTAATTAATTTAGAAAAGCACTCGCAGTCATCAAATAAAATTTGTAATTGTAATTAATCGTTAACTTCATCATAAATATAAATAAAGTAATTAGAATTTATTCCGACATTTTTTACCCCAACTAGGACTCGATCCTAGTACCATTAATTATCTGTGTGTACCATTTGTTACTCAGCCTAACTGGCTCGGTAAATTGCTCTAAATGTTAATTTATTAACCAACAATTTGTTAATAATCTCGTGAATTAGTTTGCTGTTATTTATATATTTATTTAAATAAACTTTGATGAAATAATCTGAAAAAAATTAAATAAAATTTTCTCTTTATGTTTCAGGTATGTGAAGTCAATTTTCATAATGCAAGAGTATTAAGAAATAAAAAAAAAAATAATCGAAAAAACATCAAAAGAATATTGGCGCAGATGTCCTCTTAAGCAAGTAGCTTAAATTTTTAAGTTTCGTAAATATATTTTTATGCTGGGTTTTTTTTCTCAGCTTTACCTTTCTGTTCCTTTTACGATTTAGCGTTTTTTTCTCATGAGACGAATAAGATCCCAATAAGTTACAGCGCAGGGCTCGTACAACTTTGAGAAAAGAGACTTTAAGACATCGAGAGATGGTGAACGAATAGAAAGACGAATGCTTGCGAAAAGTCCTGAAACAATTCTCTAAAAAGTTTAAATGCTTCTTATCATTCTTTTTACTTTTTAAACTTTTATTTCGATGAATTTCATCCCAGGATCCATTTTAGAAACAATATAATAAATTTAACATTGCACCCGTTACTTTCTTCTCTTACCAAAACATCCAATAAATAAACAGTTTAGTCTTATTACTTATTATTATACTTTATATATCTATTTTAGATGAATAATATTTAAGTAAAGAAAGAAAGCTTGATTATTATTGTGGTTAGTATGCTACGCCGACAATAAAACCGCTATGATAAATATTTACCATTATTTAATGGTGCGTTTTATGCATTTCTGTCTTCGTATTTTTTTTGATACTTTAATCTTTGGCTATTTTAAAATAGAAAGTCTACTTGAATGCTAAGTACTCGCTATATATACCACCCCGGGCTATATATTGTATACGAAAAGCCACTATGGGGAGAAAGCTATTGCAACAAGAAGCTTTTTTTTACAAAGGAATTAGGACAACGTGAAATACGATAAAGCCACACTTTTTTTATTATACTATTTAAGGTTATAACTTATAACCCAACTTAACCTAATACACTTAATTGTAAGACCCTAATATTTTAAAAATTCATTGTTGTTTAAATTTACGAGAATTTTTACTAAATTAACTAATTTGTTTTCGTATATTATTACAGAAAATATATTGTGTATCTTTGATATTTATTTTTTTTTTTATTACTTTATGAAAATTTTTTTTATAAAAGTTAAAATTTTTTGTTATTATTGGATAATAATAACGATAATAATAATCATGATAATATGGTGTACGAGAATTGATTTAAATGAGTAATAAGAGAAATAATAATAAAATAGATTGGAGGTTCAATAATAAATTTAAAATTTACAAAATATCGAGTATGCAAATTTCCCAACGGTTGCGAGAATTTTCATCAATACTATAAAGTAGATTCTATTATACCGCGTGTACCAAAGTAAAATTTCGTATCCCCTGTGACACAGTTGATTATTGCGCTAGTGTCAAAAACCTCAATTTACGATATAGCACATAGCCAATAAAATAATTGAGGTCATACCATGTTATGATGGATATTGCGGTTAATCTCACACCCATGATAAAACCACCCGAATTCACGTCACGCCTAAATATACGCCATTTTTCAAAGTGTTATTAAAATTTTATTTGTCTGATGTCGGATATGATATTATATGCCATTAATCTTTAATCCAACCAACTATTAATAGTTTTCAGTTTTCAATCCTAGGTCATTTATATTCAGCCTCCGTACATTTACACCTACTATAGTGTATTCACATTTCACGCGGTGCGCAATATTCAGCCCATATTGACATTTTGTCACCATGCTCACTGCAGTATTGGAAATTAATATTTAGAGTTGGTATATTTAATTTTAATTCCACAAATTGTAAAACATAATTTTAGGGCAACACCAAAATTTGCACTGCTCATTATCAATATTTTAATAATCTAAATTCTAACAACAAACATGGTTCACCTCCCATATTGCTAAAGCAATGAATGCATGTATTTGTAAATTGTACACATACTACACATACCATCATCATAACAAAACCCTAATATTATTTTCATGAATTCATAATGTGCCCAAATACCCACACACACAATATAATAATTAATTAATATATTAATATATTAAAATACTCATTATCATCAGCACTTCATTCAACCATGCTTAATAATTAGTTTTGGTTATTGGCAATTTACTTTAAATGGACTTACGTTCACACACACACACACACACACACACACACACACACACACACACACACACACACACACACACACACACACACACACACACACACACACACACACACACACACACACACACACACACACACACACACACACACACACACACACACACACACACACACACACACACACACACACACACAC
>CAJNRD030001123.1:17066191-17100686 GCA_905319865.3 Cotesia congregata
ACACACACACACACACACACACACACACACACACACACACACACACACACACACACACACACACACACACACACACACACACACACACACACACACACACACACACACACACACACACACACACACACACACACACACACACACACACACACACACATCTATGTATTCATTGATTATTATATAATATATTATTTATAATTTATTGGAATGAATAACTTGGATTCTCCGATGATTGAGAAATACTAGTCGGATGTTCATTTTGCAGAATAGCACTGTAAAGCATCAAATAAATTAGATTAGCGAATTGGGAATTGAGACTGAGTACTAGTCCGAGTGGTGAGAAGATATCAGAGTTATAGTAACTAGTTACTAGTTGTTATATTACAAGAGAACGATTTCTGTTGCATCAATAAAATACTAGATGCAATACCTATAGTAGTTCCAATTAACATTTGGATTAAATCAAATTCTCGCTAGTGTTTCAGTATTGATATTGTCCTTTCGCTTCATTCATCTGCCGAAGTGCATTTACATGTACATATGCATTGCACTGTTATGCTAGTAATCGAAACACGTATTGAATTTAATAATTAGAATTAAATCATCATTCGTCCGATTTATCCGTAAATAATAAATCTTTGAGTTTCCATTTTATTGCAAAGTACATAATATAGTTGAAATTTTTCATTTAATTTCGATTTTTTATTATTTAAATTAAATTTATTCATTGCAGTGTGAAATTAACGATCAAAAGCTTAAATTTTACTTAGACTTATTGTTTAAAGAACTTTTGGAAAAAATAATTTTTGAAATTTTGTCAAATAATTCTTACCTTAATATATGTATGTATTGAAATATTTCCAATTTACATCATCGCTACCTCTGTCCCGGTGCAAACTGGTTTATAATAGATAATGGCAATGTCACAGTTCTATATATATATATATAGATAATAATGATAATAAATAATATATATATTATATGTACGATTTATTAACCCCAAAGACATGAATTTCATGGGCGATTATCCTAAACCTCGGGGTATATACGATTGGGGCGTTGTTGAAAAGGTGAAACGGGTGTGTTACGCAAAATAATAACAACAATACAATGGCACATTATAGGGAATAGGGACTTGGAAATGATTGATAGTGACCGGTAAAGTTTTTCTTGGTGCCTGAGCCCTGAGCTGCCACTACTACTGCTCGTTGTGTTGAAACGGCTCATTCGTTTTGCTCATATATACGTCATCGTCACAGCGCAAGCTAGTATGAGCATAAAACTCATGTTTGTCTCCTTTGTATTCGATAAAACTTGCTGAAGTTGACGTGTGTCATTGATTGATTGCTCATAAGTATAAGCCAAATGAAGTCCGAAATTATTTGAGTTTTTTTCTTAAACTAATAAAGATGTGTCATACTGGTTTTGGAGATACGTCAAATTTTTATTGATTTTGATTTATCTATATTAAATTACAATATTTTTGATAGGTATTTAATTCAATTTTTTGCGATTATTGATAAAGTATTGCAATCCAACTCAAATGTTCCTGCGGACATTCTCATGGTGCTTCGAAGAAAAATAATCTAGCGGTATATGTATGATATGGTATATTTCGACGCAGGCTATATATTTTATTGAAAGGTTATGAGCCCATGACAAATTCCCACATGTACAGACATAAATTTGATATTAAAAATAGCATTCCTTAGTACCCCGGACGGTATAATACCTTATACCCAAGGATTGGATCGTATGTGTGCAATGTAGTGACATCGAAGAATCTTCGTGTTCTGTATAACTTGTATTTTATTGATATGGCATATATTATATACATACACATATATTCAACGTAATATCATCATCGTATCACATCACTTTGCGCTCCATTTAATTTAGTTCATTCCGGATTGACAATAACTTAATACAAACATTTAACCAACTCTCATCATGAGCTAGGGATATCGCGAGTAATATCTATAAGAGTATGACTCATTAGTTTTATTCGAATCTTTATTAAATTTATCTCATAAATTTTTATTATACTTAATCAAAACTTTCGATAAACTTTTTTACTTAATCATTTATTTATTGAATTTCTTAAGCGCAAAATTTTACTTTGGGTTTGTTATTTTTTAAATGCATTTATTTTGTATTAAATAACTTTTTTTTTTTCTGAATAAAAATAGAGTGATGAACAAAAATATTTATTTTAATTTAAAAAAAACATGATGTGTTTTTAAAGATATTTTTTTAATTTCTCTATTTTTACATATATTAAAGCATCTTTATTTAATTTTCAAACTAAATTATACACAAATCAATAATTCGATACTTTTAAAAATTATTAATTTTCAAAGCTCGAAGTTTAAAAATTTTTCAACCAAGTCTGGTATATATAATTCTTTAGAAATATTTGTAAACATAAAAAATGTTGATATACTTGTTTTTATTTTAAATCATCCGTGAACTTGTTCCTTGAGTCTGAATATAGATATGTAAAGGTTAATATTGTCTCTTCCGGGTGTGCTGTCTCGTTTATCGTCCACTTGAGTGCGTCTCTATAAAAGGCAACCTAAAAAATATATCTATATAAATATGTGAATAGACGGATAGAAAAAAAGTTAAGTGCGTGCACCCTTCCGGGATATTCTTATCTAGCGAGTAGCGAGTTTCTCCCTTCCGGTGGTGGACGCATGTACACATCAGTGACCACCCCTTGATTAATCTGCATACAACATACTTGGCGGCACGTTAAAGTCACAACTATACACTAGTATGCTGGCGCTCCAGAGGATCGTGTCGCTGATAAATAAGCTACGCAACGTTTGTGACGGCGTGTTCGTGGCGTCCGAGTTACACTATACACATATACTAGACAACACGTTGTGTCAACGTGCGCCATTTAGTTTAGTTGGGAACCTTGTATTTTACGCGACATCACTGACATCACTTTGTAAATTCGATACACTATGTGCTTTGTATACTAAAAGCTGTGTCATCAGCCCTCGGGATTTAATTTCGTATACAATTTACTTGATTTCTCCGGCACTCCGACAAAATGCTTGTTAAAAAAAAAAAAACCTTAAGCAAAGTCAAATTTGAATTATTTAACTTTGAAGCGTTCGCCAATTGTTACCCACTTTTATTCCATATATTTTTGGAAATATGTATGCATGTATTGCATACGTTGAAACCTTATCCTTCATGGTATAGTTTACTACCAAGTACAAATACAAGCTTGATGAGAGAACTTTGGCCCCGAAATTAGCATTAATATTGCACGGACCAAGAGCGAGACCTTGTTCTGGTGCTCGACTGCAAAATTTAGAGTGTACGGCGATATATACACGCTCGTGAGGTACAGCTTTGCCCGAAGTAAAGAGGAACACATAACACGTCGAAGCTAGCAGAGGTTCCAACAGCGGACATCGCATACAAATTTGTCCGACGATTTTCGTCTGCCGATGTACTTTTGTACGCGTAACTTGTTTGCTTTGTCTGCGCACGATTCTCGTATTGCTGCGCCTTTATTTTGTTCTTGTTGTTAGTTTAGTTTAGTTTAATATTTTTTTTTTTTTTTTCCACTCAAGTTTATTCTTTTTTAGTCACTTTTTGGACCGTACCGTGTTATATATCTTTGACGCGTGACTGGTTTTATTGATGCGTCCTGAAGAATTGGATTAATTATTTATAATAAATTGGGTAGTATTTCGTGTGTCGGAGACCGTTTTATTGGAACAATAAACAGTTACGTTTATTATTTCTGCTTCTAGTGGCAGTTTGCTTCAATGACAGAAAATTTACGGAAGAATCATTCTGTTGAATTAATGGTCCATTTTATCGACTTGATTCTATTTCATAATCCGTTTATGTACATCAAAATATGTTCTATTTATTTTTTCACATCTATATGACCGTCTTTTAACATGAAAATACAATATGTATAAAAAAATTATATCAAATGTATGATAAATAAAGCAATTGTCTACTATATTCGAGGTAGTTACACAACTAAAATTTAATATTTATTCCAATAAAAATACTCTGTTGATATATAATTTATTTAATATCAACTTTCTCTTTATAATATAAAAAGATTTTTTATTTCTAATTAGTAAATATCCTTAGAAACATAAAACACAAAACTGCAACATAAATTAAAATGAAAAGTTGAGATTGAAGATGGAACAAAAAAAAGTAATTTTATGAATATTACACTAGCCAGATCATTTGTTCACTTTATAAAACGCGAGACAATTCAGCTGGAGTGTTTTTTCTTAGCAACCTCTCGCGTTCTTCATTTTCTTTTTCCTTATTCTCAACTTTTTTCCTACTGCTTTGCCGCTTCAACTTTTCATACGGTAGTTTTTCGTGAAAATTGCACTCCTAACCTTGTACATGCATATTTCATATGGAACGATGTAAGCCGCTAGCCAAAAACGTTTTCTCCACTCCACCCTATTCTTCCCTTCTCGTTTCTTCTTTTTTGTTTTAAATATTTTTTTTTATCATTTTTTGAGCTTCCTTTCTTTATTTTCACTCTCTTTCATTCGTCTCATTCTCAACTCCACTCCTGCTTTTACTCTACTCGTTCTCGAACTTTTTCCGCTGAAAGTTTGTTCAGTTTGCGAAGCGCAGTTCGGTAACAGTTCTCTAAGCTCCAATACACTGGAAAGATACACAAATATATAGATATATACACAATATGCAGATACAGACAGACGGTGATGCAGATGGGGATCTCGATGTAGGAGTACAAAAGTATAAGAACGAGCTAAAGTCATCAGCGGCTGGGTTCAAACTCAACGTTAATATATAACGTAAAGATACACTAGAATAACAGTCAGCCGCTTTTACTGGTTTTGCTTCTACTTCTGGTTCTGGTTTTCGTTCTCTTTCTCTTTCTGATACCAGTCAGAAGTAGTTACTTTAGACACAGATACAGATACCTGTTTAATTTTCACCGCCAGTACGATATATTTTAACTTTTGACCGCACGCGGTCTTGTCGATGAGTACAGCTACTTCATTATCTGATTTGAGTTTTGTTTTAGTTTTTATAAAAATAAATCAAACACTCTACTAACTACTTCTCATTTCCTAACTCTCTGAACTTTATTTTTACCAATTAAAAATTATCATTTAATTAATTAAACAATTTTAATGAAAATATTTGTTCTTTTACTTGCAAATTGAGGGTTTTAATCAACAATAGAAATAAAAAAACATAATAGTTATGAAAGTATACAGACTTTTTTCATTCATCTTTTTTATTCCAGTAGTTTATGATCATGAAAGTTTTATACACTACAAACAAAATATTGTAAATTTAATTCAAAGTTGTGATAAATTTTTTTTTTTAATTTAAATTCTCTGTAAAAATTGAGAACTACGATTTAATTAATCAGAATTTTCGTCATAGAAAATTGAGTAAAAAAAAAAAAATCTTATGATTTTTTTGTATTAACAGAACACTTAAAAATTTTCTACAATATATTGATTAAAAAAATTAATTTTTTGTCTTTCTGATAATAAAATTATTCATTTAGAAAAGTTCTTGCACTAAGAAATTTTTTTCGATTTTATTTAAATTATTTGATTAAAGAATTTTTTTTCTTGATTAAAGAAAATAAAATGCCTCTAAATAGTTTTTTTGGTTCACTTTAATCGAGTTAACTTTTTTATCAGTGTTTATACAAAAATTCGACCTTTGATTAACTGTGATTTTCGTATCATCGATGTACAAAATTTTCTTTCTAATAACGCATCTACACAGAAATAAAAATTTCTTGACTGGAGAACAAAATTCTTGGCTCAAGAAAATTTTCGGGTGCCTGAAGGAAGACCGAAGTTGTGTTGGCCGAAATAAAAATTTTTCTTGAAATTTTATTCTTGGTGGAAGTCATTTTTTCTTAATTCAAATTATCATAAATACTTTATACAATAAATTTTCATATTTGATCAAGATTTTTAATTAATTTAGGGGAGCAGGGCCATTTACTTCAGCTGAGAAAAAAATTTTCTCACCTTGAGAAAATTTTTCTCTTGAATACTTAATACTCATTCTATATTATTTTAGCGTGCAATTATACATATTGAATGAAAAAAAAATGATTCAATATTATTTGATCTTCCCATTTGACATGTTAATCAACAAAAATATTAATAAAAATTTCTTCTATCGAGATATTTAATTTTTTGGAGCAAGAGAGAAATTTTCTCAAGACAAGACAATTTACTTCTATCAAAAATTAAATTTTTTGGAGCAAGAGGCTGAATTTTCTCAAAACAAGATTTTCTCAAGATTTTCTTGACTTAAATAAATTTTCTTCGATTAAAATACGTATTTCTTAAAGCAAGAGAATTAATTTTGTTGGAATAAGTGAAATTTCTTGTGTCAAAAAAAATTTTTTTTTCCCTCAAGAAAATAATTAGGAAGAAAAATATTTTCTTGGCTCAAATAAATCTTTTTTTCTGTGTACCAAAGAATAAATTTGAATCTTTCATCCAAATAATATAATAATAGGTGGCTCTCAGTCAAAGCTCAAGTCCAAACTTGACCTGTCGAAAAAATAACAAAATAGGGTATGACAGTGAAATATATAACGTCTAACAATGACAAAGTCCTTTGGCGGATGTTAGTGAGTTATCCAATAAACTTGGAAGTCCATGTGTGGTCAGAGGAAACATGTCCAGCAGTCTAACCGCGTATGACCGACATACCGTTCTCATCATTGTGATGCTTGTACAACGGTTTGAGTTTGAGTATCCTGGTATCCTATCGCATCTCGCATCCTACGGCGACCTCAGAGCTTGACGTAGCTTTACGTGCCCTGCAGGGATTTGGTGGGTAGAGGGTTCTAGCTTACTTCTGCCATACCAAATGGCGGATGCGGATCCTCAAGACAGACTATCTCTTCGTATCCTATTCGTATTCTAACTTATGTTGTGTAGTAGCAATGGTTCCTCGAGTACGGGCACTTCACTACACTACCTTAGCCTTAGCCTTAGCTTTCAACTACATACTACATTGATAAGCACAGTAGTTGTCACAATACATCCAAATGCTTCTTCTCGTCGTATGAGTCCAGAGTCTAGAATCTCCTTCGCTATTACTACTACTATTACTATTACTTGTTGTATGTATCGAGATTTCAAGTAAAGCGGTAACATCAGAGATGCCCTGGGGGATCACCAGTGACTAAGACCAATAGTCTGCTAGCTAAAGGGTTTTAAGCTATATGTAAGAAGATGGTGACTTCTCCCGACCCTTCGAGTAAATAACTTACGAGGACAACTTGTCAATTAAAAGAGTCGAGTTTACTTGCTGGTATTTCGTTGTCAAATTGATACGATAGCAATTAATAATTAAGGCTATTCATAAAATAAATACACAATTAGTAAGGGTTGAAATTACAGCAACAATAAATTATTTATTGAAAAAATTTTATTATTTTTGTTCTGTGAAAAATAGCGACCGGGATTTTTATTTTTTTCAATGCGAATATAGATTTTATTGAACGTTTTGATTATTTAAAAGCTGATGTTGATATAATTCGAATTGTATTCACGTTTGCTTACTTTATAATAGATAAGAAGTTGTCTAGGCAAATTAATTAAAAGTAACAAGTTGTTAAATGTTAATTGGTATTGACTATCCAACTGTCCGGGCATCTATAGTTAAGCTTGGAAATAATCTATTATCGTGTTTAGACAGTGAAAATAATAATCCAGTTGATATTTGTCCGTTCAGATAATGTTTTATATTCCTCAATATTTTTTAAGCTTAAGTCAATTTTTTTTCGTCTATCAAATTATTTAATTGATAAATTTTCATTAAGCAAAAAGTAAAATCTTTATTAATGTTAATAACTCAGTTTCCAATAAATTAATTAAAGAATAAAATTTAATTTTAAATGAAATCTAAAATTATTTATTTTTCTTTATATAAATTTAATTATAAAAATTTTAAATCGTTCTACTTGTTATATTTCAATAATAACCCGCTGTTTCTAAAAATAATCATTTGGAATGAATTAATTTTATCTTGAAATACTTCGTTCATGATATAAACAATTACCAATTAAATATATATTTTCAGTCTATTTCATTATACATATAATGAGAATTACTTGAATTATTCCATGATTGACACTTTTTTTTTCTTTTAAAATTCATGATTTACTCTCCATCTATTTCCATATTTATGAACATAATAATATATTTGAATTGTTGAATAAACCCAATAATAGTATGTGACATCTAGCGTAGTGTAAACTATTCAGACTATTGTATTCCACATTAAATTAGCAGGATTAATAATAATGATAATAATAATTATAACAATAATAATTCATAAAACATCCAGAGCAACATAATATTAACTACAAACTATAAACTATAAGTAAGTTTATGTTACAACATGACACATCGTACACACCCGTCACTTGTATTGCATATTAGTAGATTGTGTATTATATATAATACATATTGTACATATATGATACACATCTATCGGTCTCCAAAGAATCTGAGACTTGTAAATCGCAGTGACATGCTTTAAAATTACGCATGGTTGGCCGAGTGAAAATATACGCCGTGTGTAAATATAAGCCAACTTGACTCTATCAAATGGTGTTAGTTGTAGTATTCACATTTTATATATTGTGCATAATAGTGTGGTGTATATGTATACCTCGATCCACGATTTGCGATACAGCAATTTTATATGTTATACGTTATGTGTATGTTGTGTATATGTATGTATGTACGTATGGCTGTCAGCAAGCATTGGGACGCACCGGAGAAACGAAAGAGGAAACGACTGCACCGGAAGAAGGGCGGTGCGGAGACTGAACCAAGAGTACGCTCTACTCTCTGTACTGTGAAGTAGTTGTGCTGTATGGTATATAATATCATATCACAAGTAAAGTACAGCGCTGTAGAATTAAAGTGAGAGAATTGAATTAGAGAACGAGAGTCGAGAGAAGCGAAGAGAGTAGTACGTACATATGTCATGAGAGACAACTAAGCTCAGCTCTTGGCTACGACAGATAGAGAGGAACGCAATGATGGTCATAAATCCTACGAATACAACTACATATATGTATTATATGTTTGCGCGTATGTTCCTCTTATACTACTCCTAATTGTCATTCCTCGCATTGTCCGTCATACCGGCGTCACATTACACTATATAATTTATACATATATTATCATCATCATCATAATGATCATGATCATCATTATCATTACTGTGATAAAACGATTAAAAATCTCAAGCCCCGTAAGAGTAGTGTATAGTTAATACTACACGGTGAGAAATTTCCATTATTTTTTATTCTGCATGGATTTTAGATTTTACAATGGTGCATATTATTAGTGAACCTTATTGACTCAGAATAAAATTTTACAATGGCCCATAGTAATTTCCGAAACAAATGAAATCAGACATAGTAAATGGTAGAAATTGAAATGTACCATAGTAAAATGAAATAGGCAATAATTTAAATTGCCGAATGTACTATAGCAAAAAAAATAAGAAAACGTTTCTAAAAAATAAAAAATTTTAGAGTAAAAAATATTTTTAGCAATCAAAAAAATATCAAACCAAACAAGATTTTTTTTGTTTGTAATAATTTTTAAAAATATTTTTTTGAAATATAGTTTTTTTTATTTATTTTCTATTTTTTTTCATTTGAACGTAGGATTTATTTTGGCAATTAATTTTATTATAAATAATTATAAACACAATGTATAACTTTTAGATTATAAAAAATTTTATAGTAAAAAATATTTTTAGCAATCAAAAAAAATATCAAACCAAACAAGATTTTTTTTTGTATGTAATAATTTTTAAAAATATTGTTTTGAAATATAGTTTTTTTTTTATTTATTTTCTATTTTTTTTCATTTGAACGTAGGATTTATTTTGGCAATTAATTTTATTATAAATAATTATAAACACAATGTATAACTTTTAGATTATTTTTTATTTTATTATTATTAGAAAAGTGTCGGTTGCAGGTTAACCATCAAATGTTTGTTTTCATTTTAATTTTTCACGGAAAATTATTAAATATTTTATTATTTAGGAATCTTACAAATTTTGATTAACTATTCATATGTTGATGGATTTATAAATTAATATTTATTTAAAACTTAATATTTATTGCAATTTTCATAACACCGTTAACCACTATACTGATAGTGTCTGTACACTTATGTTGACAAAACAAAGCAGCACGAAAAAATGAGAGCGCGCGTCGCGACTGACGCGCATACTTTTACTATGGGACATTTGAAAATTTCATAGTCACAATTTTAAATTTAAACCGAGTACACGTGACTAAATGCCAAACTTTTTTATAAATTTTTATTGTCGACTGAGCAACAGAAATTTTACTATGGAACTATAATGAAAAGTTTTAAGCACACTAACAGTTTTTGTTCTGTCAGTTTACGAAAATTTTTTATATATGTTTATGTAACAGTTGCATGGTCAAATTTACTATGGTCCCTAGTAAATATTGATTGGTACAATATGATATTCTTAAATTTTTATGGTAATATTTTGAATTGAGTCATTAAGGTTCAGTCTTATTATGTATGCATAGTAAATTTCTACAGAAATTTCTCACCGTGTAAATATTCAAGCAGATTATATTAATATTTTTTAGATTGGTATTAAGCTATTTATAATACGATTTATCGGCAGTATTATATGTCAGTATATACAATTAATAATCCGGTACAACGGATATATTGTGTTATTTTATAATTAAACGTAGATGATTTATAATCAATGAATCATTCTAACGGTTTAATTCAATTGAGTTCTTTATTAATGAATCATAGATTATTATTGTTATTGTTTGGAATTAAAGTTTGGAAAATATTTTGGAATTTAAACAAATATTTATAAAAAATTTAACCTACAATCTTAGTTCTTTAATTTGATATAAAATTTGCTGACAAATTTTACATCATTATTATTGTACAAATGCTGTGTAAAAACGAAGTTATAGATAGAATAAGACCTTTCAAATAATTTTATCAAATTATCGTTTGAAATAATTTTCTGTGGATCACCCGACTAGAATTTTAGTGAAGCATGTCGAAGTTATAACTAATAATTCAAATTTTTTTTCTGTTTCAGGTATGCGAAATCTTCAAATAATGAAACAAACGAAAAAAAAAAAAAAAAAATACTTGAAGCCATTACAAATGACTGATACAGATGTCCTCAAAATTGTGCAAGTAGCAATTCTTTACTTTAAATTATTATTTAATTTTTTGATTTCTGTGATTTTTTATTTTATCACAAGTTTCTAGATATGTAATTTTTGATTATACTTTTTGTACGGATGAAACGGTATGATTACAAATAATAACAATAGCAATAATGATTTGATTTGTATGTGGATATATTTCGTGGTAGGTAATGATGAACGAATTTTCAAGAGGAAATAGACTAGAATTTGACATGACCACTAGTTATTTCTGGCAGGTACATTGCAAAATCAGCGAGATATTGGTATTTTTTCTTGTAGAATGAGAAAATCGGGTGCTGTACATGGGTGTGTGTATATACATTGGAATATGTGTGGTCTAGCTGTGTATACATGGTGTGCATAGGGTACATAGAAGGTTAATGGAAATCGATTGATCGATTCTGCGATTTCCGATAGTGTTCATTCGACATTTACCGGTACTGCGCACACCATTGTAAACTAAAACTTATATCACACATGCACAGAAACGTTCAAGTCTACTGCAGCCTATTATATATCTATACAATAATATACGTATATATAGTACAGTTCTGATGGATTCATATCTATGTAGGCCGGCGTGCAAAGACTCGTACTGATATCGACGTGTAGCGTACAAACCTCTTGTTATCAACCATTTCATTTTTATTGTTCGATTTTTTGTTCTTGTTTTGATTGGAAATGCAGGCTCACGTGAATCTGATTTATCAGTTGTTTCTATCAACTATAAATTATTATTGTTCAGTAATTTAATGTAATGAATAATAATTAATAATTAAAATAAATTTAATTAATTTGTTGAGATAAAAAAGTATTAATTTGTTCTTTTTTAAATTTTTTAAATATACGGGTTCCGCTCTTACGTCGGAAATCGGAGATGAGAATAGAAGACAAGAGAGAGAGAGAGAGAGAGAGAGAGAGAGAGAGAGAGAGAGAGTGTGTGTCTGGAGCCTTTACTTATATATGTGATATATGTGATATACTGCTCTGAGCCATTCATCATTGTTTTAGTGGATGCGTTTACTCCGCCTCTTAAGCTCAAGCTCTACGCCTTAATACTCAGCACTACTATATGAATATATATGTGTACGTCTATTATATACCTGCGCATGCCAGAATTCACAAGGACACGCAACTACCTCAGCGCGGCTTCACAATTTGAGATTTAGCAATATATATAGTTTACTTGCTTCTTAAACGTGCTACAAGCCCGTTAGCAGTTTGCTTAAGGTATAACTTACTGTTCTCTAGTGCTTTGTACTGGTACGCTTCTTTGTTTTAAGTGCTTCAAGTGAGAGATTAACTGTCACTTTTAGATAGTTTGATGTTTGGATGTGGAATTGTTTTTGGAAATTAAAATCTCCCAGCTAAATATACTCTCTAAAAATGAGTCAGTGGAATTTCACTGTTTCACAGTTATAAGTCTACCAAGTGGTATACTTATAACTGTGAAACAGTGAATTTACTACTAATTTCCAGTGATTTTCACTGTTTCAGATTTAGAGAGTAAGTACTTAAATACACTTCCATAGTTTGAGTAAACTTGATCCATTTTAATTTTTGAGATAAAAAAGGATTAGAGAATTTTTTTTAATTATTTCAATTGTTCTAAATAAATCAGCTATAATTAGAAATTCTCGAAGAAATTTGATTTTTATTGAAATACTCTAATTTTTGGATTCAAAAATTTTTTTAATTTTTCTGTAGACGAAAATTTTTCAAACAAATTAAATTTATTTTTCAATTTCTCAATTTTTAATTTTCTTGAAAAATAAAGCGTTCTAGAAAAATTTCATTTGCCTGAGACTGAAAAATTAAATTCAAAACTCGCATAAATTTAATTTTTAATAAGTTTAGAAAATTTTTCGCTGCTTATTTGTTTTTTAAATTGTTATTAGAAAAAAATTTAGAAATTTCATACATTAACTTCGTTATTTTGACATACGTAATTTTACTCTAGCTTACATGCGAAAATATTTTTTTTATTAATTTCATAAAACATAATCAAAAATCCAATTTTCATCGCCTATTTCAAATATACTTTTCTCTGTGATTTAAATTCATAATAAAAAAAAATGTATTATCAGATGCACTAGTATATAGGCTGGTTTATATTTTAAAAGTCAACAAACACCGTGAAGTCGAGACTTATCCTAGTAGTGCTATGTGTCATTGTGGATCTAGGAAACATTGTATGATGGCTGTAGTTGCTGAGATATTGCCTACAGTTGGAGTATTCCACACATGCCTGTTACGTACATACAATGTATCATATATATCTAACCAGACATACACACCACTGTCTTCACTCGTATATTTTCGAGTCCCAAAACACCGTCGAGCAGAAAGAGACGGCTAATGCGAAAAGTTTAGTCATTCGCACGTTGCAGCTGACTGTCGAACTCAACCTTTTTTTCTTATTTTTGTTTTTTTCTTTCCTCTTTTTGGCTTATTCCTCCTATCCACTATACACTCTGCCTCTTTCTTCCTCGCCATGCTACACGCGAAACAACCCAGGAACATTGTGAAGATTTTATTGCTTAGTAAGCTTATTTGTCGCTGTAAACTTTGGGGTGAAAATAAACAACAAATATAAAGTAAAAAATAAGAGATTTTTCAGGAGAAAAATCATCTCTTCACCTCCAACTTCTGCTTCTCTTATTTCTTTTTTAAAATTTTTTTTTCGCCATATATCGACTACATATCGCGCACAAGAGGGTCTTTGAGAATGAAGTTCAGCTGGATGGGATTTAGAATGCTTTAAATCTACTGCAGGTGACTCATGAGTCCAGTGGTATCGTACGTTATACACGCCGCGATTGGTGGTCGCGTTTACCACCTCGCACTTCCATAGCAGCGTGCTGACCCCGTTTTATTTCTTTCACCGCTAAGTAAAGCCACAGAAACCTCATTGTCATTTTTTCACTCTATGTACATACATACTGCATATACCATTATAATATAATGTATGCTCACATTTTATACTTAAATTTTCCAGCCCTTGGTTTAATTATTTTACTTATTAACAAAAATTTTACACCTGATTTTTTTTTTTTAAATTCATCAAACTTAAAAAAATTTTTTTGTAACTTACAGTAATAATTATAATTAATAATTATTAACAATATTTATTTATTTCATTATAATTATTAACCACTTATGCAAATGAAATTCACGGCACGTATTTACTGATGCACGTTTCGTAGTGACTGTGTCCATGCGTTAATTCAAAACTTGAATCATGGTGTTTGCATACTTACACCAGTTTAACTTAATCCGTGTGCATAAATGACACAACTTTATATATACACATTACCTATGCATATGTATGTGTAAGTATATTCGTGTACAATGTGGACAAGGATCACTAAATCTGTGTCCGTGTACATATACACTCGAAAATTAGTACGCTTGCATAATTTTATTTGTATACAGCTAAATATTCCCTTTATATTATAATATAATATATATTATTATAATTTTATTCCACCTTTTTCTCCTTGTTGTATTTAATTGTTACTTATCATTAACTTGGTAATTAAATGGTCGTAATTAAAGCTCCAACAGAATTGTTCCCTAGTCACAATTACACGTGTTTTTAATTTAATACGATCCTTTAATAGAATAATTTAACCGCGATGCATTTATATAAACAATTCATGGTAAATTATATTTATTATGATTGTAATTTTATTATTCTCTATACTCTGATCATCTAAACAAACGTTTGGATTTAAATAAAAAAATTTTTTTTTTCAAAAATTTTAAGTCATAAATCGTCTTAAAATTTTTTTTATTAAAAACTTCCTCTTAAATAATTTAATATTTCATTACAAATTTGTATTAATAGTTAAATTCAAACATTGAGATTCAATTACCCGCAAAATACTTCAGCAATTAGTAGTCAGTTAAATAATTACAGGATATAAAATCCATTAACCCTGAAAATGTTTGGTTAGTGGCATAGTTTGACATATTTGTACAAATTTTCGCGGTCGTTTAATAGTCTCGTGGAAGGTTTAATTCCAGTGTCAGGTGTCTGTTTCACGTGGGCACAATATCTGTATATATGAGTCTAGGATTAAGCAATCTGAATGTGATGGGACACGTCGAATTAAATCCTCGGAGTTGAGAATGTCATGATATAATTCTCTGTCGGAATGTCTATGTCTATATCTGCCTGGGTTCTAGACCCAGAAGAACAGAGACAGAGTCTTAGTGCGCTTATACTAGAACATCAGCACATACTCACATGGATTCATAGTACAGTCATCCAGAGTGCATGTACTGGTTCTCTATTCGCAATAATAGACTACTCCTATCCACCGACGAATTTCGTGAGAAATTAATTCTGTTGAAGCAAACGCTCGTTCACAGTGAGTATGCAATTTAAAATATATCTATACATGCCGCGATGCAGTGTAAGGTAAAGTAAGCCAGGGCAAGTGGTGTAAGGTAGAGCAAATGATAATCGATTGGGAGGTACAACTCTCCGAATCCTATGCTGCCAACACCTACAACACCTACACCATCTTCCCCTACATTCATCCACAAATACCCGGCGATAGTTCAACAGCCGAGGATTTATCAGCCACGGTCGAGTTGTTGCTGCCAGCGCCGCAATTGGGTTCACGTTTGTGTTGAGAATCGAAAAGGAATAAGAAAACATGCCCTGCTATTCACTACCCATTCTTGTGCAGTAAAGACACTTGGGTCTTGGGTTTAGTTCGGGTTCTTGTGCTCTACTTGCTCTAAGCAGTCTCAGTCTTAGTCTCGGTCTCGGTCTTGGGCCGACTCATTGCCGGTTTTTGAAGAGAGCTGCTGGCATCAGCGGAGCCAAAATGAGCAGACAGAGACAGAGACCGGGTATGCCCATGGGCGTTAATCGGCAAAAGACGGGAATAGACAGCCAGCATGGCTGCTTGCTATAAGCAGTTAGTAGTAGTCCAAAGAAAGACAAGAGAATAAGAGGAGAGAAGTTAAATGGAGCTGCAGGTGCACAAAGCTGAGTGAGGAGAGAGAAAGAGAAACACGCCAAGAGTGGTTGATTTGCTTGGTTTGCCACGGACAATAAGGGGACGCTGGCTTTGTCTTGAGGTAACACCGTTCAAAGACGGCTTTTTCTCTTTCCTTCTCGCTTTGCCATTCAGCTCCCATGCGAGTCTTCTTTCATTTAGCCTCTTTGTCTTCCATTTCTCTTTCTCTGGTTAGGTTTCGTTCCATTTCGTTCATTTGGTTGCTCGAGGCTTGCTGCCCATCTTTCTGGGTCTATACTTTAGAATCTCGAGTCTTTAGTTTGCAGTTTGTAGTTTCAGTTTGTTCTTTCCTTCGTGATAGTTATACACCAGTCCACCCTTTAGGATCTTCTTGGTTAAGCACAACTGGGATCTTCCGGCTTTGCATTCAGCTTACTGTGCTTCCAACCACTAACCTGGTATGTAGTGGGATCGAAAGGGTCTAGGTCCATACATCGATACCCGGATAGTTGGTATACGGATGGGTATCACTATCGTTGTTTTTCCTCTTCTCGGTTTGGTGAAACACCTGCAAGTTTCTTCCGAGTTGAGGCAGAGGATCTTCCACCAGTTTGCCCATCGCTATATAATATAATATCCCTCGAGACAAAGCCATTTCACTATATCCGTATATCCCAACTAAAACCACCGAGCCACTGTCCGACCCACGAAACTTCAAACTCATCCGTCTCTTCCAAGTCAATTTATGCCGCATTATTGTTAAATCTGCTTACCATTATATATTATACATGCATTAGGTGTACTATTCTATACTGTACTGGATTTATTTATAATTTAGGAGATATTCTTGGAGATAAATTCGATAAATTTTGCTAAACATGCTCTTTACCCTTTACCTTTTATTTGCAAAAGACTGCCGGAGGAAGACAGTATGGCATTTTCTATTAGGATCAACCAACAACCCGCGACGAAGATGGTAAACGAAGAACAGAGGGTTGAAACTGCATATATATGCCCTTAGTAAGATCTAGATTCGCCGCAAGCACACTACCGCAAAGGAGTATCAGTGTGCTTGGTAATCTTCAAGCTTGGGTTCTCCTAGTATTTGCAACCTATTTCGCGTGCAATGTTTCTGCTACTGCTCTATTTTCTGGTTTTTTTTTTTTGCCAGACTAAGTAATTTAAGTAATAAAATGAGGTTAAGGACTTGAAAGGTTGCTCAAAAATTTTTGACTATCGTTTTATGGTATTCAAGTGAGAAATATTTTCATAATTAGTCAATCGAGAAAAAAAAGAAAGGAAAATTTACTGTAGTATACCATTAAATTTGACATTATATTTCTTTTCTGGTTTTTCATGAAAAATTTTCTATAACATAAACATCTAATGAACAATTTTTATAAAAAATTACTTTCAAACCACACTAAGAAATCAATACAATATTTTCAGTTGTAATTAAAATGAACAATTCTCGATAAAAAATACTACTTTAATGAAAAACCACAAAACATTTTCTCAAGTCGTTTTTTTATCATTGCAGTTATTAACTTTTTAGTATTGGCTCAATATTTCCCGTCGAAATTTCCGATTTCGATTCTGTGCTGACGCATAAGTAGCTTACTTGAGTGGAACATCATGCATTTGATCTGATCTTATACCTATGTGCATATCATAGTCGGGTCGTTAGCAGTAATCGTGTATTTGATGCCACAAGCTCGATCGATGTTTCCTTGGGTCCCTCAGCTCGGTATCTATATCTGTACATCGCATTCTGTGTACGATACCACTGGTTTGATCGTTAATTACTGCGTCCCATATTTGATTTTGCACTTAAGATCAATTTGATTGAATCCGTCCATTGACAGTTTAATCATCGTCATCATCATCATCATTATCATCATCAAGGTTAATTTTATCGAACTCTTCCGGTCTGTAAAAGTATTATGTTTAATTAATGCTTGAATATCAGATAAATTCGTTTAATAAACCCGTGGGTGGAGGTTGGAGGATTAGAGAAAGAAAGAGAGTTAAAATCTCATTGTTGGGTTGGGTAGGAGAATATCGCTGACCAGCAGGGTCATGTCCAGTTGCTTTGTTCTCTTATTTGTGGTTTTGCCGTCCATTGTCACCTGTCAGGTTCTAATCTTATTAAGAACATTAGAGCGGTTGCTATACCACAGAGAGTAGCTCTGGCTCTAACTCGGGATAAAAGGGACACTCACAGGTTGACAGTCGTTTTGGTTGAGCGATCAATGCGCCAATATCCTGCTCCGAACCTTACACATTTATATCTATATCTATATCCTTCGCTTACTACACCTACACCTATTCGCCCCGAGGGCAACAGGGCTAGCGCTCGAGGTGACAATTTTAATAACTTCGTACCCAGAAAATCCCATGTTATTTCCCATAAGACGCGACATCTGCGATAAAAATCGGAACTTCACTCCCACTCACGGATATACACAGACGCGTAATACACTTACATTTTCTGTGAGTGTATTAGTTGCCCTCGGAGCGAATATTCACACTAGGGTTTTGTTGACGGAGGAAAAATACTAGAGCGTCACGTTTCCTGAGCAGTCACGTGAAATGTTAGGTGTCAATTGAATTTTTCATTCACGTACTTTTTCAATTACATCCTTTTTTTCACCATATCCCTTTTCGAGTATTTAATTAAAAAAAAAAAAGTCAATCGAGAGATATTTTATTGATTTTATTGAACTCTATATGTTCGGTCGCACTATTAATTTGTTACATGCCAGAATTTCATTTGTATCTAAATTCCATCAATTACAATTATATGAAATAGAATAAAATTGAATAACCTGTCGGAAAAATCAAAAATCGCGCTTTTTTCATCATTCAATTAGTTTGTTACGAGTCAATACCGTGAAAATTGAACTTTTTCCAATGAAACGCTTTTTTTAGCACTCAAAGTTCGATGGTTTTGCAGACAGCAATAGTTGCCAATATAAAAATAGTTGCAAGATAATTTGTCTCCAATTTCTTTCCCGATTCATTCATTTAGTTGAAAATTTTCTGATTTAGAAGTATCCTTCTATAGTTTTTCACAAATCCAAAATTAATTGGATTAATAAGAATACAATTGATTGAAGTTCTATTGAAGATATTAAGCACTGATTCAAGGCGACAGACTTACAGAGTACTTTTGTACTTGCTATTTGACATTTTTTTGTAGTAATAATAATAATAATGGTTTCATTTGTATCACTTCTTACATTCAGTGTTTTACAAAGGTGAACGTTTTTTTTTATTTTCTGTGTGAAAAAATTGAATAATATAATACAATTTTCAAAAAAATTGATATAAATTTTTTATTTTATCAGTAAATTTTAAACTTTATAAAACAGTATTAAAACTTGTTTTTTTATTGAGGGTAAATTGAAAATTTTATAAATATTTGAAGCTCCTAATTTTAATTTATAATTTCAAACTGTTTGATTCAATATTAATTGAAAGAAAATGTCAATTAAAATAAAAAGTTACTAATTTTTTTCACATTTTAACGATTATATTTTACATTCATAATTAAAGAATTTTTTACCCTCTGTACCTATAAATATGAAAAGAAAAAAAAAACTTATATTCATTAGAGTGTAAAAACAGCAATGATTTAGAGTGAGACTCCGTATCGGTAAATCGACTTTTCATCACCCCGTAAATTTATCATTTTCCACCCGTGACAATTTCAATACACCCGACAACAAGAATTTCCAATGCACACTTGGATAAACGCCTAGCTGTTTGCAAATCTACGTCAGTACACATATACATATACCTAAAGTGATGAGCTTCGTTACCGATGACGAAGGTATATATACGCACAGCAAATTCACAGAGAAGTGTATAGTAGCAACAGTGGCAAGAGAATAGGGTCACGTCTCAATCGAGGCTGATCACCCTACACCCTACACCCTTCACCCTACATCCTTGTATACCCCATTATGTCATTTCATGGTTCGCTCCCCACCCTGAACATCAACCTCATTTATCCTGGCGCTCTGTAATATTTTCTTACTTCGTTATAGACAGCGAAACCGGTACGGGTAATACAACTCTTACATAAATCTATGCCAAAACATTGATAGCTGTATTTCGCATCACTGGACAAGATTACACTCTCCTTACACTCTCCAACACTGTGCCCTGCAGATACTGTTCAACACAATACTTTGTAGTGTACTGTGCGATCGGATAGAATATCGCGGCGTTGATTCGAGGATCCAATTTATTTGACGCTATCGCTCTTTTCTTTATGAGAGAAAGCGCCCTTTTATAACTTAACTCCCGCTCCCGGAATAGATAAATTGTTGGTACGAGACTGTGCTCCATTCGGCTACAGTGTAACGTATCGATTCTGATTTCTGATAGATCGAGTTATCTTTACTATCCTTGCTAGATAACTCTATTCTCGAGTAAAGATACTATCCAGTGACTCATTGTCTCATTGTCTCTAGATAAAGTGATGTGATGAGATGAGAATTTAATATCACGTCCTCTGATTAATCCAGGATATTTTTATTTATTCATATGGGTCTTGGTCCGAGGAGATTATTCAATATATAGAGAAAGGATTGAAATAATCTTTTGAGGTATTATTTATTCAAATTGTTCGTTCTGGTTGATATTGACAATTTTTAATTTTTAAAATCAACTTAAATTTTTAAAGATGTCTTCACACGGTAAAATTTTTTTTATAGAAATTGCATTCCCTTAGAAAAATTTTCCGATATGACTGTAGGGACAATTTTAATCTAAAGCCAGATCAGAAAATTTTTTCTCATATTATTATTATACAAAAAGTGTTTTTTTCTTTTTTTTTTCTCAATAAAAAACGTCGTTTGTCATAGAATTAAAACTCATTCGATGATTGAGCCTGAGAAATGAATACTACTGACAAATTACCGTCTACATTGAATAGAGTCTCAGAGGATTATTGGAACTGTTGAGTTTTTTTATCGTAATTTAGCTAATGGATTCTTTTTCATTGAACATCGCAAATTTTTCTCTGGGAAATCACCTGAGATTTAAGCTGAAAAGCGTGAGTGTATTTCTTGCATTGTTCTGAGAAATAAAAATGATAAATCACTCAGGAAATTTTTTTTTTATTTTTATTGTAATTGATTTTTTCGAAAAACGTTCCACTGACGGATTCCCGGCAATTTATTTTTAAAAACTGACCTGACTAAAACCGAGTGGATAAGTAAAAAAGTGCAGGGAACTCAGCGGACCGTGATTTTCTCTTCTCGGCGAAACAAACAGCATCCGGTACGAGAGCTTTTCCTGGGCTCATAACGATGTGTCACGTACCTTAATAATTCTTGTAAGTAACACTGAACGAGTGAAAGAAACGACAGTTGAGAGTGCTCTATATCAATATCATACTCCCGAGTACAAGTAAAGGTACTGTGTGCTGTATATGCTGTGCAATAAATAAACAAGCAGTTTCTTTTTTTATATTTTTTCATCTGAATTATTTTTGTTATTTTATAATATTATGATATTATATAATTGCTTTCGTAATTACGCTGAGTTTGCATTCTAAATTGAAAATTAAAAAGCTAGCTTCATCATGTATTAATGTAAATATAAATATAACAAACAAAATCATAAAATCAATATCATAATCAGAAAATATCCCTCAGGCTACATAAACGAGATAAACTCTGTACTCTAGTTGCGAAGGTTAACCTAGTTAAAGCCCGGATTATAGAGGTGCATCTAAAACGCAAATTTTTAATTCGTTTTTAACTTTTGAGTATTAACTCTCACATGGTAAAAATATTTTCTATTATATTTTTTTATATTATTGTTATATGCGAGGGAATGTTTATATTAATTTAAACTAACTATGAATATTATACTGTTTCATCTGAATATTGAGAGGTTGATTTATCTGCGGTGGAGGAAACGAATATCGAGAGCTGGACATCAAATCACAACTTTCAATTGAAAATTAAAAAATATCAATTATTTAGATGAAATATTCTATCAAATTGATTAATCTTAATAATAAATGAATTTATCTGTCAGCTTAATATATTTTTATTTAGTAATTATTCATTTCACGTATGCAGTGATGTGATAAAAAAGTTAACCTGATTTAAAAGGAAAAATCTTGAACCAATCAGAAAAATTCTTGATAACTTTTTTTCAGTGTAAATATATTTCATTTGATTATTAGACGGTCATTAATTTTGTTAAAGAGTAACATTTATTATGTCTTAAAAATTAATTTATTAATGTATTAAAGGTATATAAACTTGAGAATCCCGAAATTGTGGGTTCACTTATAAGATTGAAAGCAGTGTTAGTAGAAAGCGATAACTATTGTGGTTGACCGTAAAATACTGGTTACTAAAAGCACTTGCCTGAGAGCTTAATACCACTGAGAGTTATACAGGCGTATAATGTTGTTTGATATTTTAATGACCGGTAACAATTTATATAAGAAAAAAAAAATTCGACCGAGTAATAAAAATCATACAATTACAAATGAATCCTAACAAAAAAATAACACAACTTCGTTCACTGTTTATTACAATAGTTTCCGCTAAGTATTATACGTTTTAAAAATATTACTGCAAATAAAATAATCTTCTTACACTAAATCATTAATTTTTATTCTCAAAAATAATAATTCGGAATTGTCATACAAATTCAGTAACAAGAAAAAAAAGTAATTTTGACTTGATCATTCTGATTGGTCGTTTTTGCAACGGAACCAGTTCAAGGGACAGAGGTAGAAGTGCGGGCGGAGAACGTGGGTCGGTAAAAGATCGCCCACGAACCCTCGACCCTCGTTGGCATTAAATATAAATTTCAATAACGGTCGCCTTGTCTGCAAGAGACTTATACTACATATATGCACTGGCCTGGAGTATGGAGTGTTGAGTGTCGAGTATACCGTGCATTACACATTCGACTAGTATATACATCACATATAAAAATATATATAACGAAAAAGGGACTCCTCCGTCTCTCAGTAACTTTGACACATCCATACCGTGTCCATAGATCATTGGCTGTCCTATACTATTACTATTATATACTATCCACCAGCGGCCGTCACTCCATCAACCGCGACGTTACGACTTTTTTTCATTCGATTCCTAAATTTTTTTCAACTCGCAAGTCACCTGTTTTTATTATTTCATCGCCCCTCTGTTTCCGGCACATTATTTTAATTTTTTTTTCCCATCGTCCGTTTTTTTTTTCTATTTTATCTCTCTAACTCATTCATAAATGCTGATCCTATTCTTTCTGTCATTATTTTCTTCTACTCATTAAGGATTTAATTCGGGGTTTTTTTTTATTTTTAAATCCGGCTCTAACGGGTCAAGCGTGCAAGGTTCACTCATGCGATTACTGGTTTCAGCTCCAGCTATTAGCCGTAAAAAAACCGCGTGGGAAATTTTTATAGGTGCATGCTTTCGAACGGCGACTTAAAGACTAATTTTATGCATCAAACTGTATTAATAGCTGCGTGCTTTTCTGATAACTTCTCGTAATTTTTACAATTAAAATTAATTACTTCCGATAGTTAGGTAAAAACAACTCATTTCAAATACCAACAGAGGATTTAAGACTTTAAAAAAATTATAATGAATAGAAATTTATAATAACAAACAATAAAATACAAATAAAATTTTCTATCTAAAGTTCAAACCGATTATTTTCAACAATTTTTGAATACCAAAAACAAGTTACCGGAAATATTATCAAGGGCTTTTTTTAATCATATTTATGTCCGAGCAAATTTCAATTTCATACAGTATTTTGATATAAATAAACACACTTTGATAAATTGAACTGTTATTTACTTTAAAATGTAATTTAAATTAAAAAACAAGTTAACAACTTTTGTGTTGACAAACATTTAATATTTACAATAAAAATGAATTTTAAATTTATTCGGAAACGCCAAAGGGATGCGTGAAAACAGAGTTTGAAATAAAAAAAAAAAAAAAAAAAAAAAAACAGTACAATATTTAATATGTGTCAATATCGGGGAGGATTTAATATTTAATATTTAAAAATCGATATTCTGAAAAAATTTACCAGCCTTTTTTTGCATGGAAGTTAAAAATTAAACACCGCCTTACATCCGAATTTTTTAATAAATATTTAACTCCTCAGGTAAAATTTAAGAAATTCTTCTACGATATACATTGCAAAAAATCATACCGTTATAGTTTTTTTCTTTCTTAAAAAAAAAGATACATACATATTTCATATAAAATCATTTAAAATATTTACAGCAGTTTTTTCCATTGTCTCTTTTATTATATTCAACTCCATAAACCTAAATCTCTTATAACAATAAACCCGGCAGAGCAGAAAAGCTCTTCCTTGATTTACAATTATTTAAAAAAAGTGTTTTTAGATTTTATTATTACATTTATATCACTCAATGTATTTTTTCTTCTCTTACCTCATCTTTTTACTCCGCACTCAATATAAAACGGAAATGGGATATTTCTCGACATTTCATTTCCTGGCTGTGGCATATCCTTATCCATATTTTCCTGCCTTATCAGGAATACATCCGAGCTCTCGCTTATGGCCCATACTAATGTGTAAATACTGTACATGTCGTGTATGTCGATGAAACGCCACCGGGGTAATGTAACCAAAATCCGCGATTTAAGCTGATGGAACGTGAGGGGGTTAGTCATAAAATAAAATGAAACAAAATAAAAGTGGAACAACACGAGAATACAGAGCCCTGATGGTGGTGCAGTGTACTCACAAAAAAAAATATTTGCAACCTGGGTAATGCATTCATGAATGGTTCGGTGAATCCTGGCGGTATTATGTCCTTATCCCACCGTTATCTTGAGTGTCAGGGGTACACATCATATTACTTCTATCCTATCCGCTGGTGACCTTTTTCCTCTTTACTCTTTGCTCTTCACTCGTTCCAGAGTGCGTCTTAGTACACAATATATAATAGAGATACCGAGCAATATTTAACGTCGAATTTTCTCTATAAACTTTAATGCCCTATAAACGGTCTTTAATGTCACCATTCTTTAATGGTCACATTTTTATATTGAGCCAAAGCTAAACTCTAATACTAGGATATATTATATTTCAATAAAATCTCGACTATCGCTGTTATTACTTTATGTTTTCGTCTTCAAAATTCTCTGTTTGAATTCAATTTCGCTTGAATTTATAGTTTGTTTTCCCTGTGATTGACACGAGGTATATTGTGCAATCACCAACAGAAATTACATGCATTTGGCTTTTCATTGGTTTGTATGTCGTTAAACTTTACGTCACCTGGAACTGATATTTAATCGCACGTTATTTTGGATTAATAAATGGTATTAATTATTGGATGCCATACTTTGGCAGATTTAATCACTATTTGACATCACTGATGTTTTAAATTTACAAACTTCGCAGCAGGATATCGATAACCTACCTAGATACCTTAAATTTAGTTTTCAAATTATGGAAACAACTTCCATAAGACCCAAGTAAAGTTGACAAATTTTTCATTCAATAATTTTTATAAATCAATAATTTTATTCATAAACTAAATACTTAATTTCCAAACATTTACTATTAATATCCTAACCCCAATATCCCCTAATAATCCCCTAGCTAAAACAATTATAGATACTAATTAACTATCATCCAATCTAATGAGCTCTTTATATACTATCACCAGTCATTATATCCCAACGTAGTATCTAAAATTGCCGGAGGATTGCAACTATAACCATAACAATGCACTAAAGGAACCGTGATTTCAGACATAGCACTTGATATACGTATCTATAGCCACATGGAATCCATAATCCAGCACTTACCAACGCAGCTCACCACACGGCTTATTCTCTTGCCACCATTATTTCCCAGAAAATTCGTTACATCCTTTATTCCCTCAGTTCTAGTCAACCATATCAAACTACTTCACAGATCCCTTCAAGCTATGCTGCCGATCAGCCATTAGTTGTCCAAAAATCGATGGTATTTCCCGAAAGAACCTCATATTTGTTTTTGGGTTTAAAAGTTTAAAGTACCACTTAGAGAAAATTAATAATAATAATAATAATAATAATAATAATAATAATAATAATAAAATCAGTACATTGTACAACCCATTAGCGAGGGTTAATATTAATTCGCTTCGATCATCGAACCCTCATCTCAAAAGCAGTCACAATCACCATCGACAGTATCATCATCATCAACAACTCCACCATCATAACCAGTAGCATCAGCATCAGCATTGGCAGCCAAATCAGCCTCTTTAGACTGTCCTAGCTGTTCACTTCCACTGGCCAAGGTTACTCCACATCCTGATATGTGAACAAAGAGCAAGTAGACTAGACTCTACTCTCTCATCCGACAATGAGTAAGGAGAGGAAAGGAAAAGAGAAGCATGGAATGGTTCGGGGTCCAGATTGTGGAGTGTAGTATAGAATATAGTAAGGCAAGGGGACCCAGCACAGCTAAAGACAGAGATAGAATGTACAAGCGATAGTCAGATAGAGGTAGAGAGTAAAGGCCATTGCCGCGGCAAGCTGTGTGTTGTACCTCTATTCGAATAATTGGTGGCGTTCCTCGTGTGTGCCAAACACAAACGAGCAGCTTCTGTATACGGTTGAATTAACACCGACCCGTATATAACGCATGCAAAACCCAGTTAGAGTATAGTACTCAACTCTGGACTCAGTGTTCTGTTCTGGACTCTGTACAACTGAGCTTGATACCGGTGTACTGGTTAGTTGCTCGGTTGTATGATGTGGTGGCACTTCACTCTGCAGGCGTTCGTGTCTAGTCGATCTAGGTATTTCCTATTTCCTACAACCTATATCAGGCAACACAATGTATCCACCTTCTACTTTACACTATTATACAGGATCACGAATAAGAGCGCCTCTATCGGGCTACTCCACGTACAACACGATCACATTGTGCTGAGAGTAACCCGGGTTCTTACGAAAGCACGTATCACATCCACATGTATACCACCGACTGGAATACACAACACTATACTACGTACACAGGCCGTGTTCACCGGAGCTTTTAGTCCTAGTCCTAAAGGATCCGAGCTGAAGAATTGTCGCTTTGTCCTTTTAAGTTAGTAGTTGTTGTCCTCTAAATAGATCCGAGGGCTTGGTTTCATCCCCATGGAATGGATGTACTGGCATACTACAGCCTGGATTATCGATTGTATAGGATCACAAACGGTTCATTGACTGTCCTTCGTCTTGTTACATTGTCCTGTCCAAGTTTATGTCCTAGTTACCGGTTACTCCGAAGCTGAGTCTCCGGTTTAGCTTGCGAAAAGTACCTTTCTCTTTTACTCTTTTTAGTTTTGGTACAAAAAGGATAATAGCCAGAAAAGGATTTCTCTGATAAATAGGATTGGATTTATTTATTTATTTTTTTTTTGTGGATTGAGTTGGGTAAGTTCAAGTGTGCACGTTTTTAGTGTTCGTTTTACAATTAAAATAATATTAATTCTTTATTGTTTCCAATTTTGACGTTTTTTGTAAGTTTTAGCTTAAGAAATATTAAATAAAAATATTCATTAATCGGCTAAAAAATTTGTACGAGTTCACTATCATGCGATTTAAGAATAACGGAATTTGTGAAAGACATGGTGCTTAAGGTATGCAATGTAGTAAAGTATTTTTTATTTTTAGGCGGAAAAGTTTGCGGGTTTAAATCTTAAATCTTTATTTAGTTTTAATTCATGAATAGAACAGATTGTGGTATAGGAGGTGTGTGAATAACAATTCTTTAGGTTTTCTCGCCGGAAAAGAAGGAAAATGTGAGTATACAGATGCTAAGGATTTACCAAAGTTTTATAATGGCTACGTTAAATTTAAACCGCGATAGCGTAATAATAAAAAATAAAAAAAAGAAAACAAATAAATAGAAGGAGGAAAGAAGCGGAAAAAAATATTCTCGTATTATTATTTTTCATTTTCTACCTCTTATTTTGAAATGTATAAAATAAAAATAAGTAATACTGTAAAACTTTCCAACTCATAAACAGTTTTTTTTTTTTTTCGCGCATAAACATAAAAAAGTATGAAAAAATAGTTAACGTCGGTGGTGATGTATTTATATTGAGTAAATATCTTTTGTTACAAAGAACACTGATAGAAGGATTTGTTTGTATTTAATAAATCAATTTATTAAAATCTTTTTCAGATATTTTTTTGGGTGGAAAAAATATTTTTTTACTATTTAACAAATATTTATTTTTTAAATATTCATAATCCAGTGTGTATTAAATACTAATAAATGATTTATTAAATATTAATAAATCATTTTTTATATGTTAATAAATCGTTTATTAAATAGTAATAAATATTTGGTTAGCACAAAAAAATAGCTGCTAATAAATGATTTATAACTGTTAATAAATATTTGTTAAGGACCTATCCTCTAATAAATCATTTATTAAATATTAACAAATCTTTTTAAATACAAAAAAATCCTTCTATCAGTGAATAAGAAGCTTTTTTGTGATTTAATTAAGATTAAGATAAATCGCGGGAGCAATATTTAGTTTCTGGATTTGAAAATCGTTTGATAAGGAGCCTTGAGTAATAAGTTTAAAACGAATGTGACTGTCGAGCGATAGGGAGAACAGGGCTGTTATGTCGTGTCGCATACAGCCACGTGACTGATAGAATGCACTTGATAAAAGCACGCATCCGGAAGACGTGGATGTATGTGTAAGCGATTGAGATAAAGGAGATGCATGCGTGCAATGTCGCTGTAAATCAAAAGAGTCGTTTCGTTTTTCTTTGTACGCTAATGTGTGAAAAAAATGGTTTTGACACTATTTTTTATCTAATTTATATTACGAAGCTTTACTTGGTGTTTTTGTAATTTTAATAAAACTGTTTACCCAGTTCTGATAGCAAAACTCTTTGAGTTCTTAATTAATTAAAAAAATTAAATAAGTTGTTTTATTGACACGACCTAAAAAATCTGAACTAAAAATCTTCAGCACGAGTTTTAAAAAATACAAAAATAGCTTAAAGCAAAATTACACACGTCAGTAAGATGTTATTTGTGAAATAATTTATTACGATCGATCGAGTGTTTCTTCTTCTCATATCAGCAAAAAAAAAGGATCTGTGGATTTTTCTGACCTTTTCTCTTTTTTTTTTTTTACATTTTTTTTTTCTGATAAAGCAATTTTCGTGTAACTTTTTCTGTCCGAAATTCGTTTTTTTGCCACCAATGAAAACGTCTCTATAACCCGTGAATCTGTTAAAATCTCAATATGAACCCTTTTGGTGTATCTAAATATCAGACAGGCTTATCTCTTCGTTTTTGTTTCAGTCTTTTCTTTTTCTGTGTCCTCTCGCCCTAATATTGGCCCAAGTGTAATACACTTGCGAGATTCATCTTCCCCACATCAAAGACCCTTAATTTCATTTTGTTGGCTCTTTTTGTGCTCCTTCTCGTCCTGATGGATGGCGATAACGAAAAATTTATTCATCCGAATATAAAATATGTTTCAAAAAAAGGACATAATTCTTCTGGGGTTGTGACAGTTCTTTAGACTGATAATCTGCTTATTAAACTTTATTAGAGAACTCAATTTTTGTAATCTGGCTGATAACTGGAAATCATTATAATTGTGTAAAATCAACACAATTTCTGTGTTAAATACCGTCAACACAAAATTAGTGTTAAATTTGTGTTGTTTCAACACAAAGCTTGTGTCACTTTAACACAAAAGTGTGTTGAATTTTAACACTAATTTTGTATTGACGGTATTTAACATAATATTTTTTACTGTATAGGTAACTTCTTTGTAAATTTTTACTATTTTCAAATGAATAAAGAAAAAAAATATACTAAAAAAAAAAAACCAGCAATAAATCAATTTACTCTTCAAACAACAAAAAAAAAATATTTGGTTTTTTCATTTTTGCGGGTGGATGGCAATTTATTTATTTACACCCAAACAGAAAAAAAAAAGTAATAAGTGCTTTCTGCTTTTAAACTTAGATACTCGAAACAAGGATATAAATATTGTAATATCATTGGAAGATTATTTCCTCGGATAAATGCTACTCGAGGGTTTTGAACTTGGAGCCTTTCAATGTTTTCAGAGGGAAAACGTGTCTCATTGTTTATTGACAAATATTTGACAGGAACAATTTTATAATGCAATGTAGCTTATGGTGCACCCTATCGGCAATTCAGAACTCGAGACAGTAAGAAGAAAAAGGGCTGGGTGATGCTGATGCTAGATGGTAGATGGTACTCGCTATAAGCCCCGAAGGTATATTTTAGACTAGCATTGGGGTCACGAGCATAAATATCGAGGGTGCAAGAGCCAACCCAAGAAAAACGTGTCGCCCTGAGCATTTCAAATACGACCGTTCAGCAAATTGAAAATTTGTCCTCTTGATTCAAATTTTCTCAAATTACGCCCTACTTTTTTCACTTAATACTTTATCTCTTATCAACTCTCAAAGCTTATTTATTTACTCCCTGGATTTTTTCAATCATTAATTTTCATTAAACTTTAAAAGAAAAATAAAAATTCAGTTAAATCTCGACATAAACACGATTCATACTTTCTTCGAACGTTTCGCCTCATTTATCAGCCAGACTCTACTCTGAATGCGTGCCAAGATTCATGTTGCCTTTTTTTATTTAGCCGCGTTTATATGTATACACACATCCATACATGTACAGTATTATGGACCGTTCGAACATCGGAAATTGCCCGACGAAGCGAAATTAATCAGATACTTCTCGGACCATTAATTGAGCTTTACATTTCTATTCATTATATTTATTTTTTTTTCTTCGCCTCAAATTCAACTCAACAGCTTTTTGACGGAATAAACAATTTTATTGTCCGACTTTTTTTGTGTCAATGCCAATCACAAGTTTCAAAAAAACTAATCCCCTGATCCGATATGTTGTTGCTCGACGAGCTGAACAACATCAGCAAAAAAAAATTGATTTGTTTTTTTTTTTTTTTTTTTTTCTGTTTCTATAGATATTGGCAATAAAAAGTCTATCGAGAATTCCCAAGGAATAGGGTGTGACACGCAGCGCATACATAACACATTACACGATACTTATCCTCCCTTACATCGATTCCGTCTTAACTTAATTCACTTTCATCCATACATTTCATAAATTTTAGTACTCGAGCTAGCTATTTATATACTCATATATTCCATAAACTCTCCGAGGAATAACCAAAAAGCCCATTTTATTTTTTTCGGTAATCAATTTTCATCACCCTCCATCTTTGTTAAATATTAACCTTCAATATTTCAAAGAAAACGGATCCCTAGATATACACTTGTAATTACAGATTTCGTGTGACTATTAGCACTGTAGACTTATTCATAAATTCAACCCCAATAAATTCAGCGACCCTCTTATTAGTCGTAGACGTTTCACAATTTCCCCATTTAATAATATAACGCGTTACATTATTGTCATGAGACTCAACATAACACTTTACCCAGCTCCAACAATTGGCAGTTTCATTGCTCAGTGCCAGGCTAATCGTTTTCATTGTACCGTAAAGTGCCGGTACAGTGAAGAACGAAATCTTGACACAGAAACTTCATTGTACAGGAGGTCCTTGCATTTTTTCACAAAATGAATACGTTATAAAAAATGACGAAAAAGCAACAGACGATATTTAATATTGTATTATGTTGCACTATACATTAAGCGTAAGATGGGCGGAGGCAATTCTCACCCTTGATCACAGTTTAAAGTCTGCACATGCATAGGTTGTCGAGATTCATTTATGGAGCTCATGAGCACGGCAAAATCGAAATAAGTGAACGGTGCGTAGAAACGTTTGCCCGCGGGGCTTCGTATTTCATTGAGGGGTGCGTTAGAAATAAACGTATTCCTCGATAGTGCCGCCGCGGGGTATTATTCACCGCATCCGCCTCTGGTGAAATTATTGGCCAGGTCACACCTCTATACCAATCACACGTGCCGTAGAAATATGTCCCGCAGGATATTGTTCCCTGTAAATCTAGAAAGAGTTTGTTTAGCACGCCTTTATCAGTTTTCAGCAGTCAGCAGTCTACTGCATAGATAGATACACAGTACATATGCGTACTTTCACCGCTGAAATTCATTGAAAAATGATCATATTCAGGATAGCGCTGATAGTGATAGCCGACAGCTTATCAAACTTTCTCTATTGTATACAATACTCTATTCTAGTTTGTAGTTATTGGGTGTTGGCTTTATCAACTGGAATATCTTTATCTAGCACACTGGGTTTCAATAAGGCAAATACTTTTAACGTACCAACAGTGTAATAAATATTTTTTAAAAATTTATCTGCACGGGCACTCACTATTATACGCAAAATAGTTGCATCGAGAACTAACGCTAACAAAAACTGCCCGCGGGAACAATGATGGATGTAGAGACCAGAAAATGGATGTTTTTTAGCAAAATATGTCAAAAGTGTATAATTGAATTTTTGATGGGCACATTCCGATCATACCCGACGGTCTCTGTGGTATCAGTTTTCGCAAAATGGCGCAGTGAGCGAACCAAATCCATAAACCGTGCTTTTAAAAACTTATTAAAGCACTTGGGTTCCGAAAAATTGGGGATGTAAATCGAGTTTTCCGGGATGGTTTCGCGTTATAAAGTCGCAACCATCGGAAAACATCAATCACTCACCATTGCTTTCTATATATATATATATATATATATATATATATGTTGTATGCAGTGTACAGTCGACTCTGTTTTCGCAAGTAACGGGCTTTTCTCACTTGTAAGCTCCTCTCTGCCCTCCTAACCCTGCACACGTCACTTCTATCGTTCGATTTATATTGCTGTCCATCCAAGAGGTTATCTATTGCCCAGCTTGATTCCTCTACATGCACGCTCCTATCCCCCATAAAAATAAATTAACCAAACAGGAAAAAACATCCGTGGTATAGCTCAGAGTTTTTATAATTTACGAAAATTAATGATTAAATGACTTAGAGCGAAGTTTCAAACATTTGATAAAAATTATTATTATCACACCCGTATAATTAAAAATTGAAGTGATTTATTTCATCATCACATCACTGACACCCCGACACATCACTCTATCTTTATACTAGCGTTGTCTTTCCTCTTCTCCATCTCGGGTAATTCTCGCACATGACCATAAATCTTTGTTCACATATTGCAATTATTCCGGGTTTAATTACCATACCAAATATGAATTCGAAGGCGGAGCTGGGCGCTCGGTGTATAAAGCAGACTGGATCTTTTGGGTCGCTTATTAGCTTGCTCGGGGGACAAACCAACCGACACCGGAGGGGTTACATTCGCGGTGACATCTGACGCCTTTGTAAGGGCGCCAGATATTCTGTCTTCTTCTACACGCACACATAGATCTAAACATCAGTCGACGGTTTTGCCATCCATCTCCTCGCTCGCTGATTCAACATTACACTCGGGTTATTCCCTTGCCGTATACATAGTAGTGCCATCAGGCATCTAGACATCAACCAGCCACCCAGCGATTTCACCCTACCCGCGAGTATCGTAAATAAAGGGAAGATATGCGCCTCTGTACCTCTATTGCTCCATCATGAGTTACACTGTCGTGAAATGAAACCCCGGGATTTGATTGCAAATCACTGCTGGCCCAGAGACGCTAAGAATTTACACTGTGATTGTGATTGTAGTCATATCATCCCCTTTACTTTTCAGTTGATCGCTCTTACGTCTGAATATTTATACTTTGTACCCTTTCTCTTATTTGTGTTTGCACATCTTTATAAAGCTATGCTGTCTATACGTAAAAGCATAATTTGAAGCTGCGCATCCTGAATACACATATCGGTCCGTTATTTGAAAGACCAATATCATATGTTTGTATACGGTTGATTGGCTCTATCCATCCCTCCCTGTACTGAGCTGTGATGTTTTGTTCTGTTCTGTTATGCTGCTCGTTCGACGATTTTATTAATCGCACGCTTGATCTATCAGTTCTATGAGTTTGACGGTACAGGATTATTTTATTTTGAAATAAAAAAAAAAAGAGATCATCGCTGGATTGGCATTTATTTGAACGATATTTCAGTGAATTAACAAGCAGTGAATCACTCTTTTCAGTAAATAGATATTATGTGTTAGGTTGAGATATAATACAAGAGCATTGAATCTATATATATATATATATATATATATATATATATATATATATATATATATA
>CAJNRD030001123.1:17101125-17211327 GCA_905319865.3 Cotesia congregata
GTGTGTGTGTGTGTGTGTGTGTGTGTGTGTGTGTGTGTGTGTGTGTGTGTGTGTGTGTGTGTGTGTGTGTGTGTGTGTGTGTGTGTGTGTGTGTGTGTGTGTGTGTGTGTGTGTGTAAGGAAGAGTAGGAGTAAGAGTAAGAGGATTTATAGTGAGATAGGGTGCTCTCGAGATATTTACATAAAAATGCACTAATCCTGGAACAATTTCCGTTGATCGTCTGAATGATCCTGGTACGCGTACACAACTCAGGATTTATCGTCCGTAACGGTGCATCGCGAAATTCCGCGGAGAATATATAAAGCTGGGCTCTTGCTCTTGCTCTCTACTTGTGCTCAGCTATACTAGAAAAATAAAGACCAAGGAGTTAATGTACAGCTGAATATAAGAAGACCTGAAAAGTATTACAGGTCCTCGAGAGTGAGGGTGGAAAATCGTTAAGAGGGTGCAGGATATCTCTAGATAAGGAAAAGTCGCTTTCTGATACTTTTGTTGCATTATAAATAGCAAACGTCTCTTGTAGATTTTACCGGGATAGTAACCGGGTAAATTTACCAACTCAAGTTAAGGACCAGTCATAAATACCATTTAAAGTGCTCAATTAAGAGTTCTTGTGTAGATGCTGTCGTATTTTTAGTTGTTTATGCGTTTGTTAAATATGTTACTGCTTTAATACAAGGAGGAGCTCACTATTATATACGAAATTTCATTACCCTAGACTAGACGCAAATATGCTTTGTCGTAACTGATAAAAGATCTCCCTATCCTCATATCTTCCATCCTCCCTATCCGTAGGTACGATTTTTGTTCTTTGCGATACTTTGGTTCACTGCTTACTTGATCTTGCACTCGTAATATCCTATCGTAATACCCCACTTTTATCTTTTCTAATACCCATTGACAACAGATTTTCCTATGGGAATTTGTTGAATATTAAGTGTAACTTATTTTCCTTTACTTCTTTCTCTCCTTTCCTTTCTTCATGCTCGTATTTAAATAATACCATTTTTCAACAAAGGAACCTTATTTACTATTACATGAAAGGAAATTGACTTGGATTTTAGGAGGGTAAATTATAAATCCTTTCATCAGAAAATTCATAAATTTAATTTATGCTAATTCGGATTTAAATTGAACTTAGCAAGAAAATTTCTTGACAGAAAATAAAAAATTGTTCCAAAATTAATGATTAAATTTCCAAAAACAAACAAATATCATTGATTAGTGAGCCCACAGTCAAAAGAGTCGTATAAGATAAAAGCAGATAAAAAGCTCTCGGCGACTTTGAATTAATCAACGCTTTGACAAATTAACGAAGCTGTAAATATCAGTCCATCTGATGAGCGCATAAAATCCGCATTTAGTTTACGACAGGAGCAGAGTATGAACTAGCTGCAGGAGGAATACAAGCGAAGGCTGATAGGAGTGAGTTGATGCTGAGCATTCGTCACACGGTGATACGAGTGTGTGACAAATTCGTTGAGTGAATAAATACAGGCAGCCCGCGTATTGCTCGGAGGGTGTATGCATGGAGTAGAGTACTGTACGCACTGGTGATTCGAATAGTCAGGATAGTCAGATTCAAAGGGGACACATGGGATATCAATAGAGATACAACATGAAACGACACACAGCTCACAGCTCACGAATACCGAGTTGTTGTGCGCGTCCCGATAACTGGATTTAAATCGCTAAAGATCAAAAGACTCATCTCGTCATTAAGCTAGTAGGATTTGCGCAACTATGAGCAGCAAAGAACTTGATGAAACACATATAATGCTCTAAACACAATATACAATGTACATCATCCATCCAGACACTCATACACTAACACAAGGGTATTTGTCATCACATCAAACTATCTCTCTGCTATCCAGTCTAACAATCTTATATTATTATGTCCTCGTACCAATCAACAATTACACATACACAGGTAACAGCACAGCGTATGTGTCCCAGATTCACTCCCCAAGTCTTGGCTGCAATTGTCAATTGTCAACTGCTATGTTGTAGTATGTCTGATTCGCTCGTTAATATCTTTCACCCTGGTGTTCGATCGCCGATTACATTGTCTACCCCAGCAGCTTTGCTATCTTTTTATACCATTTTATCTTCTTATATAATTCTTGATGGATGACCTGACATATTTCCCCGCCTGATGTATTCATCACAGGCCAGCGCGGTTGATCTCTCGGTGACGATAAGCCGGCATCAGAAAGCCACCAAGCTAGACAAGGACAAAATTATCTCTGCTCGAGTGAAAGAATATATAAAAGTACATCACGTCCCCTTGTTTGCTGGTTTACTACCCTATGCACTCGCTGTACACTTTTCCACTCTGTATCTGCTCGGATTTTTTAAACAACTTTTTTCAGACTACACTTTACTACATTTCAGCCCGAGATTTGTATCGGCATATGTACGGGGCGTGTCGCGCTGTCCAGTTAATTTTCACATGTCAATTTAATATTTTTTTTTCGTTTACGGCTTTTTGCAGTAGACCTATTTTTCATCAGGGCGTGGCTCATCACATCACGCATTATCGTGGTGCTTAGACGGGCATGAATTGGCGGATGTTGAAAAAAATATCCTGTGTGCTAAATGTCAGCTGTACGGTAAAAATTTTTAAAAAGTTAGCGATTGAGTTTCTTTAATATTTTTGTGTTGAATTTGTTGGTTGATGTAAAAGTAATATTTGGTCTAGAATGGAACAGAAAATTTATGGTAAAAAGCACTTGGGATCGGTGAGAGAAAATTCTGTGAGATAATGGAGATCAGGTGTTTAGTTTGAGCTTGTAGAATTTTTGATTTGATGTAGATAGTTTGGAAACAACGTGAAAAATAGAAAATTATTAGTTATAAGTTATAAGTATGAGTGAGGGTTTGGGAAAATAGTGAATTTTTATGAGAAGGGGCAGGCTAGGGTGAAGATAATTAGGTAATTTGTAGGATGCATTTGTACATATGAAAAACGTGATTTTAATTTTTCTTTTTAAATGAACTGATGCATATTATTTTCCACCAATTATAATGAGTTGCTGCAAGCATCAATTTTTTTGTACAAAAAAAACCTTCAGCAGATCAATTAATTTTTTTTTTTTCATTCAAGAATATTTTATTTTGATTCCAGTTAGGAAAAAAATTTTAAGTTCTTAAATTGAAAATTTTTATCACGCTCATACTTCCTTAAATTAATTAAAAAAAAAAATCTTTATATTATCTTCAATTTTCTCGTTTCTTAACTAAACATGAAGAAAGTAAATCCTCCGTACTTAAAGTATGCAATAAATTAGAATAAACTAAAGTATCTTCCAATGCCAATGACAATCGCGTAAAAAAGGCGGCAGCTAAATAAATATATCAATCAGCATCAGAAGAATAAATTGATAGAGCACAGTTGCTCGAAGGGAATTAATTGCAGTACGTAATCTCGGCGGCTAAGTGGGCACATGCTCGAAGCAAGGCAGGTGCTCCCTGTAAATCGGTATATGTAAATAGGAGGGATAATAAATAGAGTATACCTCAACATCCACTGATGGATCCTCGGAGTGGTGTATTAAAGAAAACCGGTAAAAAATATCGAGCCAAAGTGTATAAATTATTTGTTAAAAAAGAGGGCACTTTTGTATGCAGCATCAAAGAAGTAGATGACTTAATTCATAATTTATACACGATAACTGCAGTAGGTGAGGCGGGCTTGTTAGCAAGAACATGATTAATATGTTTCATGAAGGCTCGGTTGGGTAAGCAATAGACCCATATACCTTCATAAAAAACCGCTCCGGAGATGTGTAGATATAGACATAGTTATATAGTTATGGAATATAGATATAGATGTAGATGTAGATGTAGATAAAGAACCTTCGTAAAAGGCTTGAAAAACAAGAGTTTTCTTGTGTGTGTCTCCATGCACGGATACGAGCTGTTTTTACTGGTGTGCCAGGTGCGCTCAACGCGACAATTTATTTTTACAATAAATGTGATGAAAGATCTACCACTACACTACACGCTAAAAAATTCACGCTGGATTTATTTTTTAACGCAATTCATTTTGTTTAAAAGAATCGCGAATTTATTTTTTTTGTAAAAGGTCACTTTTTTTTACCTCACAATTTTTTATTATACCATGTATAAATTTTAGATGTCAACATTTGCTTTTCATGTTAGTAATTTCCAAGGAAGAATAAAAAAATCAATTAATTTCTTTAAAAATAACTAAAAACAATATTTTTGAAATTTTTTATACTTTTATTAAAAAATAATTGAATATTTAGATTCACAAAACTTTGATTATTTTTGTAAAAGTTGAAAATTTTTTAATTGATTTTACTTCGGGTAACGAGAAAATAAGAACTGAAAATGAAGAATAAAACGAGATTAACAAAAGGTATGAAAACTTTTTTTAAAACAGCCATCTGTATACGTTCATATAGATATATGTGGGACGTATGTGGGTGGAGGACGGCGACGCGAGATTAAATTCTAATTCGACGACTTGGCGGGGTGAGATGGCAAGAGGATAAGTCCGACGTACCATTAATCTCTCTTAGCTGCACGAAAAGCGTATACTCTGGGCAGAGCTTTTGCGGTTGCTCGTGTCAAAAAACAAAATGAACTAAAAAAACAAAAAAAACAAATAGATGAATAAAAATAAAGTGAACGACAGTGGTCTAGTATAATGCAAGATACAAGACGAATAAGAGAATAAGGTGCCAGCAGTAAAATAAATAATCTGAAGAAAGTAGTAGCGAAAATTGACAAAGAAATGTCAACCCCTTGTCTATTTTCAGTTTTTACGACAAAAGGGCCATAAAGTGCATTTAGTTCCACTATTTACGAACCTTCTACCTTACCATTTTTTATTGCTTTCATCACTTCTTTTTTTAAGTTGAGTAGTAGGAATTTATTAAAATTTTTATTGACGGGAAAATTTATCATCCCATCGAATTTTATTTTTATAGTTCATATCTCTTATTCAAAGAATAGTGTTAAGTAATTTCAATAATGTAGGCGTTTGCAATTGTCGTTGTCGTATGAAGTTTGTAATATGCGAAGATAAAATTTAGTCATAGCAGTGCTAGCTCGAGTTTATTTTAACGCTTCAGTGAGTCACGATCCCGTTATTTATTTCATATATCAGTCATCGCTATTTGCCATGCTGCATTATTGTATTTTTCATGTGCATTAACATAATATACCCGTAAAAAGCGCTTCAAAAATTTAATATTAACCCACCAGCGAGGTATGAAAATATTATTTTCTTATTATAATATTTAGCGGCTGCAGTACGATATTTTTTAGTGTCCTTTAATTAATTAGATGCTTAAGAAGAAGTATTAAGTTATTTTCTTACCACAAAAATTATCTATGAAAATTTAATCCCTCAATTTGAGTCTAAACAAGTTCTTACTTGAAAATTTTCAGAATGATTATTTGAGTTTAGAATTTTTCTATTAAATTAAGTTCAAAAATTCTTTTCAATTTTTATTTTACATTCTTTATTTAAAATTTTAATATAAAATTATGAATTTTCACGGAAACTGAACTCGTCAGATTCACATGAATTTTTTCTGAAGTGTTGAATAAACGGAAAATCGTGATTATTCACAATCACAATAGTTAATAAATTTTTAATGACTGCTAGAAGCGCGGAAATGCATAGTTGAGATATTTAGTATTCAATTGTGTGATTCACACCGGAGATGAGAAAAATTCTCAAGTAAAAAAGTCACAAGCGATAATTTAACACAATATATTGAGTAATCATTCAATGACGTATGTCGCAATTAGCTCAAGGATAAATATAATAATATTTATATTTACATTTATGTATAATTTACTTTTGTACAAATAACAGATATTGAATGACCAAGTAACTAAAAGTGTTTTATTTTTTTTGTTACAGGTAAGCTGAAATATTTGGAGTATAAAAGAGGAAAATTCAAAATACACGTGAGTGAAATTAAAAAGAAGTATTAACACTTTGTGTGATGGGCGTAGGCAGACATTAAGTGAATTACCGGTGAGGATGCTACAACTGAGCATATATGTGTTATGCCGACGAATCGTATATTGCTGGACGATAAAATGGTCGA
The DNA here is from genome assembly GCA_905319865.3 of Cotesia congregata. Lineage (NCBI taxonomy): Eukaryota > Metazoa > Arthropoda > Insecta > Hymenoptera > Braconidae > Cotesia > Cotesia congregata. Next base: position 17,107,221 of record CAJNRD030001123.1, read on the forward strand.
GTAGGGGCTCGTTTGGTGGGTCATAGTCGCTATCGTCGAGACTATTGTATTGTATTGTGTTTGTGAGCCGGATGAAATGAAGTTCAACCCTGATTTACGGTTATGTCGCTTACGCTGAATGCCCTCTACCGTCTATACTGTGCTAGTACCCTCTATCCTCCAGCCTCCATCCTGCGTCCAGTCGGCGTGGAGACAAGATGGCACTCTCAACTCGGAAAATTATTCGCCTCCTGCAGTCGCCCATCCGTCAATCCGGCAATGCAAATAATTATTCTTGTGTATCGTGTGTAGTACATTTACGACATTATTGATACACAATACTCATTGTCGGGTTTACACTCCGATACATAACTGTTATATCGCTTCTGTTGAGGTTGAGGGATATATCGATATCAATTGATTCGACATTCCCCTATCGTGATCCTCTTTTCTCTCGGTCATTATGTTTTCTATCGCTCCTAAAACTATTTTATTGCTTTCAATTCGGGAATATTAGATGTACTCGTAAAAAAATGAATTTGATTTGACAGAAAAAATTATGACTAAGAAATAAAATCATTTGAAGAATTGGATTATCTTGAATTGAGGAGAAAATTTTTTGGTTCAGATCAAATTTACATGATTAATAAATTTTTATTTTTTTTTTTTAATATATATTTTCAGACATATTTCTCATCTAATTGTAAGATATATTTATAATGTATTTCAATTATAGTTAAGAATTATAAAATCTTAAGAAACTTGACCAAAAGATGATAAATGAAAATAAATATGATAGCTCATAAAATTACCTTTAATTTGACCTTTAATAACATTGACATTTTGACCATTTTTAGTTATTTTATCAAAGTTAAGAGTGCAACTGAACCATTTTCAGGCAATTTGTAGTACAACCGACTTATGAATGTTATTCTATTGAGAATTCTTAACAGATCCTAACGAAATTTAGTATATAGATTCCTTGGACAATAAGCTTGCATGAGCCCTAAAATGAGCGAAATTCGTTAGTAAGTTGAGAAATAGTAGCTCTTCAAAATTATCAAAATAGTGAAAATCACGTTTTCGGTGACTTCATTGTTGTATAACTTCCAATTGAAAAGAGATTGCTAATTTTTGATAAATTCATGTGAAAACTCATAAAATCGCCTTCAATTTGACTTTTATAACATTGACATTTTAACCATTTTTAGTTATTTTTTCAAATTTAAGAGTGCAATTGAACCATTTTTAGGCAATGTGTAGTACAACCGACTTATGTACGTCATTCTATCAAGAATTTCATTCAGTAAAATCTACCTTCCATTTCGGATGTAGCCGAATGACGTTTTTTTTTTTTTTTTTTTTATGAAAAGCGATAAATAGTTTTCTTGCGTAATTTGTATTTATCAAGGTAGTATAGTCTATTAAAAGAAAAAAAAAATGATGATAAAACTACTCATTAGTTTTGAACATTAACTCAAGTGTTGACATTACAGAATGATCAAGTATTAAATCAACTCTTATTATAATCATGAAATGACTCATATAATAATTAATATTTCAAGCTTTACCTTGACGGAACAAAGTTGGTGAAATGACAGTAAATTATCAAGTCAAAATCAATTAGACACAAGCTATAAGTATTGAAATATTAAAATACGTTAAAGTGTTAAGCATGAATATAAACTGTTTTGATAGTTCTAAACCCTCATCACATCATCATTTGAATTCATATGGCTGCAGTCGAGAGTAAGAGAGACTGTCAAGAAGTAAATTGATAGCGATATCTACGTCACTATGCTATATGATCGTAAGTTCAAATCGGAATCTCCATCATCCCATCAAGAATGATGAATCCTGGTGTATTGTTTATAGCGCACTGGTGAGAATGACAATGACAGGTAGAAACATATGAGACAGTCGTTATCGAGTCACAGTAGCTATCGATAGGGTGTATTTTTTTTAAATCGTCAAGTGTTGATTCAAAAACTTGTAAATTTAGTGGGATTAATAGTGCTCGATATCTAAACTACAGCCAGATACTTCAATTTATTTTATTTTATTCAGTCTTTGCCGTATCAAAAAACATGCATCACAGTATATAACAAGCGATAAACGAGATAAATAGAGTCACGATGCAAAGTTTTGATAAAAATAGCAATATTTTACTTTGAAAAAGTTTTAAGCTATTAAATAACCGGAATTTAGTGTTGAGCTTACTTGCGTAAAGATAAAGTAAGTGAGTCATTGTCATCTTGGATATAATTTAAGAATTTCTTTTAATAGAGAGCTTGGATCCTAAAAAGGTCGTAAAATTCGGTGACCAAGATTCTCGCTTACTCGGTGGCTAAATCTGATATGATGGCATCGCTGCTTCTTATATTCTATATCGCGGCCATATCTCACTTGCTCTCACGCGGTGTATATGTAAGAAAGCACACACATTTCTCCCTGGAGTTCATTCATGAGTTGGCATGTTATCGCTCCGCAAAGGATATCCCAGAGCTCGAGTAGAGCTGGGACTTGTTGTACAAAAAGAAAACGAGTGAAAAAGAGCTTGCAGGAGTTGAGTGTAAGGAATAAACCAGCGGACGGACGAGTCAACGAAAAGAGAAATAGCTCTCGTGAAAAAAATATCAAACCACTGGAAATAAATTCTACGTCCAATCAACTCTTGAACTCTCACTCTGATTCTGCTATTACTGATATCCATTGTACTTTAATATATATTTTAGCTTAAAACTATTTTATGATTCCAGTCATTAAACTTTTCTTGGTTTTTCTGTCAACCAGTTTTTTAATGATTTTAATTTTTTTTTTTGTTTATTGCTGTAATATAACCCCTGATATATGCAAAGGAATGAATAAAACAGTCATTTTAATAATAGAGTTTTTAATTCGATATTTTGATGTTAATTTTTAATTGAGTAGAGTAATTTTAATCAACGAGACAGATTTTAACTATGAATACATTTCGTCATTATCGATAACTTGACACCTTTAAAAATACATGACATGAAAATTTTTAATAAAACCATTTTAAAAATTCAAAAAGATGTGACAGTTATAGCTGAAAATCAATTTTAATTTTACAATTGAGAGTAACGTGTTATATTATTTAAGTACTAGGACTTGATTATTTGACTGGAGAATTTATCTGTACTGTAAATGATAAAATAAGAAATATTATTTATTAAATCTTAATTTCATCAAAAGAACTGAATATTCATTTGAATTATCAAATTATTTTTGAAATTTCAATTATTGAAGAAAAATTTTCCTTATTTTTGTAGATAATTAAACTATGAAAAAAAAATTTTTTTTCCACCATGTTAATGTGAAAAATTTTAAATCAATTTATTTAATTACTATTATGAATATTTCTTGTTGATATAAAGCTTTTAAGAGAAATGAGTAATTATAAATAAATGTAATTAAAAATTTTAATAATAAACAAATTATAGAAGCGTAATGACTTGAAGCATGTCAGTGAGTTTTAGTAAATTGGTGCTACGCATTTGCTGTTGGTAGTTAATTAACAACTAAAAGTAAAAATACAATCAAAATTACATTACTTGGACATATAAATTAGAACAATACAGAGTGGAAGTATTAATAAGGGGGAGAAGTACATAATAGAGATGTATAGAGCAGTAACATTGTTAAATTCTTCAATAATACAAGTGGTGGGAATTTAATATTTGAATTTTTTTTTATTTTAATTAAATCGCTTTTAGTTTTATTCTTCAGACAAAAAACCGATACTCGGTTGAACAAAAGGGTTCGATGAATCATGTAGAAATTAAAGTCTACCGCGGATGGATTTTACAATGAATGAAGAATTGAATTGAATTCTATTCTACCGTTGTAATCATTGTGACGTACGAAGGCAAAGGCCTTGTTCATGCCAATATCTACTTTAGCTCTTTTCACTTTCGCTCCTCTTTTCTCTCTCCTCTCTTTCATTCTTCACTTTTTTTTCCATTTTCATTTTCATTTTTTACTTTTTTGTCTTTGCTATAACTATACCGACTGTTTCCATTAGCGTGATTTCCCTTTACTTACTCACTCAACTTATATTCCCTACAGTACCATTTTAAAAGTTTCACGCGACGATAAGACCCTAAGCGGTAAACTCTAAGAGTTGCTTGTTAGTTTTACTAATGTGAATATGCTATACTATTTCCATAAAGGGATTTGTTATCTCAAATTTATTAATTTTTACAAACTACTTACACTCTTATTTATTCGTATTTTCTTTACGCATGCAACTTGTTGTGCATTTATTTGAATATTTTTTTTACTTTAACTTGTTATTTACATTTTATTTTAAAATTATAGAAACTTGATAAGGAAAATAGAAATTTGTTATTTTCAATTTAAATAAAAAAATTTCATAGTTTCAAATCAAAAAACAGGATTCAATTTTCGGTGTCGTTAAAAAAAATAATTTAATTTATTTAAAAATAAAGTAATAGATTGTTTTAGATTTATCAATATTCTGAGAATAAAAAAAAATTATCGTACTGAAGTGAATAACAAATGCTATCAAGTAATTGAGTATCAAATTATTTCAATACTCAGAATAATTAACTTTAAATTGAATAATTAGATTTGTTTGAGTAGATAACTTTAAATTTAATGAATAATTAATAAAATTGTAGTGTAAAAAAAATTGAATTCAAATAAAAAAACAAATAATATTTATGTATTGTATAACAAGCACGGGTTTAAAATTTAAATTCACGACTGCCCTTGTAAACAATTTTGAATGTCAAACATGAAAAACGGGACGGTGAAAAAAACGAAACATTTAATCATAGAATCCACATAATACATTACACTAAAGACAGAGTAAAGCAGCATCATTAAGAATGACGCATAAAATTACCTGATAAGGAGTGAGAAGTAAAATAGTCAAAATTCAAGACACGGGCGTACATTGTGCGGCGTCATGAGCATAATTATAAGTCATGATCATGTCTGTTGTGCAAATGGACTGATCGATCAAGGTATCAAGCATCGCGTATGCGATGCTATAGCGATTCACAATTTAGCTTAGGACAACGCCTTGCGAACACACACGCCATTACTCTTCGTCGCATATGCAGCGCCAGTGTGCATCACAGTTGGAATGTCAAATGAGCCGTCCCTCGAGCAAAATTAATTTAGTGGCTGGATGGATCTATCGCCTCTTTTTATTTATCTTTTTTTTCAACATTCCCATTGGTGACCGCATTGCAATATCTGCCGTGAATGAATTACGATAGATAGAGAGATGAGCGAAAAATTTTTTTATATTGGAAAATAAATATTCCTCAAAAATATAATTCATGCCAGACGTATATTTCGTTTTGTAAATTTTTTAATTTGTCGCCTTTTTGCGTCCATTTAATTTTTCTTTTTTTAATTTAAATTCCAGGCAATTTCACTCGACAATCGATAATTGTATTGTATAAATAAAATTTTATTTACTAACGTCGTTAAAATTTCAAAGATAAAAATAATTCTTATCAGCTCTAATTACATTTGTATTTTTAAGTAATTCCATTAGCACTTCTATTAATTGTTTACACTCTTGTCTAGTCGTTAAATTGATTTATGATACTCACAAATGATCTTATTTATTAATGAAAACAAAAAAATATTTAAGTAATTGATTAGAAAGTTACGAAATTTTGCGTGAAATCTAAAAAAACGAGCAATTATGGTCGTTTATTAATAATATTATTATTATTATTATTATTATTTTAGTTACTATAGCTTTTGTATTGTATTACAATTAAGCTCCTCTGTAATTTGACTACTTGTTTCATGGCATGACGTATTATTAGTGACCGCGTGAAGTATAAACGCACGGATGCTATTCAAAAGTTGGTTAATTAAAATACCTAAAATTTCAGTACTCTAACTTTTCTCTTTTTTTATTTTCTCTTGTTTTTATTAAAAACTTTTTAATAAACGAAAACAATTCTCATTTTTTTATTGTTCAATTTGTTTTTCCGTTCTTTATAAAAATATAAAATATAATAATAAAAGTTTGAGCACTTCGTTCCGTAGCATGAATTTTTTATTTACAAACTCAAGGTTAAGGAAGTAAACGCCCGCTAACTTTTAGTCAATACATACTATACTCCTCTACAATAATCAGACACTCCTTTCAATATTTATTTATTATTTACTTAGCTATCGTTGCGGTACCGATCTCTTTTTTTATTAAACAAACTCCGTCGATTCTCCATTACATTTTTAGCTTCCGCAAGCTTTTCCACGAAGTTACGGTTATAAATATTGAGGTTATGTATTCATTATCTCGACTGAAATAAAATAATTTCTCAGCATATTTATTTATCAACAAAAGTATCCGGAAACTTTACTTAACAGAGATTTAATTGGAAAAAAAGACGATAAAGAGTGAGACTGAGAGTCTGTGTTTATTTTTAAAAATTAATTAAACAAAAAACCATTGTACCGCTGTAATACATTATTATCCAAGTGGAGTTTAGTGCAGTGCAATCCGATGTTTAAATTTAGCTGGGACGCAACAGTTTGCCGACCGGTATCAAAACAAATACTCGTTTGTTAAAATAAAAACACAGAACTCTAAACCCCGTGCTAGCATTCTATTCTCGGTAGTTTCGAACATAAAATAAAAATAAATTAAAAAAAAAATGTACCGAGGATGGTCATTATTGTCAACTCTCGGGCACAATGCTGATTTTGTTCGCATTTGTTGGAAAAAAAAATTCCACTTAAATTAAATTATTACATGGCTAAGCAAATTATTTCGTGTAAAAGGTGTTAAATTGAGGTTGTTTCAACGCTACTATCTAGTTAATGCAGATTTAGACTGACCAATTTTATGTTATTTTATCTTGCATGATGTTTAAAATTAATTCCTTAGAAAATTTATTATGATTTAGGTAAATTTGACTTGATTCAAGAATTTTTTTGCTTGTTTAAAAGAAAATTAAATTCTTCAAAATTTTTTTCTTAAATTGTTAATTTTTTTATCGATGTATATTTTTGTACAGAAATAAGAGGAATATTTACAAAATTTTATATTCTGACACAAATAAAATTCGTACCAACAGCCAGCTTATCTCATGTAAATATAAAACATATTTTTGAGTCAAACCCCTAAATGTTAAGAATTCATCATCCTTTTACACCAACACATTTCATGTTAAATCTTCTTTATATACATGATACATGATACATATGATTCAGGTTCTTAGTTATGTGAATGAAAAAAAAATGATACTAATTTTAATGAAATACTTCTAATATTTCCATGTAGTCTATAATTATCCATCCGTGGTGTGAAGTAACTAACTACTTAGTACAAATTAACATTTGACGACCATCTGCGCCAAATCCGAAGGGGTTCATTACAACTCATAACTCACAATCACCCAAAAACAAGTCGAATTTTTCGTCTTTGTAAATTATATCTTCCTGTTTTTTATCATCATCACAAAAACCTAATCACATACTAGAAATAGTTTAATTTAAATTCCATGATGCAATCGCTTATTTATTTTATCGCATATTGACTCACAATCGGCTTGAGTCATTTAATTGTTTTAAATAAGAAAAGGCCTGATTCATTTCCGCTATTTATCAGCTTATAACTGGTACCAAATAGTCTGATTCGTAATTATAGATAAATTTTATTAATAAATCATGTGTGGAAATGTTTAATATTTAATATAAAAAAATTTCTAAAGCCCCTTGTCAGTACAATCACTTTCTATTTTTTCTGACCTTCGAACTTTTACCTATATATATTATTATTAAATAAAGACCTTCACAAAGATCGAGGAAGAAAGTAAAATAATAAAAAAAACAATCTTCATAAAAGTTATTTATATTTACTAGACACGTAAAACTCATATGTGTTATATATAAATATATGTTCTGTTAAATAGATAGATATCTATTACAATTGGGAAAAAAAAGATAAAAATTTATTTCGGAGCAATGATCGATGTCAGTATTAAAAAATATTGCTATTGCTCCTAAATAAAATGAGAAAATGAATTATTAAGAAATATCTTTAAATTTTCTTTGTTTCTTCTTTCCTTTCTATTTATATTGAGTTAACTATTGTACATATGATATTACGACACGGGGTGGTATGGTAGCACGTGCGTCTATTTCTGTTTGATGATGCACTGGGGAGTGTCTGATGTCCCTCAATTGCGGTATCATCTGCTCCCCGGGAACGAAAGTTTTATATAGGAATAGAGCAGAAGATCCCATCAGAATTATTTTTTTCTTCCACACTTAACTGTACCAGCTAACATGTATATTTATATTTTCATTTTTATTTTCAGTGACTTTTTACGGCCTATTGCTTTATACTAGTTGTACATCGTATAATGTAGCTTTAGTTGTAGGGTGTCCTCCACGGTTACGGTTGATAGCTTGCACCGAAAGAGACACCGTACAGGACGTTAATGGATGCCGGCGACTCACCCGGAAGCGCCACAACGATAATTTTTCGTGGATAATGGTCCCACGACAAGCTTAAAATTTATACGCCAAGGCTCAAAATTTTTTACAAGTTTCTGTCTTTTTCTCCTAACTATATTTTCATCCCTTGTTGTCTTGTACAAATATAAACAAATATAAGTGCAAGTGACCAACACACCATCGTCCACTTGAGTTGTCACGACGAATTTTACCTTTTCCTCTATTCGCTCTCGTTCGGATTTTTATTTCAACCATTTTACCTTTTTTTCTCGTTCGCTGTAGCTTGCTCGTTGGTCGTAACCTCGTGACATCGTCAACATAATTCTTGCTTGTATTTTTTCTTGGCTGGTTAATTTGTTTTTACTCTTATTTTTTTTTAAATAACTTTTAGGTCTAATCACTGGGTAATTAATGTTTGGGTAATTTATAATTTAACCCTACTAAAAAAAGATTTATTTAGGCTTTAGACGAGGTAGAGTCAAATGGGTGGAGCAGGCAATATAAATTTGATAAGAAATTTTTTTATTAAAAATTACTGTTCATCAACAAGAACAATTTTTCTCATTTTAAATTAAAAAAATTTTTTCTTAATTCTTTATAAAAATGGCAAAACTTTTCAATTATTATTATTAAATATTACAAACTGTCTTTTTTATTCAGGCAAATGATAAAGTCCTAAATTCTGAAGATTACCCGCCATTTTTATTCCATGTTATTTTATTCACTTGAATTTTTTATCAAGCCTGTAACTAGTAGAATTCACGCAAGGTGTAACTGTAATTCTTATGTCTATGTATATTCGTGCATTGTCACGCATTCTCGAACTTAATGCTCCCAAAGGAACATCAACTATGCGCCAGCGCCCACCCTCGCATTGGGATTTGCTTAATCGGCGCACTCTAATTCTCACTCACTCTCGCTCATTTTAGTTGCCTATCTTCAATTTTATTATTTTCGACACTATACTATCCTATAATTATAAAACTAAAAATATTCATACTATAGGCATTAAAGAACACAAAAAAAATTAGTGTCTAGAAATGTAACACGTGAAACGATTTTAATTCAGAACTGAAACCCCATTTTACTTCCAGTTAATAAAATCATAGCCCCTGTTGTTGTTAACGTTCTACGGATAAATTATGCAACCCTTATTATTTTTATTAGTCGGAGCGCAAATTATTGTGTGTACTCCATTATTCACTTAACATTTATCGCGATTTATATTTATCACCCTACAATTTTTTATCACCATGAAATGAATCCCACCCCATTTTATTCCGATTATTAAAATTTGCTCATTCAACTCCTCTATTACTTTTACACTTTATACTCTTCTCTCTAGCCGTGGCCAGTATTGATCCAAGTGCATTTAAATAGCTGAGATTTAAGAGCCTCGGGTGCCAGGATATGATAAAAAAGAAAAGAAACAGAACATAAGGGTTATCCAATTAATAAGTCAACTTCGTTTAACTTTAAAAATTTATTTTTATTAGTTAATATTTGGAGTAACTTTCACATTTTAACGAATTCTAATAAAATTGATTTATCGATTTAATAATAATGAATAATAATCATAATAATGGTTAGCGCGTTGTTTGATAACTTTAATTTATAGCCCTATATAATTTGAAGTCTCAGGCGACGAGTGTATATTAAAATGATTAATATATACCTCTGTTCCTTGTACAAGAGGATCAACGAGGCATAGAGATTTAATAGACGATGTGGTAACTACTTTCATGTGCGACAGTACGAATTTCATGCAAATTTTAATCTTTTTTTTTCGTATAATAAAATTCAACTATGACTTTGATTTATAAATAAAAAAAATCACAATAAATAATAGATAATAATTTAATAATGACTTAGAAAGAGAAAAGAAGTAATATATATTTTCTAAAATTTATGTAGGAGTAGGTAGACTCAAAAATTGAAGAAGTTTAGTGTAGTATCGGATAGTGAAAAAAAATGCTGGCGCGAAACCAAATGTTCCGGGTTCGACTCCCGGTCTGTGCAGTTCTCATTCATTTTTCGGTTTATCTGTAACTTAGATGAAAAATGTTTTCTCTTTACTTATAGAAAAAATAATTCAGATTTCACAAAACGCATGTCATCTTTTGTTAAAATACGGTCTTCTACCGCCTGTAAATCTATGTACTAATATTAAATCTTTATTTAGTACCCAAAAGTGAAATAAACAGAAGAATTATCTGCGGGGATCGTCCCTTCATTTCCGATTACGTATTTTATTATTATATAATACTCTAGAATGTATGAAATAGTAATAACAATAACAATGATATTATTATACCTCGACCTAAGAGAGATATAAAGAGATCGAGATATATCTATGTATTTAATAACATAGTATTTAGCACAATTCTATTCGGTACAGTGGCCCGATTTGATTCTACTGTGTAATTCGGCATTTATGCAGTTTAAATTCCGTGCGTCGATCTCAGCTGCGTAAACAGAATTTACGCAGGATTTAATACGTGGTTTCCAACACCAGATGTTACTGACATTGCGGGAAATTTCAAGAGCTAGTAGCAACACATTTGCCAAAGATTTAATACAAAAATTAATTAATTAATCTGATATGATAAATAAACAATACAAAAAATTTTTGCTTGAAGATGATTAATTGCTGAACAAAAACAACTATAACAATTTTTGATATTTTGAAAAATTGATGGTAATCCTGAGATTCAAGGGTACATTAAAATATTTAAAGGGGCGTTACAGTCTGGTGTATAACTAGTTCTAGTGTTAGTGTTATATAGAACATATGGAATTCTGAGTACTTGAACCGTGGCGCTGTTAATCGTGGTGGATGTCGTCGCGCGTACGTCCTCGTAACGCTTCGAAAGCATCCAAATTTGCGCTATTCACGCACGTGCCGCGTTGGTTTAGTTGTACTATATAATATAATAGCCACTGTGTAGTAGGGATTGGTTGGGTGTCGAGTGTCAAGTTTTGATGCGTTGTGTGCACGCTATGCGTTTCCTGTGACTATCGTCGGTAACAACACACGTGATGGCAGATCGTATATCCTCAAGTTATTATCAAACTGCATGCTCATCAACCATATATATACATACAATACATGTATCCTTATGGCCGTCGGCGAATCACCCCCGTTATTATCACTAGTCCTTCCTATTATTATTACTTAGGGCCTCTTAATTCTTCGGTCAGCCCCCTGTACTTAGCTCATTAAATTGTACATAATTTTTGTTATTTTTATCATATCAGGTTGTTGCATGGTGCAGTGATTTTTTTTATGGAATCTTCATTACCTTTTGAACATTGTCAAGTTAAAATTTATCAATCTGATTTTATAAAAATGTAAAAATTTGAACCTTGTGTCGAAAATTTCAGAAATTCAATATAAATAAATATATTAGACTAAAACTCTCGTTTGATACAAAAATTTTTTTTTGACCTATCGTGGAAAAAAAACATTAAGTAATACATAAGTAGTCGAAATTAAAATCAAAATGTTGTAAGCATTAACTGGTACAAATACACATGTAATATAATCTAAATTATATGTATGTCTATGTGTTATGACTGGAGGACACGTAACCATAAATTGCAGCCAATAATATAATTGTCAAGTTATATTGCAATAAAAGCAACGTAGTATCACGCAAAGGATAAGTTATGCTTTAATTTAGCATTCGAGAAAGGCGACGAGGTAGAAAACAATGTCCTTTTCACTCCTGTCCTCAGTTTTGTGATTAATGGTTATTAGTATTAGTCATTGCTCACTCTCATTACTCATTAGCTTATCTCTCGGTGATTTTTAATTATTTTTATCATTGTGCTGCACGGAAAGAAATAGAGTTAAAATTTTATAATTACACTCGACAATAACAAATAATTATTTTCTGCAGGAAACTGTAAATTTTAATTTATTATTATTAAAAAAAAAGAAGGGCTTTGAAGTGATCAAACTTTTTAATTTTCGAGATCATTCATGTGAAAATTTAAAGATTCTGCGCGTGTAATTGATTTTATTTTATTTCTCTAATTGATTAAAAGCAACTCAAAATAAAACGGCTGCTAAATAAATTAAAACCCGTTCGGATAAAAAATTAAAGATAGTTTTCCAAGCACTTGAGCATCAATGCGCCCAGGATAGGGATGAGTTCTTATCCTCATTCTCTTGCTCGTCGTCTGAGCAAGATTCTTCGACACTTTATCTCAGGATTAATCACGACGATAAAGCGCAAGAGTTAGTATCTAGAAATCACGGATAGGAATTTTAAGAGACCTAGACCAGAAGAAGAGGAGGAAAATATATGTCCTTCCCGTGATTCAGTACTTCTAGCGAATTCGGGCCTACGTAACATTAGATGTTTTATAGTGACGTCTGCTGGTAAAAGACGTATTGCAACTTGCAGACAAAGTGGAGATAAGAGTATATGTAGAAGAAGCTAGCTCGAGATGGAAGTCTTCCGAATCGGGCTAGTGAGTTTCTAAAAGTCTTCCGAGTTTATTTGTTCCCAATGAACAAACGATCAGTCCAGGAAAAGCAAGAAAGAACTAAATCCAAGATTTAATGATGAAAAGCAAAAGAGTGAAACTCTGAAGAGGAAGGGTGTGAGAAGTTAAGGGGCGAAAGCGAAATGGCGTGTAAGGAGACTACTAAACTCCAGATAGGATAGAAGAGGAAAATGGAAGATGGAAGGTGGAGAAGATGGAGATTCTCGCGTGGCTTCCGGATAAACGTCCGCTCGTTCCACGGTGGCTGGCAGCCGGAACCGCTTCAGGGTGCTGAGGAAGAGGACTTCCAACCCTATGTCGAGAGATAGGGTTGGGAGAACTTGAATGCATGTTATACTGTTCTATACTCTATGTTCTATGTTCTGCAATGTAGTAGTTCCATTCTGCTAAAACTCTTCTGCATTGGTGCAGTTACGTAGTAGGTCTACGTCTAAGTCTAGCTTTGACTGTTTCTGTGCTACGTTTAATTCCCGTTCATGGAAAGATAGTTATAGTTGTCGCTCTTATAACACCCACCTACACACACTCACGTTCCAGAGAAGTTGGCTCCTATGTTCTATGTTCTGTGTCCTATCTGCCGGCAGATCCAAAGATGTAGAGCCAACGGATGAGTCAGTATAAATCCAACGAGCCACGACGCTTTGGATAGTTCCTAATTACAATGAAGCGACGTGACTTTGGTGAAACTTTTGAATGGTCTATATCTGCCCCGGAACATCCTTGTCTATGTCACTAATGAACGATTACGATATAGTGTATGAGTTACTAGCAAGCTGCTTTAATATTCGATGACGGCCATGGAATCCTTCTGTTCCTTCCATTTGCTATCGGGGTTTATTCTATACTGGCCAATTAGGGAAAATGATATGATATGATATAAATCTTCTTTTCACTTGGAGTATTTTTAAAGTTATGTCAATGAAAGGATTATTTTGCAGTAGAAAAATGGAATAAATTAAAGTTCTTTGATAAAATTTAATGGTTCTCAAATTGAAAAAAAAAATGAATGCTGAATATAAATCTATCTTTTGAAATTTAATAAAAAAATTTGGTAATTTTTTATTCAAATTTCAGACATTATAACTTTGTATTGTGTAAATCGTAATTGTTTTTTATTAAATAATTTTTGGCTACTCTCGTTAACATTCCTTACAGAATTTAATATTCAAATGTTTTCTTCTCATAAATACAGTTTTGCAGGCATTCAAATTTAACTTGAGTATAAATTTGACGGACATTAGAAATATTTTAACACGGATTAATTTAACGAGAAAAGTTTTAATATATTGAGGATTAAATTACTCTCGAGTTGCGGATATAAAAGCGTTAGAGCATTTTTGATACTCAAGAAATTTTATTATTTTCAACAAAATTTGTTAAATAAAAGTCAGAATTTTTTTAAGCGATTAGTTGAGAGGTTTGATTTAATCAGTGATTAAAAAATCGAAGGTAGCAACAAACAACCAAATGTAAAATAATGAAAGAAGATTGAAATAATTGGGCGTTTAGTGTTTTTTCAAAGGCTGATCAACTATAAATGTGGAAGACAAAACTAAGCTCGGATAGAAGGACCCTGGGAAATCCGATCACGATTAATGGGATTTATCTACACAAACTTGAGCAACTACTATACAGTTACTGAGTGCACACATAGACTTGCTGATGTAAAGACGATTATCAGTGGTAGATTGCTGAATTCTACCATTATTGAGTTTCATATGCGCTGTATATATGCTAGCACTAATGTGTCACTGTAATTCCGATGAGAGAAGCTAATAATTCTCCAGAATACCTACAACAGTATCGTCTCTACAAAAGATAATTACCTTATTGATCGTAAATTCATCAATGATTACATTATTGTCCATCTGTTAATTCTCCGAGTAATCTAAAATTGTGTAGGTGGTAAATCCTCAGTAATCCTTCAATATTTATCTTTTTTTTTTCTTTGTAGCCTTTAGATCAACACAAAATTTCGTTCATTTTCTAAAATTCATCAAAACAATTGAAGAAAAATCTTTTTATTTATTTCCGTTTCAAGAGATAGATATAAATTTCATTCAATCCGATGATTTTTTTTTAATACATAAAACATCTCAAATTTTTTTAAGTGTTATTGACTACCGCTTTATTATTTGAGTGATTGCCGAAGTAGCATGCTTTCATGAGGAAAAAAGTTGTGTAATAAATTTTATATTAAACACTCAAACTCTCTCTTTCGTCATAAAGAAACGAGTTTATGTTATAGTATATTATTATTTATCCTTTTATCATCAACTAATCATTTTATTCGATTACAGATAAAACTCAGAACTCAAATTTGATCATTATTTTATATTTTTTCGTTAATAGATAATTGGCTACTAATTTTTTCTTTGTCCGTGAAAGTCCCACAATTAAAAAGGCCGTTATTTTGTCTAAAAACAACACAAATATTCACCAACACTTGAAAGTAAAAAAAAAAAATGTTCTGTTATTTAATTGGCCAGCAGTCTGATAAATCAAGTGTGTATAATATGCTAAGTATTTCTCACCTCCTACACAGAGGAAGTTACAAGTAAAGTTGAGAGTGTAGGTCGTGTCTGACGGATTTCATCGCCAGTTGGATAAGGGTAGTAAAATATCAGGATAAGTCTTGGCAAACGTGCAACCCTCTTTTCCTAGATATTGCACGTGTTTCGTCGTCTCTTAGCTACACTGAGGCATGTTCTTACTCTTACTCTTATAAGACTTGCTTTTGTGTAAGTTCGGGCGCACTATACTCTCTAGTTATAATAGTTACAGTAATAGTAATCGTAATAGTAATAGTTGGTATGAGTTGGCTGAGTTCGCACATTGCGGAAGGGCACCCCGTGGTGTGGTGCATTTGCATACCGAGTACCGTAAAGTGCGAAACTATTGGCGGAAGGGCGGGATCGTAGATCATGGATTACGGGTTTTCTACCTTCCGCGTCACGTAAAACCCAACCGAGATCGACGTTAAACCATCGGCAAAACGTCAAATCCTACTGATATAAACACACTAACACACACACACACACACACACACACACATACACTTCAATGCTCGCCTGATTAATTTATTATTTAACTATTTTTTATTCAAACATTCATCATTTATTTTATTTTCTCATTTTTTTTAATGTAATTTATTGTGGGCGGGTATAAATTTTTTTAATTCCATTGCGTCATTTTTAATAGTAGAAATTAAAATTTTAATGTAATTATTTCAACTTTTATTAGATGATATATTTCTTTACGTTACCCGCTCAAAATATACAAAATTTATATATATGGCTGTGAGTAACTCGCACCCATGATAATTTGCCACAACGTAGTATACGCTGTACGATCGTAAACATTCACGATGTGACGGGTGTGCTTACCGGCATCAACCAAAAATGGTCCGGGAATAAGAAAGAGCGTGGTTTTATTTTTTATTTTATTTTACACAAGTCGAATATTACATCCAGTTGTACATTCGTGTGCGTGTCCGTGTGCCCTAAATTCAAAAGCATTCGTGTACTTGGGTGAAACACCCTTTAATTATTCTTATCGGTGGCAGGAGATGTCAGAATTAAATGGGGAAGATATGTATCGGAATATCCTTCGTAGCTATGATGAGTCGAAGCTGTCTGCTTGCTTTGGATAAACGTATTCACTGAGAACATTGACATTCATGTGATAATATTTACGTCAGATTATTTTTCTAAATTATTTTCCTGCTTTACTTTCTTATCTTTGAAAACATATTTTTTATGACGAAATTTAATAAATTTTTGTTTGAGCGTGTAATTTTTGAAAATTTGATTTTTATCGGTAAGCTTATAAACAGTTGGCATTAAAAATTTCACTTTAATCAAAAATTGAGTATTAAAATCGACAAATTACGTAATAAAAATGAAAAAATTTATACAAAAAGAATTTTCGACAATTTATAACTAAGTTCTCGTTATAATTTCATCTCCTCAATTATACCATATCGGTATTTATAAAAAAAGTTGGTCAAGGGTTTGATTAATCTCGTCATTACTCTCACAATTAACTTTCATAACTTTTTTTTTTCCAAATAACTAAGCTGCGAATTACTCGTTCCAATCGTGGAACATATTAATGTAATGGCTACTCAACCGTAAAACACTTTTTCTTCACGCAATAAAAAAAAAAAGTACAAGTTTATCTAATAAACATTTACCACACAGAAACTTTCAAATAACATTCAATTTGAAACATCTAGTTAACTTTTTTACAAAAAATATCTTCCGCAATATAAGAAACATTTCTAATAAAAATCTAAAATAAATTTGAATTTTTTATTTTTAATCACATGATTCAAATGTTTTTTCCATCCCTTCGAAGTTATCGGGGCTTCCATTGAAGAACTTTTTTATAGAATTTAATTTTCCTCCAAACATTAGTTTCTTACAATTTGAAATTGAAAATAACTTCTCTTTTTCGTTACTGTACATAAATTTAATTGAATAAGCGACTCTTATTCTTTACATAATAAGTACTTGGCGTGTTTCCGGATAAGGGTAAAAAATGTTTTCCACTCATCAACAGATAATTGCAGAGAAACAAAGTGGTAACTGTATCATAATAAAAATTTAATAATCCGTGTAGTGGATAAAGTAATAATACTAATAAAAAAAAAATTAGACGAGAAACCATAAAGATGATCCAAGTATTGTGTTTCTTATCTTTATCAGAATAATCTCGGTTTAGTTTCTCTTCAGGGGTAGAATGTTAATGGAATTAAATTATAAATTTGTGGCATTAAGAAGGAAGCAATGTGTGCCGCAAGAATGAAACCGGGAGAAGAAGAAGAAGAAGAAGAAGAAGAAGAAGAAAGAGGAGGAGAGGAGTTAAGGAGAGAGTAAAACTTCCGTGGCCGGATCAGCGGTTCAGTTGCATGTACAAGTTTCTCTCATGGGGAAGTCTGAGTGCTCGGATACGCGAATACGCTTATGTGTAGCTGGTTCTTCGTGGCCGAGCTAACAGCACAATGCTAATTATAAAATGTATGGTGATTATTTAACCTGAGCGTGGGTAGTAATGCCTGTGCGGGGGAGTAATGCCTGGTTGTACTACTAGAGCTTCTTCTCGTTCTTCTCCTTCTTTTATTATTGTTTCCCTTCTTTATTCCTCACTACATTATCTCCATGGAGTTGTACACGACGGACAACGAGTACCAGTGTTGCGAATGTCCGTGTGAGTGCAAACCCGGCACTCGTGGGTGTAACGGCCATAAGGGGAATCATTCCACGCCTCCCTCAACCAATTTTCTAATGGCTTGAGTACTGAACAAAGTGCTCTTACCTGTACTGAGAGACACTGAAATTAAGTGGTTTATATATTTTATACTTTGATGTTTGTCGATAATAAATATCCCTCGGTTTATCGTTTTACGAATAAATCGCTTACATTTTTTTTTGTTTTTTTTTTTTTTTTTTAACGGACTTTTAATCATTTATAACGAAAAATAATTGATATAATACACGACCGTTTTAATAATTAGTTAATGCTATTCGCTTGAATTTATTGTTGTTTTTCGTTTACATTAATATATTATTATCATTATAATTCACATCACGTTTCACGTCATTTTAATTAAAATATTAATATTTCAAATATTTATTCAACAACTATGTTATACTTTTAATATAAAATACAAGTGAACGAGTTCTCAATAATTTTCTCTGCAAATATTTACTCGGGAATAACGCTTGGGAAATTAACTATTAATTAAGCGTTAAGTATCGTGTTCAAACAATGCTTTTTGATGTAATTAGAAAATTGGTTATGAATTGAATATTACTTAATTGACATACTTTTTTTAAGTGGATGGAAAAATTTAATTTAGACTTTTTTGAAGGACTTGATTGGTATTTCCAATAAAAATTGGTCATTGAGAAAATTATTTCATTAGTATATATTGAAGAAAAAGTTGATGTTGATAATAAACTAAATGACAAAAAGTAATAATTGCAAATTGTAAATAATTTTAATAATTAATTTATTGTTAAAAGAAAAATATTTCAATCGAAAAATATGACTAATAATTATTGACACATTTGTTTACAAAAAAAAATTAACAAAAGATAAAATTAAAACTTCTTAAAAATGCATAAATCATAATAATTTTTTTTTATTAAAAAACAAAACGTTTGATTAAAAAAAAAAAATTTAATAAAATGTATCAAATCAAATAAAAGTTTCAGAATTTGAATCGAACACGGCAATGTAAAACGTGAATTAAAAATATGAGGTGAATTATTATTTATTCATTTTTCAGGTTTAGTTTTTAAATTGAAATTTATACCTATTTTTTGTTTCGCGTAAAAAATTTCTTCTCCCATTCGCATTCACATCAAGTTTCAATGATTTTATGCTGGTATTATATTAATATCATAGAGCTGAAATACAACAAATATAAAAGGGAGTTTTCGGTGGGTGAGTACGACGTGTAGCGAGGAAAATGCGTAATAACAAAAAAGTATGAGCATCCGTTCGTTAATGGCGTACATCTAAACTTTTTAACGTTACTTTTATTTTTGATACTATACCTTTGCCGGTATTATTTATTTTTTATAATTACTGCTGTTATTATTTTTAGTGTCATTTTTTTACCGGAGCAATGCCGATTTCTAAATCGAATTTCATTGAAACTATGTCGGGAGAAACCGTAGAACCGTACTGGTAATACAATATATCGACAGGTTACGGGTTTATGGGTAGAGAGCGTTGACCTGTATCGCGGGACACATTGTTGTTAACACCACATAAGCTACTTTTGGATTGAGACCAATGAATATATATTACATTTAATTTAACAATAATAGCATTATTCTTATCCGCTGTCAATTATTTAATATTGCGGGCAATAGTTCA
Organism: Cotesia congregata; assembly: GCA_905319865.3. Taxonomy (NCBI): domain Eukaryota; kingdom Metazoa; phylum Arthropoda; class Insecta; order Hymenoptera; family Braconidae; genus Cotesia; species Cotesia congregata. The sequence continues at coordinate 17,127,084 of CAJNRD030001123.1, forward strand.
TGATTACCTAATTATCGTTGAATATTTACGAAAAAAAAAAACTAAATTTGTTCTGTTACTACTTGAATTTTTTTTATAATTTTAAAAGCTAATGAATTTATTATGATTTCTTGTATTTTTAACGTTGTTATTGGACTCCATGTATGATTGCTAAAATCTTTTCTCGCTTTCGACTGTCAAATATATTTAAAATCAAATATTTAAGTAACCATAACTAAATCTAAACGGTATAAAATCAAATCAATTATTCATATCCGTTAAATCAAGTAGTGTATTATAAAAATTATTTTTAGAATTTAGGTCACCGAATTATAATTTATTTTTGCACAATATTTTAAGTTACTTTTATTCAATATCGTCATAATATATTTTATTTTTTTATAATACCCTGTATTATGTGTTTTCTCATATATTGGGTCTGGACCCATAACCTGTTGGATCGCAACATAAGATATAATGAGTAAAATTTTTGAACTAAGACATGTTTTTTCTTAAAGAAAGTTTTTAGAATGATTTTCTTGATTCAAGATTTTTTTTCTCGAATCAAATTAATTTTTTTTCAGTAAATGTACGTTATTGTATTATATAATTGTGGTCTATAGATAACGTTGATTTAACAGCTGAAAATTAATCAAATAAAATAAATTTTACCATTTAGATTGTAAACGAATAAATAAGTACCAATAAAAATTTAACGATTATTGCAAAAATTTAATTTCATTACAAATCTAATACATAAATTTCTTTTAAAATCACGCTGAGCTGATTAATTTATACGTTTTCTTTCATCGTAAAATCTCAAGGTGAAAAGTTTCATTAGCTGGATTGCATAACAATAAATAAACAGATAAGTGAGCAATCTAATCTTCGATAATAAAAAAAAATCATTTATATCAATTTCTCGAAATTTAAATAAGAGAGAATTACGAATTCCATCACAAAGACTTAAAAGAATCTTAGTCCGTTATCTCATTGTTTTTTTGCGTGAGTTTTTCTCGTTTTGGTAAAAGCTCAGTAGTAAGAAGCAAGCTCGGGGTTCTTGAATATGCAAAGGTGAATTTGGAATTTGGATTTACTACTTTTTCTTTAGCCCCCGAGACACGTCGTCTTGGAGCTCTTTTTTCTTTATTCTTCACTCACTCAGTCATTCACTCTCTTGGCTGTCTTTCTCTGTATTCGTCTTTTTATTCACCCCTTGCTTTCTGATCTACTTTCTCGCTTGTCCCTAAAAGGGGAACCGCGTCTCATGACGTTTTTGTTTAAAAATAACGTTGACGCAGTTGAATTTTTTTATCCTCGTTCTTTTTGTTATTTCGCATCGACGTCTACCACACATACGAAATTGGTAATCCTCTTGAGACAAACTGTCGTTTCTCCAAAACTTGATTTCAAACTACAGTTACTTTCCATGTACCTTCAACGTCTACTTTTCAGTTTCCGAAGATCAGAGCATCACACAACTCTCATAAACTCCTTATTTTTTTTTCTCTTCCTTTTTTTCTTCTTTCTTCTCTTTTATACCAAATTATCTATTCATATTATGTTAAACTCAAACTCATTTTAAACTTTAGCTCCAATACATTTTTGCTCTTATTTTTATTCTCATTCTTTCATACGTATACCGTAACATGACACTATATTATATCTGAATTCTACTTTCTGCCAATTATGAAATAGTAAATAGTAAACTCTTTAATCCTCAATCTGCAGAAAGACTAGTAACTTTTTTTTTTACTTGAGCATTAACATAAAAATGAATTGTAAATCGTATATTAACAGTAAAATATTAGTTATTAATCATTCTGATCACAGTTACGAGAATTTTGTTAATATTTATCTTTCTATATACAAAACAATTATTTTTATGTTAAAAAATTGTATTGATTAAGTTATATAGTTATTTTAAACAAAATAAAATTTTACATATGATTCATGATAAACTTTTCGTGAAAAAATTTTCCGACATCGCCCAATATATCTCCATCAGAATTTTTGAGTTGTCTTGATTAAATCCAATAAAATTTTCCAAAATTATTTTCTTCAGCCACAATTTTTCTTTATACTTTTTTTTCAGTCAAATTAATTTTGTTTACTAGTATTGTCTCAAAACTGATTATTTTCAATAAAAAAATCTACTCGTATAAAATTGAATCACAGAAATTTAGCTTCGATTTTACTATCTTTAAATTACATACATTATTTCCTTACTACGTTGTCCATAGCGGTTGTCCGATGAGTCATAAAAAGTCAATAAATTATTTCTACGAAAAATAAGAAAATAACATTTATGTCTCTATCACATGTCAAATCATAATGAAGACAAGTAAGACAACTTAGGGTAAAATCCAATCGAAATTAATTATAAAAACAGTATTCTTCATCGGAAGTTAGCATGTCAGTTCGACATTAACCAAATAACCATGTGCCTTGATAATCGATTCCCACCGATACGAATTTTGTCTCGTAGTAGATCTTCATAACAACCAATAACAACTTTCAAAGCTTAGGTTTTACGTGTACAATTCACATGTACACCTATACACATATTTATATAGCAGAGTTTTAGGTATAGAGGATATCAATGCACGTCGACTTGAGCAGATATCTCACCGACTGGCGCCCATTTCTCATTTCCCGCTGTCGTGGTCGAATGCTCGAGAAATATTGGAATTTACCTATACGGGCAGCATCATACGCCAGCAGACTGAACCATACTACTATTCGCTGTACTCTTCTCGAGACAGCCTCTTGATTCTGATCACGAGTCCCTCACTCTCACAATTTTTATTCACTCTTATCCCTCATCTTTGTGAGAGAATCATTCTTCGCTATGTAGTAGCCCATTCCATTCCTCTCTCTCTCTCTCTATATATATATATATATTTTTTTTTTTATTTATATATAATATACAATACTTATACCCTCTACCTTTACATCAGCTGTGTGCTATACCACTTTTTTTCTCTCTCGCTCTTTTTTCAACTATCTTTTCTTCTTTGGACGTATTTTCTTTCGTCTATTTTCCATGCAATCCTTCGAATTGGCGCCAAGAGAAAGCTTTCATTCGTCGTCAATGTACAGTAGCAATTCTACCGTTCCTATCGAGAATAATGGATGTTATATTTTTACAAAAAATATATATATTTCGTCTGTACATCTGAAAATAAATCTATACATTTATATGTTATGTATTTTGAGCGTTTCTGATGGTTATTTATTCATAACGTCCAACAGTAAGCGACTTGAAATAATTAACTAATATATGACAGCAATGGATGTCGATAAAACCCAAAATATCCTTTCCATATAATAATGTTTAAAAATATTTAAACCTAAATAATTTTTTAAATAGAATAAAAAATACTTTTTCTGTATCCAAAATTTTTTTAAACAGTTCCTTACACTCAGAAAAAAATTCTAATATGAAGCTTGAATTTTTTTTTCAATTCATCTGAAATTAAATTGTCTTGATCAAATTAAAAAAATTTTTTTTGAGCTAAGATTATTATTTTAAGAATAAAATTTTATTTTATGTTATGAATTATAAAAAATAATTTTATAGACCAAAGCTTATTTCAAATCAGAATTACAAAGACATTAATAGAGATACATTGTGAATATTTAAGATGAATCAGCTTGTGATTCTCTGGTGGATTGAGAATAACCCAGGAAGCTAAACGTCGATCGTTATCATTTCTCGAGAGGGCCTGAAGAAATATCTTGCGCGGTGTTACAGCAATTCGGCTGGTAGTAGCTAGTAGGTACTGTCTGCTCTAAACTCTAAACTCTCAACTCTCTAGTCCCAGGTCTTACTTTAGCTGGAATCAAGTAAAGAGAATGAGAAAACGTCCTTAGATATAACCTGATATATATATACGGCTTCTCGAAACTAGGTACTGGGAATCGTTCAACGTCCCCAACGGGATTAAACGTCGTCTCCAGTTCCCTCTGCGGGACAGTCACTTTATAACTACCAAGTGCTGGGTCGCTACTGCTTGGGTATACCTACTCTACTTAGTTATTTATGTACATTATTTATTTTAGTAAATAAATTGATGTGTCAATATTTAATATTAACTACATTCATCGGAATTGGTTGTCATTATTTTTAATTACAGGAATTTATTTTCATTCAAATATAACTACTTGTATGCTTGCTAGTTATTGTATGAATGAAATATTTAAGCGTAAAAATAGCATCTTTATTAATTAAATACTTTAATGAATTTAAACAGCCTGAAGGTTGGTTTATTGCTCGTCAGCTTTTTAAGACAAGTTTTATGGAGTAATAAAAAGTTGGTAACTGGCTCCGCTCATCATTGCGCAATAAGTTAAGAGGAGGACAAATTAACACACATGTATTGCAGTTAAGTGTGTAATGACTCTATACTGCTTGGCCTGGAGAGTTCAGGGCCAATATCATTACATTAGCAATTTATCTATGCTAGAATTATAGAGCAAGTCATTATCAAGATGATATAAAATTGACAATAAATGCCAACAGCTTTTCTTTAATTAATTTTTTTCAATCTACCATTAAGCGTTCTTGGCTTCGTATTTTTCATTATGTAATTGATAATGGGCTATTAATTTACTGTAATAAATATGATAAAAAGAGGAGGACAAGTGTCATACCTTTATAATGTCTTGATCTATGTCAGATCATAAAATAATTTGATTTTTGATTTAAATAACTAAAAATGATTTATAACGATGATAATCTCTTTTATTTATTAAAACGACTCATTAGTTTTTTTTTTAGTTTTGAAATTTTTAATCTGATTACCGGTAATGTGAATAGAAGTTGTAGAATCTCCAAAACGACATCTAGCGAGAATAAACTGAAACCTCGACGCATTGCGCTCCAATTATGCAAAAAAACTATAAAGTAAAGTGAATACTTGACCGTTTGCATCTAAATCAGGCCGAAGAATTCGACAGTAGAAAACTCGTTTAAGTTAATCCGGATTCGGTTCATCTCGTCCTTTATCTTTATCCTTACCTTTATCTTTATCCTTAACTTTGTCTGGTAGTAGGTTCTTGAGACGGGATGTCTCGAATCGCTGTAAGAAGTCTGTTACGTTTCAAGATCTCTAAAGTCCGTGATGGTTTCATTTCTCGAGTATTTTTTGTTACTTTTTTGGGTAACTCCTCGAACAATTGGAGGAACCTCGAGTAAGCCATTCTACTTCGATTACTCGGGTGACGACTTTTGGTTTGCTAAAGAATATATAAACTTGAAAGGGAATACTTTACTACAACTATTCTACTATCACTACTACAACAACTTACTCTAAAACCACGAAGTTAGAGCTAGGACGACGATTCTTTTTATTTCTGATCGCTCTGTGTGTTTAAACTGAATTCACAAGTTTCATTTTTATTTTTATCTATCTATAAATTTATATACCTATACACAAGCCAATCGAACAATTGTTTTGTCTTCCTTGTTCTTTTTAATTCGTTCGCTTTTTTTCTCTTTCAATAATACTTATATCGATACAACGGCTACACTTTCATTTCTCTCAATACTTCTTCTTTTGAAAGCTCTTTTCGACAATTCAATACTTTTAAACGTTAAGAGGATTTTCAGAGTAAATACATCGAAATTATTTACTATTTTACTTCAATAAATAATCAGATATTTATTTTTATAAGTAAATAACATCAAAAAGTGGTTAGTTAAAAAAAAATATTCTATCTTAAAAATAATTTTTTTCAAAACATAAAAGGTTTGTATATATTTTTTGGGTACATGCCTTGTTTTGAAAAAGATCACAATTTTTCAAAGTAAATTTATTAAATAATCTGAAAAATTTTTTACCTCAAATTAATTTAAAAAATCAGAATTAATCACTCGCTAATAATTTATGAGTCATTGAATTCCAACTCAGTGCAATAAAATATTTCAATAATCTTTCATCTGCATCCCAACAGTACATCTAGAAAACAATAATAATATTTTTTTCAATAAGTTAGTATTAACGACTTTGACAAGTTACTATCTATAATGCTTTTCTTAAAATCTTTTAATACTTCATCGTCGTCGTCGTCGCACTTTTAGCACTAAAGACTAGTCTCCAGACTCGACTTGTGAAGCTTCCAATAACTCAAGAATCAATCGATGAAATATCATTTTCCATCCTTTAAGAGTAAGAGTCTGCAGACAGTCTCCTCGTTTTCTCAATTCTCAATATAGTACTACCACGTCAACAAATACAAACTCAATTCTTTTATCTACCTCAATATATCTGTACTTGAGAAGTATTAAAAAGTTCACGAGATTTAATATAATATCTACACCTACACATAACGGACACTATATCTAATTCCTCGATACGTGTTAAATGTATATTATTCAGTAGTCTACAGTCGATCTTCAGATTCACTAATCGTTAACAATCATTAAAATGAAAATTATTATGTTATTTTTTCTAATATGTTTATTTATTTTCTTAACAGTATACTTCATATGTAATTCTCGGATGCAAGAAATTTATTCGCCTCAATAGGGTACGAATCACGTGCAAGAAAGTTCGTGTCTTATTTCAGATTGTTCGCAGTGATATTGTACGAGTAAAGTATTATTATAAGACCTAATGACTCACGCTCGGTAATAAAATTTCATATAAGATAATACGAGTATAAATGCGCAGCTATAACTGCGATTCCTCAACAATGTATGTACAAAGATATCATAAAAATGGTCATAATAATAATAATGATATATATTACAATAATACTACCTTATAATAAAATATATCGTGAATTGAATTTATATTTATACAGAGAAAGTGATAAAAATTATTGCCGTTACGTGACATTTAAAAAAACATTTGAGTACGCGTTTTATCACGCGGATCGCAAACCATTGTAATTCTGCTTATTATCGTTTAATTATTGATATTTTTTCTTCTAATCATAAATGAAACGAAGATGATTATAAATTATGATGGATTTATTCATGAGTGCAACGATAGCCAGTAATGATGATAATCACCGTGAAAGTCGCGATATTATATTGTATAAGCACATCAAAGGTCTCCTATTGTTTGGGTGCGTCACGTGACATCACTCTTTACGACGGAGATCATCCCATTGTGTCCTGTATAAAAAGAGCGAGCTTTAACTATGTTGATATTTATTATCTCACTTTTTTTTTATTTTACTTTATACCGTTATTAAATTTTTTTATTATATTAGAAGATAAAAATTATTGACGCTCGTAAGACTTCGGATCTTCTTCAATTTCCTATAAAAATTTTATTTTCTCTTAATCTACGCAATCATAGTTGAACGTTAGTAATTAAATTTCGGGATGCCGGTATTTTTATAGTCACGTATTTCTTATAATTTTCATCGAATAAAATTTTTAATAGGTAGATTACAAGAGTTAAATTGAAAATTTATAGTCTTGAATAACAATTTTTCTATTTTTATTGAATTATATTCCGTAAAAAATGTATTATATTAGGAAACGATTTTTTAAAAATAAAAGCGTTAGTGTTTTAGTGTAAAATTAGATCTATGAATATTTGATCAAAGATTATTTTTTAATTCTGACCGACTTTTAAATCGATTTATCACTGTAATGACTTGAAAAAAATTATTTTAGTCAAAGAAACCGGTCCTGTCAATAACCTTTGTGATTGTATTTTGAAAAACATTATTAATCAATTAGATTTTTTTTCCCCAAGTTGATTACTCTCATAGAAAACTCTCCTATAAAAATAACGATTAGAATTTTTTTTATTTACTTGTAAGTCTTATTACGAACAAAAATTTAAACCAATAGGTTAATATTTATTTTTCTTTCAATTAATATAATTTTTTGAGATTATTCTTCATCTTAAATGCATACTTAATTACAAATAGTATCTTTCTATAAATTTAAAATGCAAAATTACACTTTTATTCGCCATAAAATAATTAAATTTCAAGAATAATAAAATAATTTGATTATAAGATAAGTAAAATAAAAAAAAATAAAATTTTACCCCAATTAAATTGTACTAATTACGCTCATAAGATAATGAATATTAATGCAGTAAAAAGTAATTAAAATTTTTTCCATCATTTCATTTCAATTAAATGTAATACAGTAACAGATTAATTGAATAAAAAGGAAAAAGTGAAGTAGCACAGCATAGTAATAGACTAATAACCAGTAACTAATAATAACTATTAATAATTGAGTGACATGACCTCTGAAGATCCATTAACGCGCTAGTTACCTCGGGTTACTAATTTTCCAAATATAGAACCGATTTAGATGATTGACCACAGTGAGTAGCTTCTGAGGAACTCAAAGTGACGGCGGTTGAAGGACAAGAAGAGCATAACGAGGGTAACGCGTGATAGTTGAATAAGCAAATCTCTCTCTTCTCTCCCACTCCACTTGTCTCGCTATTGGTCATGTTCCCGTTATTACAGTTACTATACATATTAACCGCTAGTGCATTACTTTAACTATTCGATCAACTTGAAAGCAACTACCGACATTGCTTCAGGCTTCAGCAGGCTAGGGTTGTAATAATACGTGTCAACCATTTCTACGTACACATCCTACATCTCCACCTTCTACCACCTTCTCCTCCTCCAGCATCTCTTCATCTACAAGCTACAATCTACATCCTGCATCCCTAACGTCATCGACTACAGCTTCCTCAATAGTTAACCTTGTCAAATACTAAAGGCCGAAGTTTAACTATCTAGTTAATATAATGAAAGTACTGTTAAAACGATCTTGTTGATAAACATTATATGTATCCTTCTGTTATGTCTATATGAAATATGCTGTCGACATCAATAATGTGTAAGCTTTCAAACTAATAAATTATCTCGAGCACAGAGTGAGCTATTGTAGACATCAATAGTCTCCAGTAGAATCTTAGATAGAAAAGCTTTTGTTAGATTTTATTAATATGAGGTATGCTTCGTTTAAATTATGAAGGTCTTAGAGCCAAAATATTGGAAAGTTACCAAATTACACTCAATTTAGGGGATTTCTTCTTTAAACGATACCAAAGAAAATTATGACGTAGTTTCTTGACTGGGGTCGTAAAAATTGGACTATATTGTCTGATAACTTGATCTCTGACGGGTTGACAGAGAAACATAATCCTTGGAGGTCGTAATCCTCTCATAGCAATGATATTAAAGTTGGAAGTATCTTGTGGATATGTCAGAGCTAAATTTAATTCTTTTTGATTGAAGTTAAACGATTTTACTGAAAATAGTTGAATTATATTAAATTTATCTTCAAAAATAAAAATGTTTTCGTAAGTTTCTAAAATTATGGATTTTTTTCTCGGTGTTTGTTTTTCAAACAATTTATTAATCGGTTTTTATCTTTAAAATTTTATGAACAAGAAATGGAAAACATAAAAATAAGAAATGTTTTGTCTTGTCATTATAGTTGTTCTTTCTAAACAACATATCCTTTTACTTTAATTATTCTCAATATTCGATCATTAAAGTTAATAAAAACTAAAAATAGTATCCCGATATTTTATAACTATTTTTATGGCAGTATTTCTTTGAAATGTTTAAAGCTCATTCGCGTTAACGGGTGTGAATAAAAAAGTTTAATATCTCATGTTATTTTAGTAGCACTTGACGTTATCGTGGGTACAGCAAACTCCGAACAATCTTTTCGCGTAACACAGAAAATAAATAGCGAAATTTTTACGGATGATGACGTTTGAATTTAATACAAATACTGTTTACTATTGTTGGGTTCAAATATCTTTTATACTTTATTATTAAATTGTACTTCTTTTTATATTTTATCTCATATATATATATATATACAATGACAGTGGACTTTGTCTCTGTTGCGTCCATTACGTCTATTTATCTTTATTTAATAGTTTTTTCTCTGTTCTTTGTTTCAGGTAATTGGATTTAATATTGATAGTAATAGCGAATGTCCGTGCATATTCACTACAAAGCAACAGCACCAACAATTACCACAATTTGAGCTTGGATCGCATTCTGTAAATGCCTTGCCCATGCTGTTGCGTTGGGAAACTACGCTACTCCCTTTACTTGCTTGCCGTTATGATGATTCGACACTACTCGGATATTCTGGATTCTATTTACTGGTACTACACTCGGAGATTAGACCACTGACTCGAGTCAAGATCTTATACTCGTGTTTGCTTTTATGGTCATTAGTTATTGGTAATCCAAACGATTTCGATAATTGACCATTGCTTTTAACTTACGGGAGTATTTTTTGCATCCCTCGAACACTAGAACTACTCTTTACTCACTTAAAAATCTAAAATCAAGCTTAGAACGCATTTTTTACATTTATTTTTTAGTGAAATGGTACAAGTACACTATTTTAGTAAACAAAAAAAAAAAAAGAGCCAAAATCTTGAAACAAGAATACCATTTTGAAGAAAATGATTTTCTTCAGTCAAGAGAATAAATTCTTGGGACAAGAAAAATTTACTTAAATCAAAAATAATTTTTTGACTCAAGAATTTATTCTCTTGACGTAAGAAAATCATTTTCTTCAAAATGGTATTCTTGTTTTAAGATTTTGGCTCTTGAGTCAAGTTAATTTTGTTTATCAGTGTATATATGAATATCCAATTCATTAATTGTTCATATATGCATAAAAAAGCTCTATTATTAAACTTAAAATTTTTTTTAAATACCAGTTTACCAAGAAGTGCTAAAATTGAAAACAAACAAAGGTTATTAATGAAAAACTAACGCCCCAATACATCTTATATTTGTTTAACTGATTATTCTCACTACGAAGTAAGTACTCAAGGCATCAAAGCATTCATGTTTTAATTTACCAAATGTTATGTACCTTTCTCTTAACATTTATCCGCGACGATTTGAGCATTAATTATGTTTTTTGTCTAAAAAAAAAAAATAAGCTGGAAAAAACCGTGAATCGCTGATGAACGATCAAGGCTTTACATTACGTGGGCGCAGAGATTATGATGCGGCGATTCACAAGATTGCTTCACCCTCAGGGTATAAAAGACGGCTTTGTGTTTAGGATTTCTTCAGACCCGCGGCTCCAGAGATTCATAACCGACATGCTTCCGCGTCTTACAGCGTAGAGCACTAGATTATTCTCTTCTCCTTCTTCTTCTTCTTACATGTTTGTGTGTGTATGTGGTATATTATACATCATGGTAGGTATTAGATATTTGGCTTGGAATAGTTTCCACATTATGCTCCGAGGTTGTTCGATAAAATTCATTCAACGATAGAAAATCGCTTACACGATTACACTCTTGTATTTCCATTATCATAATACTCTTATGCTATTAAATTTAATTTTTTATTGATTTATCTTTCTATCCGCTACGATATTTAGGGGAAGCTGAGATAGAATGGGAATTTAGAGTTTTTTTATCGCTTTAAATTGTGTAATCACGGTTGAAAATCGTTTTGATATTTAAATTCGGTTACGTAAAATACAATATAAAAATTAATTTACTTTTTCATTTAATAACGTTGCGTTTTACTCATAATCGTAAAAATAAAAATTTCATTTTTCACTCGGTAGTAAACGTTTTAAAAATTATTGTAACTCAATTAAATTTTTTACTTCTACAAAAAATCAATGTTCGGTTTCCAACGAAAATATTGTGTACATGTAAAAAAATCACTGATTCCATAGAAAGAAAATTGCCAGCAACAACAAACAATATATATTTCAAGTTTAGATAACAAATTTCATTCGTATTGTTAATTAAAAACATTTCGCAGATTCACATCATACATAACCATTTATTTATTTAACCGTTTTCACGTGAAACTTGTATTTAGTGTGTACGTTCAATTATACATGTAACACCCAACTGAATCTTCGGGAAAAAAAAAATAAAGTAAACTAAAATAAAAAAAAGTATTTGAATAAACTCTCCATCAGATCGTCCGTTGACAATGTCATTCGGTAATTGTTTTCCAAATTGTTGCGTAATTGAAAAAGGTATTTTCCTATATTCGAATTGTATCGATACCATACTGCACATTGATTGAAAAAACGACTAAATTTTATTAGTACTTAAATTTAATTTTTGTTTAATGTATATTTAAAAAAAAAAAAGGTGAACAAAATAAAACGAGTGAAATGAGATTGGGCAGGATTCCAGCGATTGCGTTCCATTCGCAGGATGATGTGATGAATAAACGATATACACATCGAACATACACAACAGCAAGATGCCAACGGACGATAATTATTGAATGAGTGCCGATGGCAAGAGCTATGCTGAGGATATCGCATTTGTTTTGCTTTATCGACATGGATATATCGATAGGACGGAATACATGTTATATGTTATGTATATAATATATGTATGTACAGAGAGAGCAAGAGAAAGAAAATGTAGTTCTCTTTTGCGTACTATCAATCTTCGTTGTTGTTGTCATTGTCGTTGTTGTTGTTGTTGTTGTTGTTGTTATTGCTGGGTAGTGCAGTAGTCAGTCAATCAGCCACCTGGTACAAACAGCATACATACAATCGTCTATTAATTTACCGATCATTTGTCGATTTAAAGCTGAAGCGTGTGACAGGTCTTGCGTCTAAACAAGTAACGTTCTTCTGTTTAGATTTATTTTCTCGTAATTGTTTTTATCATGAATTGAAGTGATCTCCAGATTGGAAAACAATTTTATACTTCACTTTGGTGTGCTCTACTCACACTCTCGCCGGCCTCAGCTTCTAGCTCACATCTCTCATCCCCGATAGTGTGTAGCGTATGTACCATAGATTTTTACCCCATTCCAGCTCAGTGTGTTGTGTCGATATTGAAATACGATATTCAACAAATTGTTTTGACGCATTGTACCTTGATGAACCAACGTATTCTTCCATGTATTCGTTATCCAATATTAAATTTTCGATACTCCAAAATAATCGTATTGTTTCATTGTTGTAATGGTCAAAATTCATCAGGTATTAAATTACCTATTTAACATACAACCAAGTGTTAGTTATTTAAACTCATGAAACAGGGAGAAATTTTTCAATGTAATTAAAAGGGATTGTGTTGACAATTTATGAACATAAAATTTTATCTACACGTTTTTATCAGTGTAAATTTCGTTAGAAATCTAACTATTGTAAGGTAAAAGACCCTATTAGTGGCACCTTTAACTCCTATTAGTGGCACTTTTTTTTTCAATGAAAAAATGTTCTGCTTGGAATAAAAATTAAAAATTTTTTTTGATCTTAAAGATTAGAAATAATATATTCATTATTGAAATTAATGATTTTATTAATTGAATAAGTATTAAAATCAAAGAAAGTGTCAGTAATGGGGTCCCCGCCACTAATGGGGTCTTTTACCCTATTTGGTTTGATGACGGAAGTTTTCTAAAATTTTGCCATATTAGATTAGTTTTATTTACATTTGACTTCTTATTTTATGCTAATTTTTTCCATTTTAATGATAATTTTAAGTTGATCCATAAAAAAATTCCCTAGACCAAAAATTAACTATCTTTTTATCTTCATAATTTGCCGCCCTGAGAAATCTGATTCTATTTCGGCTGCCGATTTTTTTTTTTTTGTCGTTAAAAGAAACCTACAGGGACTTGTCCTAGAAATTCATAATTCTAATTGGTATATATGCTTGTTCATACAGTAACAATGAGTAATGCTTGTTAGAAGTTGGACAAGAATAAGAATTTCCAAAAATACATAAAGCATTCCTCGTAGTGATATATGTTATATTAGTCACTTTGTAAGTTCGTTTAAAACACCATGTCGCTTACTTCAAAACAGTGAGCAGCTTGGGATGGTCTTGCACCTGCAATTTCCCCGTCACGGTTGTGGATATTATCTATGGGCGTTCTCCCGTATGTCCGTAGATACTATTCCCGGGCGTGGAAACGGAGATAACACGGCTCTGGACTTTGGTATTACGCGTGAGAAAGGTAAAAGCTCTGGTACATACATAGACATACATACACACACATATTACACTCAATACGTGTATACCTTGCAGTGTGCATGTAAGTGAACAGCAGCGGGATCGGTAATACCAGAAAATTGGTTTAATTTCGCGGTGCTACGGAGATAATTGTGCACTACAGTCGCTACCAATTGATCTGAACTTTTATAAAGAAGCAATTAACGCGATAATTTAATGCTTTATTTTTTAATCGCTGATGACAAAATTCCATTTTTTGTTTATTCTGCTTATTCTTCGTTTATTTAAAAAACAGTCTGAAGATTAATTAAAAAAGTTAACTGTAGTTTTTAAAAATCGATTTATTCAAGTGGATTGCTGGAGAGTATTTTTCTCAATGAAAATCAAGTGTCGGGCTTTCCGAAAGTATAAAGAAGGATTATGGAATAGACTTTGCCCTCAAGCATACCCTGAAAGCCCTTTCCGACCAACACAGCTCTCAATCGTTAAAAAAAAAAACAAACCGCGTAATACACTTGACAGAAAACACTCTTAATTTCCTTTTTCAATTCCGCTTTTTTCTGTCCTTCGGTTACATTCTACATTTTAATAATTACCTCTTGCTCGGGTAATTATCATGCAGAATTTTTTTATAGTTCTGAAAGAATATTTTTGTTAACTAAAGAAATTTTATTAACAAGAGTTTTTACTTAATTAAAACAATTTTTATTATCAAGAAAGCACCACGGGATAAAGGCAGACCTTTTTTTAGAGAAGATGAATTATAAAGGAAAAACAAGGCGGTAAATCTTTAAAAAATACTGTTATAGAAAATTATTGTTACGCTTTAATCAAGAGTCGGCTTCACTAATTTGTTATTTACCATCAGAAGAATCAAAAAATATCAAAAACAAAAATTAACAAAAATAATAATATTTCTTTTAAATCAAGTATTTTTTTTTCTTCAATGTATTTCAACACTTAGTAAAAATGGCGATGATTTGTCAATTATTTACATCAATTGTCACTTATCTAGTTGATTTATTTAACGACTGATTCAGCGTTGATTGACGTGATTCCTCATATGTCGAGCTCTAGTTACATCAAGGATCTATTTGAGGAATCGTAAAATCACAAAACATAAAAATTTAGCATCTGTTACAGTGTATCAGTCTGTGAGATCGTATAAAAAATCCCATCAAAATTTAAACTCAAACCCAAGTACAGGCGGAAGATTTATTTTTATAAAGGCATAAAAAAGTCGTATTATAATAAATTTTATTATTCTTTTGCTTACACGAATCCTTTCATCTCTTTGAATGCCTGCATATTACTTTTATTTGTTGTTTGCAAAATAATTTATTCATTTATTTAGTTGTTTTTTCGTTACATTTCTGTGTTGACATGGTTTATACGGGTAGCCAGATGGAACACGTTTAATAGAAAGAGTGTACCAGCAAACGCTTCGTTGTCTCTGCAATACTCTGCAGCTTTGCTAGCAATGCTGGTGATGAACGATGCAACGATAAAATGTGGCAGGCCCCAACCGTCAAGACTGTGACAAACTTGCTAGTTTTTGAGAAATTATTCCCGCTAGTCGTTTAATTCTTTTCAGATTCCATTAATATTTTGTATAGATTTATTTTCAAATTCTGATTATTAATTTACGGAAAGATTTTTCACCGACACAATTTTTGATGTTTTTCTTTATATTGCTCTCGATCGATCATTTGAGCTTCGAATTTCCATGCAACATAAAAAGTTGTATATATTTTGAACCAGGATAGCAGTTTAATCGGAATATTTACGATCAAATCGTTTGAGGGTACGTGATGGCACGTCTTCGCAATTTGGAAAATGCAAGCTGGCCAAAATATAAAACCACATTCACGTATTCCTGGAAAATGGAGAAAGTGGAGAACACGGGCGTAAAAGTGGTAAAGTAATAGAAGAAAAAAGTAGGAGTGGATTGTTAGGATTTTCCTGCATAGTATTATTATTTTTTGTTCCACTACCGCGTATTCTTACATAACAGAGCACCAGAAACTTGGCTTTAATATATAAACGTTATACGATTCTCGTGTCGTTATTATTGCATTTTCGCGAGGAACATGATTCCGGTTAGAGAAGTAAAGAAGCAAAGTAAAAGCAAAGCATACTTTCATGTTTGTCATTTGACTGGATGTCGTTTGTTGTTTGTCGGTAAGCCCCTTATACTATATAATACCATTCTACTATACCACTGTTCTCTCTTACTATCCTAGTTCTGGAGAGGTTTAGTGTCAAATTCCCCGTTTATACTTGGCCGTTGACAGCCACTGCTCATTTTGCAGTATTATATGATATAATACGCTCATATATATCTATACATATAATAGTGATGATGATGAGGAAAGAGTAGGTGAGAGTAGAGCATGAGCAGAGTTATGACGAGGTGATGCGAAACAGACGACACATTATATATGTTGAAATGCAGATGCCTGAGGCATGGAAATTGATAATATATCATGTTTTTCTATCACCCGTCGAGATTCCACGCCCGGATTAAATGTCATTTATACTCATTATATTCTCGTTTAATTTACATTTTCCTTTTTTTTTTTTTAATATTACTAACGATGTTCAAAAATATTTTTGTTAATTGATTTACCAGAACACTGAGTTAAAAATCTGGAAATATCCACGCGCTTTTTCAGTTAAAGAATATTTTTTTGTTTTTTAATGGCACTCACTGGTGAAAATTTTTTGTAAATTCAGTTATATTTTGATTACACGTGATGTACAAATCAGATATTGAAAATCAGTCTAATAGATCAGATTATTTTTCGTTTATTGTCATTCGTTATTAATTAATTGATTTATCAAATTGACCTTCAGTCGTTATTATATACTACATAAAAAAAAAAAGAAAAATAATAGTCTTGTTAATTAATTAGAGAAAATTGTCATTAATCATCAGTGATAAAATTAGAGTAGTGTAGATTGATGAAGTAATAGCTGACAAATAGGACAGCATGCAAGAAAATTACTTGTTATCACGTGCCACGATCTATTTATGCGTTTCATTGGATTAAATTGTATCCCATGCCTTCCTTCGTTTGTCTTTGCATCTCTCTTGCTCATCGGTTCGCGTGCACCCTTTTTGAAACCCCGCTCAGCTCCTCAATACATATATACATATATCTTATCTACATTATTGTAACGGCACTCCTGCGATTAAATTCATCGGTAAGTAGTAAGTACTACCTTTATGTGTATACACGATTCAATTAATTGGTTATCCTTTATTTCATTTAATTACCAAAGTACTTCTATAATGTACTATAATATTTATTGTTCCTAATCTTAAACCACGCGCTGCTTGTACATCTACTGATTTTATTATGCATGAAAAAACTATTTTCTATAATGCATACTTTTTCTCGTAATAAGGAATAACTTAAGGCACACCTGGTAAAGTAATTTACATTCATTCGATAAAAAAAAACTTAATAACTAATAGATTCCATAAAATCTTTGTATTCTATAAAATAATTTTTTTATTTTTTTTTTATTTTGGCTCTATCATAAATATATGTAAAAGAGGTCAAAAAAGTTTTAACTTGTTTTGTTCTAGAGCAATAAAATTGCAAAACAGTTTATTTTCGCATTCCTAGAATCTAATTTCACGGGAATTCAAATCGCAATCTTAAGTATACACACTAAACATAGAAAGAGAAAAGATCCAGAGCATGATATTACATCTATATATATATATGTACAGTTGACTGTATACACTTGGTTCCTTTGCTCATACTTTTTACACATTTTATTCCTTTGTCATTTTTGTTTTTTGCAAAAAAATTTATGCATATAATATTATTACTAAGGAATTTGTCAAAAGAATTTGATCTTTTTTTCTCTTTAGATAAAAAATTTATGAATTTTTTTATTAGGCTTGTGTTTTTTACCAACCGAAAGAATTTCTTTTTGTCACTAGTTAGTATTTTTACTTCACAAAAGTACACGATAATTTTATAAAAAATTAATTTTTAAAAATTCGAGAAAAAAATTGTTTAAAAAATTATAACTGGATTAATTAATTTTTTCGCAATTAATTACAATGATATATAAAAATAAAATAAAATCATAAATTAATTATTTTAATACCATAAATGAAAAAATGAATAAACTATTCAGTGAATATACTGAAAAAAACTAAAAAAAAAGTTTTTGTTCATTTTCGTACTCGGCAAATAAAACAGAAATATTAATATTTAAACAGTGGAAAGCAAACAAACAATGAATTACGTTTAAAAACTCGGTCTACCCTACCAGCGCCCAACAAATTTTATCTTTCAGCAATATATGTACAAATATAGTACCTAGCATCCCCGTACCTACCCGTTTCCCATGAGTAAATACAAATACAAATCGTTATAGAAGGTTGAATTGTAATGTTTCTCACTGGTGTAAACCATTTCATGTCCACTGAGGGTCAGAGAGAGAGTGAGAAAATGTTTCGGGTTTTTCAATATAATAGTACAGTATACTTGTAACTCAGCTTTAATGATACTTTCGCGATGAGATTTAACGTAATGGAAATTTTACAGAAAATAATACTCTCCTGTTGGTACGCATAAAGTGCACTGTCAATAACAAATTTATCTACATCAATAATTTTATTTGTTAAATGTATCATATCCACCCACACATGTACCTACATCTCCATGTTCTATAAAAGTGAATGCATACGGGTCCGTGTAATCTATTTATTAACAAACATATGTATTTTAAATTTATAATCGGATTTAATGTACATTTGTGTACTCGTGTAATTAAAGCAAACTCAGCTATATGTTTCTCACGATTCACGACACCCAGCACACAACATATTCAAGGAATTATGGACACAAGTTTGCTCTGGTGTCAACCGGAATATAGAGTACATAAAGTGCCAAGAGGGAGGGGGAGGGGGTTACTATATGGGATACAAACTCTGAGTCGAGCTAAAATAACTAATATAGAGATCGCCTAGACCATAGGAGGTCATGTTATCATCATATGTATAACTTATATATGACACGTGTGTGCGTCCCGTTTGTCTAACTTGGGGATAACTACGTTAGATATTTTGTCAATGCTTCAAAAGGACGAATGAAACTATAAATATTACTGTGTTTATATTGGGGTGGTTCATTTTATAGAATTATAGGCAATTAAACTTGGCACATTTGAAAAATCAATTTTGTAGAAAAAGTCGATTAAACTTTATTAAATTGATATTCTAAATGCATTTTTGGATAAATCAAATTTTCATTACAACGTTCGTTGTTTAGCGATAGAAGTAATGAAATAGCGAAATTTATGTTTGAAAAAATTTCTTTATATCATCAAATATTTTCCGACATAAACACCCGTTATGTTTCCCTCAGACTCATTTGTGTATTTTACAATATTTTATGCAAGGGTGTTCTTTCTCACAATTGTCGGATTTTCATTTATAAATTCAAGAATATGTTTTCCATACTTCATTGGTTAGTAAAGCTCTTTTTTTTTTTTTTAATAACGACCCATAGATTGTAAATCCGCTAATATTTTCAACTTGTATGGATTGAATGAACGAGAGGAGATGAGCCTCTTTAACCTCTTTAAATCTAAATTTTAAAGCTGGCTCTCGAATTCTCGTTACCAAACTGAAAACATTTTACTAAAGTAGAAAAGCAGAGCGACAGTAAAATAGCCAGGTTTAGAGCCACTGCAATTTTTCTGTTAACCGGTATAGTTGTAAATGGGAAAAAGTTTGACTCGGAGGCGAAGCGGATGATAAAAAAAGTTGTTAATCGGCATTAAATTTTCCAGTTTTTTGTTTTATATTAAATTATATTTTATGATAGCTTGGAGATTTTAGTACCTAATGCATGTATTTAGTTACATATGTCCCTTAAGTTTATTTATTTATTTATTTATGAAAACGTTATGTAAAAATATTAAAAAGTGAGTTAGTACTATTCGTGGAAATGGAATAAAAAATTAAAATGCCCGTGCTTAGTCATTTTTAGCGATAAAAATCTAGGTAAAAAGTCGCATGTGACTGTTACAATATGTTTCCCTACACAAGTTTATCTAATAATAATCTAAATCAACCTACTCTATGTTCTACCTTGCTGCCTACTTTCCTGCCTAACTAACTGGCTGGGTATATAACCACCGCAATAATTATACAATGTAGGACAGCGTATAGCAGATGGCTTTTGTTCTAAATCACCAAATATATATCGCATGTCAGGCTATTACAGTCATTTATTATTGCCAGATGATAATAAGTTATAGGTATAGATATCTCTGACTTGTGGTCGTATAGTGTTACACAAATTATAGTATTAATTATGTAATTACATTAAATGTATAACGGTAAACAGAGAGGATAAAGGCTGATTAAATTAGTACAACCCAAAATTGTAAAAAAGTAACGGTTGAAAAAATACCAACAGATGGTTTTAAAATAGTATTGTTACGAATTCTTCTTCAAAAATAAATTACATTAAAGCCCACTTGCTGTACAAAATTAAATTCAATTTTTAGGTTAACTAGAATTCAAATTTACGCGCGCAAGCGCGCGTCTGACTATAGACTTTGCATATATTTTCATGCTTATGATATATTCGACCAATCACGTTGCGAATAGTTTGATGCCACATACATTTCATCTCAATTTTATATTAGGATTATTTAGAGTATCAAATTATTAAATTAATTTTTTTAATTTATCATCATGATCTTCAAAGAAATATTTAATATTTTTAACAGATTAAAAAAAAATGATTTTTAAAATGTTGAATATTCAAATATTTCCCGCTTTTTTTTTAACCACTCAGCAGTTAGTAGCAATGACAGAAACTCCATTCTGTGCTCACACCGCCATTTTGTCTTCAACAAGATTTATAATTTTCCAACGTCATTTTTTTAAATTCAACTTTTTTTTCGAAGTATGAGGAGTCATAGCATGAATAAAATATCATACGTTATTTAGAAGTTAAATTTTTTATCTAAGGGTACGAAACGAGCTAATGACCAAAAAAGTACACTTAAAGCAAGACAAAGGAAAAAGAAGTACTAGATACCCGAGAAGAAAATCCAGTACATGTAAATTATGTGAGAGTTGTTTCTCTTATTCGGAACTACCTTTTGAATCGACTAAAATGGCAATTGAGCTTGGTTCTCGACGGTGTTAAATATTCAAAAGGGGCAATGTGAGTAATTGATGGTACTTGGTTGATCTCCTTTATCGATTAGAAGTTAAATAACAGGTTACTCTTATCTGCCGACTAGCCAGTGGCTCCCGATGATTAGACTCTAAATTTTTCCTTAATTACTCACTCGTCAGCGTTTTCTTCCAGCAATTATTTTCTTGTACTAGCGTTACCCGCTTCTCGTTAATTATAGAGCAGTATTATATATCTTCCCAAACGCTGAACGTTCCAACGAAATCGTTGGAGAGAAAAAATATATTATCGGGATCTCTGAATGCCTAAGATCTTTTTCAGCATTCATAAACCTGATGAATTAAATTAAACACGGTTATTCTCTCTTTACGGATCCTTCTCCACATGTATTCCTTTTCAACATTATATTTAGAAATTATCATTAAATCCGTACTTGAATAACCCTTTGCAAATATTTACATGGAAACCGTTTTATTAGATCCTCGAGGTAGTTTTATCTCATATTTCCGTATTACTTCATTATGATTCCAAGCTATTATTGAAGTATAATTGTTGTAAGTCTATGAAGTAATTACAATAGAACCCGTGTAAAAAAAAATCGTCTTAAAATTGTCTTAAAATTGTCGTTCGTTTAAGATCTTAAACGTGACACAAACTAAGACTATTTTAAGACTCTTTTAAGACGCCAAAAGAAAAATTCCGAGAGCAGATTTTTGAAAATTTTGTTCTCGAATTTGTTGTGAAAATTAATTTTTAGAAGGGGCTTAAAATAGTCTTAAAAAAATCAAAATAATTATTAAAAAATCTCGGAATTTTTTTTTTGGCATCTTAAAAGAATCTTAAAATAGTCTTAGTTTGTGTCACGTTTAAGATCTTAAACGAACGACAATTTTAAGACAATTTTAAGACGATTTTTTTTTACACGGGAAATATTAACTACATTTACTTTTTATAGTATATTTTAAGACATCTGCCTTAATCTCATTGTTATCAACCCAAATTCTAAGCAATAATGAACACTCGCTTAAAATATTTCAATCGTTAAATTTTGAAACTATTTAAACTTTTTAATTGTGCCGTCAATTATAGTAATTACATTTCAACGCATAAATTTGAAAACTATTTTTGTAATTTATTCCCAATTGTTTTGCAAAAAGTAACTTTTGTTTCTGATCTAACATTGGATGAAAAAACTACACGCTTTAACTTTTCCGTAAACGATGACAAAAAATTGAATTTCCGGTTACGAATATGGAGAAAAATAGCTTTTATTCGCATTGAACATGGGTTTAAGCAATTTATGAGGGCTGAATTCCTCATTTTCTCTTCTAGCAACAATATTTTATTGTAGAAACATTTTTCTTCTGAAATTATTTATTGATCTGTGTAAATTAAACGTGTTTAATCAAAGTAAAAATAATGATAATGTCCATTAATAAATATTGGAGCCCAAAAATGAAAAGAAATTTATGTAAAAAAATTGCATACATGTGTACACTGAAAACAATAAATATGCAGGTAAAAAAATGAGCTAATTTTTCAAAGATTATCCAGGTAGTGGAGGTAGATAGATTAGGTCTTAAGAACTGTGGGAATAATCTAATAAAACACGTGATCCCTTATGTCAGTAGTTTATTTGAGGTTGCACGTGACTATCTAAATACATGAATGGCACACTCCTTCAGATCTTGAATAATAGTCTGCTGAATAAAAGAGGTCGTAAGAGGTCGAAGAAATGGTAGAAGCGCAGGTGGGCGTGAGAATTAATTCGTCTTCAAAAGCTCATATATTTACGATTGGAGGATCGGAAGCTATTTATTAATCTTGATGAAAAAAAATCTCTACGTTTCATTCTGCAGGTCTATTTTGAACCTTTTCTCTTGAAGCTAATAATACTAGTATGTATTATATTTTAATTAATTTTTTACTATTTGATAGAAAAAACAAAAATTTATTTGAGCAGTTAGTTTAATCTCAATAAAATTAAATATGAATTCTCTGATTTTAAGGCATAGTAATATTTATTAGAAATCATAAGAATTAGCAAGAAGTAAAAAACTACTTATTAATATTAAAATATTATTTTCTTTTAATTCTTTAATATGAATTTAATTATATTTCTCATTCAACTATTGCTACCACGATTACTTCAATTTCTTTGATCAATTTAAATAGACTAATTAGAAAATATGACTGTGAAGTAATTAAGAAAAAGGGAGATGAAAAACATAACTAAAGTTAATTAGCGCTCATTTATTAGTTTGTGGGAAAGTTTTTAACCTCTTGAAATTATGATGATAACATTATTTTATATATAATAATATTATTAAGAATTATGACGGGTCTAATGGACGTAGAAAAAATAAGCGATAAATATCGGTTGTAAGTGAGTTTTATTCTGCTCTTTTATACCTAATAATTTATACTATCATTTTTGAATAGCAATAACATAAAATAAAGTTATCCAGTAAAGAAGAAAAAGTTAAAATAACAAAAAGAATAATAATAATGTCAAGACTCGGTTGACTTTGTAAGTTTACACCAATTGCTCTAATTAAGAGTATCCTTATATTTTTTTATCATTCTTTTTATCAGCTAAAGCCTAATGGCTTCACGGAGACTTTATTTTTCTTTCAATTTTTTTCCTCGATTTCAGATTTTTTGCATTTTTTTATTGCTCCATAATTAATTTCTTTGAAACTCAATTCGCGCATTTATATGACTTTATTTCATTATAATAAAAATTAGGTTGTGAAAGTGAATTCAATAATTCGAAAATAACGAAGTAGAATAATATTTGAAGTTTCTATTTATCGAATGACTTTGAGCTAAATTGCTCCAAGTTTTGATAATTATAACAAGTACAAAATGGAATGTTTACTTGTAATTGTACTTAAGTTAAAAAAATTGTTAATTTGTGGTTAATGAGCACGCAGCGTTATCTGAAAATAGTGTATACAGTGGTAAATATGATTGCGAAGTTCCTTACTATGTACAGAGAAATAGAAACAGCGGATAAGTAAGTTGCGGGAGAAGAGACGCTGAAACTTGGTTAGTTATCGAGAAATGTCTAAAAGTCGTTAACTTCGAAGAAGTTACAAGTCGTTTCTCAGCAATACAGACTCCTTGTCTTCTATTTGCATGTCTCCAGTAAAGTCTCGGTTGCATTCAATCGTAACCTGATTTTATATATGTGCAAATATTCGTACGCGTCGAAATTTATGATTTAGCTATTTCCAGTTACATTCTGATAGTTTATTGAAACTGTCGATTTGTTAATAAAATTGACAATACATTTTCTTATGCAAAACAAATATAAATACATGCTAGATCTCTGGGTGTAATTATTTGTAAAAGAAAAGTAAGGGAAATTTTCAATTATTTTTAAATGTGCCCAAGTTCATTATTAAGGAAACTTTGAATTATTATTTAATTAATAAATGATAATGTTGAACGAGAAATATAAATAATAAGTTCTCGAAACTTTGTTACCTGAAACGTTTAAGAAATTCGGTAAATACTTATACTGCAAGCTTCGGGTGAGCTAAAAATAATATAAAAAAACTGTGTCATTAATTACTGCGCAATTTCAAAGTTAATTTGTTAGAAAATGTTGAGAGGTGTTTTGTTGTAAGATCG
This sequence comes from Cotesia congregata, assembly GCA_905319865.3. Lineage (NCBI taxonomy): Eukaryota > Metazoa > Arthropoda > Insecta > Hymenoptera > Braconidae > Cotesia > Cotesia congregata. The sequence continues at coordinate 17,151,823 of CAJNRD030001123.1, forward strand.
CGCATCTATTGATCACCATTCCGTAGAGAAGCGTCAAGAAGACGATGTCTATGCAAATAGTAAGACCTGACAGAATAATAAATTACGATACTTGAAACGAGTAGGGAAAATAGTTTGTGTCAACAGAAAATAATGGTATATATGACGATAAAAATGCTAAGATGAACAACAAAGTTAAGAAAGTGTATGGTTTGTATGATAAAGATAAAATACACTGAAAATTTATTATAATTATTACAAGTATTCTCATCCACTATTCACTATATATTATATCTACGTTTTATTTATTTTTTTGTCCTGTTTACATTTCCACCATCGGTAAAATCACTTTATCAAATAAAACTGAAAATAAATAACCTTTGCAGATGCAGACTGTGTCAGCCGAGTTCTCTAACAATTTTTCCACACTTTTATTACTTCAAACTAACATTTCTTATAAATTTTTTGTATTATTTTTATCTTCAGGTTATTTTATTTTTAAATAGAATTTTTGCATCAGGTGCCTCTCGATTCTGCCATCAAATGCTCTTGACTCGATCTATAAATCTCACTTTACCACCCACAGCACCTATGACTTCTTTTTTCACGAGGAATATCATGTGCCGTACCGGAGAAATTCCAAATGTGTAAGTAAAGGTGTTGAGAGAAAACTCGATGCCAACAGCATCTGAACCATGCGAATTTTATTTAAAAAGTTTCGTCACTATTTTTTTTTTTTTTTTTTTCAACGTCTTCTCTTTGTCCAAGTTGAGAGCGATGCAAGCAAAAAAAAGTTTTTAGATCTGATTTCACAGTATTTTATTTTATTCCCCAATCAACTCCAGGAAAAAATTTATTAACATCCCATCCAGCCGAGGCGAAATAAAAAATTTCCGCAAAAAAATGAAGAAAAAAAAGGAGATGTAGAAGAGCTCTTTTGAGAAAAGACTGTAAATAAAAAATAGAAATAAAATAAGAGATTTTTAAGTAAAGCTTTGACTAGTAGCTGGTGCTCTGCAATCTACAAACGATATTAGACAATAATCTGAACCATTGAAATTTATCGGCAGACAATCAAATTACAAAATTCCCGAATGGATGCAGCCGTGCAACACACCCACACCCACACCCGTACCTATACTAGACCCGTACCAGTTGTCTACAGTTTCCGTGTGTCTATCCGGTTGTCGTCACACAATCGGTTCATTCCCTTTTAACTCCTGTACTGGCTTCGTTCGCTCGTTCATAAGATTAAATTGAATCTGGCCGGAGCTTTACAAACCAACTAAACCGTCCGGTGCAACTGGTAAATCCGATATGTGCTAGTTATATTATACTACCACTGACTAAACCTCTTTTCCCGGTAAGAGTAAACTTTATTCTATTTCACTTACACACAATACTGCATTTCCTAGTGTCAAATTCATGCTCACTGAAAATACTTTTATCTGTTCTTTGATATAACAGCTATCCTACTTATCAAGCTTCATAATAATTTCCTGTTAAGTTAAAGAATGGTCAACAGATAAAAAATAATTCTTATAGTTGCAATTTTTTGGTAAAAAACTTTCATTCAATATTAATATCAATCGAGATTTTGTTTTTACATTTTAATTTTCTGAAATAAAATTTTTTTTCTTACTTTATGTTTAAAAATTAATTGACGTGAATGATTATTATAAATGTACTTTATTCTATAATTGATGGAGCATTAATTTTTCGTCAATTAAAATATCAAAGAAATAAAATATCAAATTAAATGAACTCGCTATCAAAACAGTCGCAACATCAGCATTCGCTGGTTGCTTTGACGAAGGAAGCCGCTTTGTAAATTTGCATTCATAAGCAAGCCATACAGTTATACCAGAGAATAGAATCTAGCTGGAAAGTCGAGTATTATGTCAGTGTCAGTGTTTACTTGACGACTGTCCGTTTTGCAATAACCGAGATGTTTACATTAATTGCGACTACTCTCCGTGGCAATGCCATTGCTCGATATATCTATACCCATCCAGGTTACTCCAACTATATACTATATACTATTAAATACATATATAGATATATATTCATACAATTCTATACTTCGGTGTGAGTAAAGCAATTTATTGTTCGCGCTCACATTCACTAGTATGTTGTGGAGCAGCAACTGCCGACTTTGCGAAAATTCCGCTATGCCTGTGCATTTGCATTGTGCAATTAAATGCACAGCGGATAAAGTTTCAAATAACAAACAATTTATAAATGACAGCCTTGAAAATATTATTTTATTTTAATTTATGCCCAATTATTAATATTTTTTTTGTACATCTCAAAGAGAGGAAACTTTATATCACGATGACGATGAAAGCAGAAAAATATTTTTTTTATTGAAATAATATTGAGGTAAATGTCAATTAATGTGGAGTTTAGATGCACGAATGTGATCACAACTAAGCATGAATTATCTTATTAATTGAGCGGATTTTTATTTATTAAACCCGAATTCATAAAAAATAAAATCACATTGATATCAGCGCTGTCACATTCTTCATAATTCCATAGTAATAATAATAATTAAAAAATAAACGGTAGATTTTTTTTAATTAAAATTTGAGTGAGTAAATATTAAGTGAGGTGAAAATTTTAGAATTTTTCAATATCGAGAACAATAACTTTGATGTCATAATGAAGATGCATCTCATGAATTAGTATGCTTGCAAAAACTGCGTAACATGAATAATCCGAGATGATAATAGATGCATATGGTTGACATGACGCACGTTCACCCTCCAATAATTCCTTTGTGTCTATTATGATGACAAAGAGGCCAGTTCAATTTTCTCTGGATTCGAAAACAAATTACAGTTACCCATTTTATTTAAATTATTTTTTTATTACCACAAATTTACGTAACTGAGATGAACCTTTTTTTAATTAATCGCCTTTTGTTAAATATTTACTCAGGGAAAATATTAGCAGATCCTTTTAAATTTTATAGTTTACGGTAATATCATTGCATTTTTAATCATTTTTATAGCGGGAAAATCTCCACGGAATATAATTATTCGACTTTACTAGAGAAATGGAAAAAGTTTAAATTTCACTGCTAAATTATTTAAATTTAATAGATACAAATATCGTACTTTTATTTATGTCATGCATAAAAATGGATGTTATTAGAAAAGAAAAAAAACAATATTTTTGTAATTCATGACAATTATAGAGTGCATCGACACATGAAAGAAGGTTGAAATAAGTATAGTTAATAATTTAATGACAGTTTATTGCTGAAATTGCAATGATGCCTTATTCAGTGGGTCCTTAAGCTTTTAGTACTAATACTAATGCTATGCACTATACCGTACATCAGAGGGTAATCATTACTAAAAACGGTTATAATCGTAAATGCATCTACGCACTGCTCGTGAAATAGCAATAAAACAAGGACGAGAACGATAAGGTGAATGAGGAATTTTCCTGTGGAAGAGAAGAGAGATTTATTCGTAACTTTCTCACGATATCAGCCGTAACAAATTATAATCACATAAACTTTGGTTACTACCTACACACTTATACACTATTTTCATTATCATTCTACAAGTAAATATACTCATACTCATATTCATACTTATACTTATACCTCTGCGCTATAGACTCAACTCGGCTTTAAGTATAAGTACTTTGTGTAAGTACTTATGAGTAATTTGACTTTAGTATTATGTTGAACAAAAAATATGGGTATTTAGTATGTCAAGTTCATGTTAAAAATTTTTTATTATTATTATTTTATGTATTACTACTCAATAATGCAAATAAGTGTGACCAATTTTGATGTGAAGCATTTTTTATAATAATTACACGGGTTAAAAATTTGAAACAGTAAATCAAGCTATTTAGCACATACATAAACATTATTGTAATGACTGAAATTTACCGCAATCCATTTGTATCAAGTGAAATATTGACAAAAGGTCAGAAAGATTTCAATAGGGGATTTCCGTGGATACTAAATTCGTAGCATGAGGTTGAAAGAAATAAAAGAAAAAAAAAAGAAACCCAGCTCCCGACGTTTATTGCGCGCCACCTTGCTTTCTCGACATTGCAGAATAAATATTCGTGGCGTCAGAGCCGAGCTTAAAGTCAGAGCCACGAGAAATTTCGCCGCTGAATCTCTCCAAGGGAATATGAAAAAGCTTAGATAAATAAAAAATGATGTAAAAAAACGTTTTATTAGCGCTACTTCCACAAATGTAAGTGGCAATGCCTTTTCAAACTTGATAATATTATTTACTCACACTTTTGTCATCATATTTTAACTTTTTATAGACGAACTTGGCCCGTAAAATTGAACTTGCATATTTTTATTCGCATTTTTTTTATTAAACGAGCTTGAAAAATTTTACGTTGAAATTTATCTCGATTTTTTTTAACTTAACAACGTTCGACTGAATTTCCAATGATTTTTATGTAAAAAAAATCGGGATGGATATTTGATAGAATTTTTTTCTATTATATATTTAAAGGAAAAAAAAAAAGAAAAAAATTGACTTGTAAAGCACACGATTCGTCTATTCGATTCTTTTGAAATTGAGTCCGCTGGGAACCGCAAACGCTGTTCATTGTAATGAATGTCTACACTAAATTTATTTTAATCGCTGAGATTACGTCAAGTAATAACCGCTAAGTGCCGTTCTCGTTCTCGTTCAACTACGGCTTATTCAGTTTAATTCCCTTACTTAGATATTGTCATAATATCAGAAATGCAATATTAATATCTCATATTTTAATAAACGAAAAATGGAAAAAAACAAAAATTATGTCGAGTGTATTTTTCTCCAGTCCTTTAAATTTTATTAAAATAAATTTTTGTTCTACCGAAAATTGAAATATTAAAAATTAAAAGATAAAGAATGTACTTTTTATTAATATTTAATTTCTATATTTTTTTGCGTATATTTTTAATTAAAAAAAATTGTTAATTCCGTATATTATTATTTTTGTTCATTGTACTCGAATATGTCAAATATAATAGAAGGCGAAGGAATTAAAACCTCGAGAGATATAATTAAATAGACAATGCCAAAAAATAATAAAATAAAAATGGAATAAAAAAGGCAGCAGCAGCGTTATTATTTAACTAAAATTCTTTCTTATACTTTTATGGTATAATGAACGTTGCGATGAATGCTCGTGTCTCGCTCTAAAGATTTTTAGAGGTACAACGAAAAAGCCCGGGATCTCGTTAGTGTAAATTAAATACATAGAAGTGGAAAACATAAAGCAATTCCTCTCTTTACTTATTTGACTTTATATTATCTCTTTTCTTTATTATTTTTAAATATTTATTTTTTATTTTTCATTCTGTCTTTACCGTAAGACTATTAAAATAATTATATTAAAATACCCGGGCTTCTCCGTCACTTGATGTATCTAATTAAAAGCATAAAAACATAATGGAATTATAGGATACTACAGTCTGCGGGAGTTAAATATTAATAATATAAGAAAAATTTATAATAATGATTATGATGATGAAAAATAAGACTTATAGGTTTGTTAAGAAAATATTATCCTAAACAATGGCTGTAATTTGTTCACAGGGTCCTACTACTTTAAGACATGCTATTGTAAACTACCACCAGTGCTTTCAAATTCGATTGTTCCTAGAAACCTGGTCTTATTGTTTAAAGTTTCCTTTGTCATTATTATTATTTCTTCGCATTATTCCGGAATAATTTATTAGTTTCTGTGCTAAATTTTACTTGCATGTCAACTTAAGCACGAGTCAATACTACTCATAAATAATATACGGAAAAAAGTTATTATATTGTAAATATTCCAAGAAAGTTTTTTTAATTTACAAATTAACGCAAGTAACTTCTTGGAATAATTTAATTTTAGATTTCAAAAAGTGTAAGGAAAAACATAATTTTTTATAATTTAACGATTTAAAAATAACTTATACTTTTCATCTTGACATTTTTTCAGCTCTAACAAAAATCCTCTCTAAAGTGATGAACTTTATTTCAAAAGATTATTACTGTCTACACCATTTATAAAAAAATTTTTTAATATAATTTTGACAAATTAAATTCTGCAGAAAAAAATTTTTTCTGAAAAATGTTAAGTATTTTTGAAATTGAATAAAATGAAATATTCTACCAACAAATTTTTCATTCAATTTCTTTCAAAGATTCCCCGAAATAAGAAGCTTTAAAAAAATATATGGATAAAAAAGCTAGTAATTTGCTATCTGACCTATACGTTTTCCAGGAGCGTTTTCTCGGAAAATAAGAGGAATAAAATAAGAAAAAGACTGAAAGTATAAAGACACACGAATTGTCTGGTGGTTTTTCGCGCTGAGAGCAATCGCGATATTGCCAGGGATTTTCGTGGATTTTCAAGGAATTGCCTGCCGGCCGTCTCTCGGGGATAAAATAACCTCTACGATCCTTTTTCTTCTCTTCTCTTCTATTTCCTTCTTTCTTTTCTCATGTCCCTTGCTCACGAGTCTTTACATTAAGAGTGCTGTGTCGTTCTGGATAGAGGAAAACCCTCTACGGGTTTCGAGCCGCGATGAGCCAACGAATGAGATTAATTATAACGGAATTACGAAACGGATGGTGGTGATTCGCCTGATTTTATCCTTGATGCCTGTTGAATTAAACACGAACTCATGCAATCTGCCATACGTTTCACTTTATCTTACACGTTCTCACTCTCTTAAATCCTTTAAACGTGTCACGAAAAAAGTTGTACAAAAAAAAGGCTGACGATAAAGAATAAATAAAAAAAAGTGAAGACGAAAGTTGACCTCTACTTTTATTACATACAGATTTATTAAATTCTAGATAAAATTTTTTATCCTTTTTACTGCTGGGTATTTTTATTTTAAATAGAAGAAATAAGAAAAATCTAGTTATTTATTTTTTTTTACAGACAATTTACTTTTTATACTCGTACATTATTTCCAATTCTAGAGATATAAAATGGAAAAAATAATTTTAAATATTTACAAATTTTTGAAATAAAATAACTTATGAATAATTTTTTTTTTGTTTTAGGTATGTATCAATCAATCAGTTTGATAAAAAATATCTGGAAATATTGGCATAGATGATCTTCAAAAATTGCAAGTAGTTCAAATTTTTTAATAATACATTAATATTATTATTATCACGTATCAGTTATGGAAAAACATGGAGCATCAAAATCAAAGAAAACACTTTGAATGCAAAAAATTATGGAAAAAATAATTAATGTAGTTGCTCCGCGACAGTCCAGACAAAACATTTTGGCTCACTATCCATGTTATACGTATCGACAAAGCTAAGGTTGTAGGTTAAGTTTTTTTAACGTTACTGTACTCGTCGACTACTATATTTTCTAAACATATACACACACACTACGGTTTCAATGACAAGCGGCTATTTTTCGTACCTCCTCTCCTAAAAACAATCCTCCAAAAGTGAAATTTATTTTAATTAATCACGAAAATTACGTGGTAAATATTTTTTGTTCGAAATATTTTACTCTTCAATCTACTAGTTTTTCGATAGAGTGGTGAAATTCCTTCAATGGAAAAAATTAAAAAAGTTGTCATTTATTTTCCCACGCTTCTCCTATGTTCCATGTACAAAATATGTAATTTTCAATTGCAATTATCTCAAGTTAGGTGAGATAAATCGTCTTCAAATTTTAACAGCATATCAATTATGCATTTAATGACTTATATTCAAAGTTTCGAGGATTTCTTAAAATATTGCTTCCATAACCGTACTATCTTAATTGAAAAATGATTACATTAACGTTAAACACTCTGCTGTTTAAATATACAGATCACATTACTCAAATTACCTATTGATCTAATTATTCGTTCTTTCTTTTAAAAATCTATATTCATTCTTACTAAAAAATAGAAGAAATCTTGATTAATTAATTATTGTTATCATCATCAAAGATTTTTGATTTTTGATTGTTTTTCTCACTTCTCACTAAAAAATATAACTTAAAATATTTTCTGAGCTTTTATTACCATTACAATTATTATCAATTTTCCTCACTGAAGTGTAAGCACACAAAGCATGAAAGAAATAAAATAAAAAAGGTTAATTACGACGTAGCCTCTTGTGATTCAATTAGGTAGGAAGATCGATCAGAGACGGCGCAATTGTACGCGTCCGGATCTGAAGCGAACCCTTAATAGTACAAGTACAAACCAAATGAAAAACAAAAGTGGTATAGTTGGAAAAAAAGTACCAAACTTCCGGGTCAAGTGGTCACTGTCCAGCCAGCTTAAACAAAACGGTTAAACAAAAAGTCCGATTATGGAAGGTGCTGACAGCGCTTTCACATTTATCTGTCCTTTTATATATTCTCTCGCTCTCTTTTACTCATAGAACAGTCCGAATAGTTGGCCGCATGCGAGGAGCACGACTCTATTCGCCAACTTTCTACGGTCATCAATTATCACACGAGATCCAAACAATTATTTTTTTCTGTACCGTCGACCTTCGTACAATCGTTTAAACGCTCCCGGGATGATTAATAATAAGATTAATGACTTATACCAAATAACTTTTTTCTCCTTTTTTCCTCTGTATAAAATAAACATTCCAGCTCTTTATAAAAGATAAATATGTTAGATTACTTGTGGTGAGATTTTTTGCAATACTGTGCTCCTGCAAATAAAAAAAATTAAAAACATACGCAGTATTATATTTTTCCATTAATTCAAGTTGTTTTATTCTTCACCTCGCCGCTTCTTTATTTTATTTCATTGGATGTAGTTGTGTTATATTTTATTGCGTCATTTCTAAATTTAGAGATACAGTAGGATAGAAAAAAAACATGTAGTGTGATATTCAACAATCGATTGAAACTGTACATATAAGAATTGCCGTAACAATATAGATTATTTTTCCCCTTTTTATTATTTATATATTTTTTTATTTGCTGACTGACTACGAGTTACTTGAACTCTTTTATGCTCACATACTATCCGCGCATTGAAGAATTTCGTGTCTTCATTTTTTGAAGGTTAGAGAAATGAAAAAGAAAGTATTTTAAAATTAATATTTAATAAATTTGATTTAATATCCAAATAAAGAATAAATAAATTTTTGTATGCATAAATATTTCAAATATCACGTCTGTTTTTATCGATAATACATTTCTTACGCACCATTGAACATCATCAGTCAAATTATTATTATTATTTATTTTTTTTTTCTAAAAAAAAATAGTGATTCAATTTAAAATATTTTATTCACAGTAGAATTATTTTTATTATTAATTATAAAATAAAATTTTTCAGCATAAGACAATAACTGGTTATTGAATAAGCTGGGGATAAAATTAAATGGATAAAATTGTACAATAAATTATTTAATTAAATGATTTAATTATAAAAAAGATTTCAGAGGGGTTCATTTTCTTCCAGGCGTGTCAGGTTCTTATTACTTGGCTTCATTATTACCTTCGATAATCTCCGACGAAAGAAAAAAAATATAAAGAGCGTAGTAGTAGCATAAAGGAAAAAAAAATAAAAAGGAAGCTGTCTTTTTGTCGTTCACAGCCCCTTTGACAGAATAATTTCTTACCGTTCATGCGTGAAAAATTAAAAAAGTTCAACTTTTAATTTTCAAGATAACATTGTTTAATTTTTTATATATTCATTGCAAAAAGTTCCAATTAATTTTTTTTTTACACATCTTGTTTTTCATTTTTTAGAGAAATTAATTAATCCAGGTATTGACGTTAAAGCAGAGTAGATTTTTTTTTTCTCTAAGTGTCACAAAAAGATTAAAGATACTTGAGAACAATTAGGACAGCGGTTGTAATCAGAGCGTACACGTGAAATTCAAACTTTTACTAATGAGGTGTTATCAGCACATTTTGGTTGTTGTATAATGAGCACCAGACAACTATATACTCGTTTTATTTTAATTACCATCTTCTAATTATTACAATTTCAATCAATATTTCCTTGATTATTAATTTGATATGCTAATTTTAAAAATGTTTTTTTTTTTTTTAAATAATACTGGCAGTGGTGATTTTATTACGTAATTACATCAATTTCTTATGATATCAAATAGTAAATTACACAAAATTATATTGAAAAATTTTTACAAATTATTTGGAATTTTTCTGTTTAATTGATAGTAGAATATTGAATTAATTTTAATGATTGATTTTTAATAATTCACATGGGTACTTTTTGAAATGAAATAATCACATTTAACGAAACAATGAAGGTATCATTTATCAATATACTCGACAATTTATTTGATATCGCACGGTAAAGTATACAATTTTATAATTAAATTTTAATGCAAAAAGCAAAGCATGAGCTCAGTATCAATTTTCCATTACACTGAAAAATTTGTACAACTATTGAAGAGGAATTATGAACGGAAGTTTCAAATTGAATAAATAATATTACTAAAACTTAAATACTCGGTATTTTAAGTGACGGCGATAGAATTTTACAATTGCTGAAATCCTGTACCGGTTTTAATTATTAAATATCCTCAATATTAAATTAATTATCAGTAAACCTGACGAAGGAAATAAATGAATTAATCAAAATCCATTGGAAATATCAATCCTTATATATAATTAAATTTTGTAGACTTGGATATTTTAAGTAGAAATAATTTGCATGAAGTAGAGATTTATTAAATGTACTTATCATCAGTCGACTTTTTATTGGTTCATTATAATTAGTGATGCGAGGCAAAGAACGTGTTCGTTATTTGACGTCAATTGACCAACTTGAAAAATGTTTTAAATTTAAATTTAATTGTTAATAAACTGACCAAAGAATGACTGAAAATTTTTTGACGGTAATTTCACATTTAATTTGTTTATTTATTTTTGTGAAATGTTTTTATTTCCACTGATTGGATTATTTTTAGCTAAGTTTTATCAATACGCTGGCGCTATGATTCTTATCGGAATTGAATTGACCCCTCGGAAAATGGTGTAAATATTGAATAAAATTTTTTTACATGTATCTGTTCTATTTTAATAACTCAACGAATAATCGACATTCTTTTATATTTTCATTCAACAATACCTCCAAAACTTTAAACTAAACAATTTATTCTAGCCCTCGGATTTCATGATTTAAAATGAGGAAAATATTTATTTAATATCAGCAGTAACAATAAATTTTTCGTTAAACAGTAACTATTTAAATTTACTTCCAACATATCTGGTAAGAACTATCAAAAAGTTAACAATTCCCTTAATTAAATTATTAAATTCCGACGGTTATGTAATTCTACAATATATTAAATGACGGAATTTCATACGATTATATAAATTCCAGGTTTGTGAACTCGCGTGCAGGAATGCAATGCCGTACTTGTACTTATGCTTGTACTTGTACTTCTCAATATTGCGTGATTCAATCTGAAGTTCCCCGCCATGTTAATGTACAAACACGTATTCAATTACCAATTTACCAATTTGTAAATTGAATCAAGCACTACTAAAAATATTTTTACTTCATGTTATTAAAACTTTATTGTTCAAATACAAATCTTGAAGTATCATCACAAATTGCATATTACATATTTATCACTTCTACAGTTTTCAGTAGAAAAAAAAATTTTCAGATTTCAAAACGTGTAAAAGTGTGAGATGTGAGATGTAATCCGCACCTGTTTCTGGTGAAAACTGTATCTAACTTTGAAATGACGTTTCTGACACCAAGGGAAATCTGTGGAAAATATTCACATGTGGAATTTAATACCTACTACTGCCGTTTCTCTTCATACTTCATACATACATGATATTATTTCCACACACGGATAGCATTACATACTGCCTACAGACTCATTCAAACATGTTAAACTTAATGTGTGAATACACACTTTTATTTATAGAGAAAAAGGTTCGTTTACTCGTTATAAGTTATAACTATAACTATTACCGAAATTCTGATAGAACTGGGTGCTCATCAATGTCCCATCCATCATCCTCTTCACCAGATGCTACGTACGTTGTAACACCTTTTATAATACATCCATTCTCTGCATCTACATGAGTCGGTTGCTAAATATGATGTACTCATTTTTTTTCCATTGTTCATACCTTGTCACTAGCAGGCACTTTGCCCTCTTTTTTTATATTTTCTGTGCCTTTTTTCGTCTAATTACTCAATTATCGATTCCTCTCATGTTACCATGATAAAAATAATTTGTAATATTAATTTTTTAACATCAAAGCCTCCCCAATCCTCTAATTTGACATAATTTTCTATTGAAAATTTTAATCACAACGTTTACGAATAATTTTTGCTATTTTAAAATATTAAAAATTATCGCTAAAATGTTATGATTTGAGTTTTTAATAAAAATAGCATGAGGTGAAAGGATTGGGACAGCTTTAATATTAAAAAATTAATCGTGCGAATTGAAAATTTATTCAATTATAATAATGAAATATTTCAAATGAAAATTCTGTGAATATCCAGGCAGATATTCAATTTCTCCAAATTGATGCAAATTACCGAAAGGTATGAAACTTAATCCGCGAATAGCCAAATAGCTTGAAATGATCCGATTCTCAACGAGCAAATAATTGAATTAAGCATGACAAATTTTAGATAAACAATTTACCTCGCAAATAGCGGCCGAATATAAGATGATATTTAAACAACCTTTGATAATTATTATTGTGTAATTTAGTCAAAAGCTTAGTTAGACAATAGAATGTATCCACAGAACAGCGTAACGTAGCAAGAGTAATCTCGAAACAATACGATACTCTACGACATTGTCAACATAAAATCGATGGGGACTTATGGTTTAATGAGGGATTAATCTAAATGCCGTGATGTTAGTGCAGGGAGGAGATGATGCGCTGTCATAGGGTTGAATTTTGATCCATAACTCAATGTGTAATTATAATATATTGTACATTACGGCATCAAGATTCAAACTAAATGCGCGGCTAATCAAACGTTCCATTAGCTGTAGGTTCTGTCGTCTGCTGTTTGACAAAGCATATTCTCGGTGTTTAGTTTACCAACAATAACAATAGCAAATATTGTTATTATTGCTATTATTGTTAGTATCATTATGAGCCAAATTACTAAACTCTGCAATTATCTTGATTAAGCAAGTTCTCCTAGACAAAGGGAGCTTATCCATTATTTGCTGGTATTTTACGCGAAAAAACAATTTCGAGTTTTATAACTCGTTAGTTGATCTAAACTTACATAAGATTATGGCTTGCGATCGTGTTCTGAAGGTTTATAGTTATAGTTATAGTTGCTTGGAACAATATTGATTTAGGAGTGAAGACCTTATACCTCAAGCAACATCAACATCGTAGCGTGAAACGCAGACACCACTAATTTAGTTCGATATTGGTATAAGTGTGCAGTTTAGGTGTCTACTCTTAAATTGCTGCTGCTTTTATGTAACATTCTCATAAATAAAACCGTTGGTACACATAAAATAAATTAACGCAAAAATAACTATGTCAACATCATAGTGCGAGACTAAACTTTTATTGTTATTGTCTTTACAACTTAGTTCAAAATTTACTGTTGACAGTTTTTACATAGTCAATATAGTAAAATTTTAAATACAACTCTCCGTATTGATTGTCTTTTGAAACAAAAGATGTATTATATCATCGTATTAAAAAACGAAGAAAAACATTATAATTTAAAGAACTAAAAACACGTTTTAATAACCAACAAAATGGCTAAGTAATAAATAATTTTAAAAAGTAAATAACCATAAAGATAATTTTGGTACTATGTTTAAGTGCTGACATCTTGAGAACAGCTAACCTCAAGAAATTTTTACTGGGAACTTTTTTACAGAGAGTAAAATTTCTTTCGAAATTCATTGGTTAAAAGTTTTTTTATAAATGACCGTTTAAGTTTTATAAATTCATAGGTTAAAAAAAATTATGTAAATGGAAAAAAAGTGAATTGAAGCAAACCATACTATTGATATTAAGAAGTTGAGTTAAGACCAAAATTTTTAGCTTTAGGTGTATTTTCGATTTTTGGACACCACCAAAAAGAATTTTTTTTTTTTTTTCTTCAAACGCCCTAATACATAAATACGTAAAGGTCAAGCTAATCAAAGTGTGTTGAAAAATGTCCAATTTCAACGCCACATCTATTTTAAATATAATTCTCTAAAACTTGATGCTGACATTTTAATTTTTTTTAAAAAGCCTTTTCCTAAGTAGAACTTAGTATTATTGATATTGATTACACGAAATTTACGATTTACTAGTCGTAATTTTCTTTGGATTTATGCAATAAAGCATACCTCAACCAATTATATTTTACAATGCAGCAGTACATCAGTAATCCTCTACACTGTACTCTACTTTGAACGATCGAAATTTAGCCATAGCTTTAGCTCCCGGTTGGTCGATCGCGGGCGCAGTTAATATTCCGGACGAAATTGGGCGTTACGAACCCACGGACGTATTCGGTTAGCTGGATATTAAATTGAGGACGTTATGCGCTTACGTGAAGCGTAAACCATTTCCGATTTTGAGTATAGTTCGTCTGCGCAAAAGATTACCCATTACTTTTGGTTGTAATGCTGTTTCTCATATCATGATTATGCTTACTAATGATTCAATTGATCCAAAAAGTCAAACTAAGTCACCATCATTTTTTTCTGTTCAGCAGTTTGACTCGTTCCATTTGTTAATTAATTGATTAATTAATATATTTATTCACCAAAGAAGTTTTTGTCCATGTTCGATAGGATGTAATCCTTTTTAGGTAGTGGTAGAGGCAAATGAAGACAATTAAACCTTGGAGTAGGTAAACAAGCTGGCACCAGTAGTTTAGAGACAGTAGCAATCGTTAATCCAGAGAAAGATAACGCAACGGATTGAGGTTGTACGCAGAATGATCATGCCCGTGAACCCCAGTTTATCTTGTGTGATCCTCCTACTGGCTACTCCATCTCATTGACTCTGATGTACACCCAGCTTGCTTCGATGCATGGTGTAGGTATTATATGCCGTAACTGAATAGTCAAGGGGGTCAACATCATCAGCAGCACTAGCACCAGCTACGGAATACGTATCCCGAGAGGCTGTCTGTCATTGATAGTTGTGATTAATGTGCGATCTGTTCTGATGATAAGTTGATTATGCAGGTCAAATCGCGGATGGAAGACATTCCCATTCGAAATTTAAATTTCACTGCAATTGTTCTATTGTATTCTATTGTATGGAAATGCATCATCCAGATTTTTGGTTTTCATAAATTCATTTATTCTGTTTAACATATTTTTAATCTTGATTTATGGACATTAATTATTTTCTTCTTGCGTTAATATTCAATCAAATTGATCTAATTCCGAGATAGATGTTTTATCTATCAATTTGTTCTAGATCCGTGAAATCTAATTCGATAGCAACAAAGTAACACGGATATAGAAAAAATAATTGGCAACCATAAATTGAAGAACAGTAATAACTAGTACCAATTATTTCGTTCGCCAAAATAATCAGTAGCCATTATATAAAGATTCGTTAGAAATTGTCAATTTTTGTTCAAAATATTGATGGAGGTATCCGTTAATTATCTAATATTGTTAGAAAAAACGAGAACGTTTTCTAATGAATCAATCCGATTTTTTGAAAAAAAAAAAAAAAAAATTTGCGTCATTTTAGTTAAAACTAATTTTTTTTCCAAAAATTTTTGAAAACATGTCAATCATACTTATGAGAATGATCGATAGTATACGACATGATTGTATACATGTACATTGATAAAAAATTTAACTTGTCTCAAGAGCAAGAATTTTGAACCAAGAACACCATTTTGAAGAAGATGAATTTCTTGAAGCAAAAAGAAAAATTCTTAAACCAAGAAAATTTTCTCGACTCAAGAATTTTTCCTCTTAACTCAAGAACTTTTCTTCTTGACTCAAGAAATTCATTTTCTTCAAAATGGTGTTCTTGGTTCAAGATTCTTGCTCTTGAGTCAAGTTAAATTTTTTGTCAGTGTATATGTCACTTTGACAAGACAAAGAGAGACGATATTATAACGCTAATTATTGTTCAAATATTAGCAAAGGAGCAAATGGAATATATATTTGTCTATATAGCTTCCGGCGTATTGGGTATTTTTTTTATTGTATATCCTGGATTTTTCATATAGAGTGTTTTGTGTCAAGTACGTCCGTTTTTCTCACTCCAAAAAGTTTGTAAGCGTCCGAAGTGGTATATATGACAGTGGTGAATCGTGTGTGAGTCGGAAAATATATAGATCTGTATGTACACTCATTCATATATATGAATGTATGTAGGTGCAGTGGTTCGCGTACAAGAGATCGGCAGGAGGATAATACGAAACGATAGCGCGATCAATTTTATTGAGAGCCGATAGCATTGCTCCTGCTCGCGCCATCGTAAATTCGTGAACTATCTGTGAGTCGTGTATTATTCTTCACTTCCGGTCAATTTAGCCATTTGAATGCATCCGTTTTTACCGCGGCAATTTCACATAGAAAAACATTGTACTCTGCGAAAACTCATTCCTCGATTTTACATTTATTATAATAAAATATATATTCGTCATTCCACGGGACCATTTTCTATTTCATTTTCATCTCGTTCTGTTGATAAATTCCACATTTTTCATCTTCCTGATACTAATTTTATTTGATTATATGATATTATATATGTGATATATAAATGCAATTTACGGTATGAGCTGTAATAAATTGGACGACCCGGGAAAAGGGTATGGATGTTAAACATATCGTAGAATAAGATTCGAAATTTACTCGGGTTTTCAGAGTAGAGACATTTTAACCTTCGAGAAAAGAGAGGAAATGTCCCTACTACTTCCGGACGTCTCAAGGAATTTAACTTTTTTTTTTTTTTTTTCAACATTCTACTCTTTCGGCTGGTCGTCTGCTCGACATTTTCTACAGAATGAAATTTTTGAGCTTACAATATATAGCGCACTATATATTTCACCCTCGGGATTTTTCTAATTTCGACATATTCCCTCTTAAAACTTGTCATTTTTTATTTCCATCTATACTAATAAAAATAAAATTATTTATTTCTTGACTCAATAACTTTTTTTTGATACTTAAAAATTTCTTTTACCAATCTAATTTATTATACTTTTAATTATTTATTTTCAAGGTAAATTTATCGCATTTCCCCTCTAAATGAATCATTAATAGATCAGAATGGATTTAATAATAATAATATTATTATACTTTAATTGTCAAAATACATTAATAGCATTTATAAAAGCCCGCTGAATGAAAATCGCGATTACTCGATCAGATCAATTAATTAAAAACTTTTATTTTTCGAGTGTATAGAGTCAAAACTAAAAAGTAGGATTATTAATTTGGTCTTTTCAAAGACACCTGAAAATAGTAATAATGAAAAACTTTGAAAGTTAGTGAGTGACATCTAAAAGAAGTTGGAAAAAGGATAAATAAAAGAGGAATTCAAAGTTTCCCGGGTTTACGGCGAGTTCTAGTTCTCAATCCTCGTTCTTAGCAATTTTTCTCTCTCAATCCCTTCACGTGCTTTTCTTTGATTCTCAAGTAAAATTCAGTGTAATTCCCACGTTGCTGGGCCCGCGGCCAGTTTATGGCATCCGACTGGTCTAATGTGATTAAGCTAAAAGCTCTTTCAGTTGAAAGGGGGTGCAAACCCCATGCTAAGAATCCCCGTCTTCGCTCTCTGATATGGCTAAGTTTTCGTCTCCCTTTCTTCCCTCTAACATCAACAAACTTTAAGTTTACACTCTGCCAACGGCCAAGAGATGTACTCAATCCTTCCTGTTTCTCTTTCAGACTTAATATAAAAACCGTTTACATTGCCCAAAAGTAGTCGAAGGAATTTATCATATTTGTTTTGCTGAGCTTCATGAAAACTGTTTATGGTTAGTTCCAACTTACATTCCTTCTTAAATTTCTTTTCTGAAATCTTCGCTGATTAAAATTGGTCAATATATTTTAAGATATTAAATCCTTCGACAGAAATTTATTAATTATTTATTTATCAAACGTTTTATTTAGAATAAAAAATTAATAAATGATACCGGATACAATAGAACAAAAATTAGCTCAATTTTCTAAAAATCCGAGTCTAATTGTGTTTACCAATTTAAAGATCCATTCTAAATACACTCACGCAATATTTTCCCCAGTGAAGAGAAAAATCCATCATAAATAACGTTGGAAAAATTCGATACATGTAACATTATTCAGAGGTACTTTCAGTAAATTTTTCTTTCACGGTTGAATTTTATTTATTCTCTCGTTTTTCACAGTGAAAAAATTCACCCGGTCGATCTAACTGTCTTGAGAGCTACTATACTATGAAACGTACCATAGTATAGCTGAAGAAAAAGTTGAGTCCGCAATACAACAAAACATTTTTACCCAGCTAGGCAATTTTCCCAAGAAATTCATCGGCCGTATTCTCCGTTTGCACCTGAGCCCTCAATTTATTTTTTTTTATTTTCCTTTAAATCTCGTCTTTCATAACAAAATCGCTTATATTATTCAAATCCTGAATTCCGTGATTTTAATTACTGTATTATCATTTAATTCTCGTATCTTATTTTAATTACCTTTGTTAATTTCAATATATCTGTAAAATAAGGCCGAGTATTTAATAGTACCATAATGTCATACGTAATTGAATCGGTTTAACTTTAATTAACGGGTATATATGTTTCCTTCGAACATAACAAATATTATTGTGTGTTATATACACTTGAAGTTGAAAAAATTTCACGTAACAGCGAAAGGATATGATAACGATAACAATTTTAATAAATTTGAAAAACCTTTAAGCTTATGATAAATTATATCGAATTCAGCTGTGGGCATGCATGAAAAATAGCATCTGAAGCGGTTTAGTCTAGACGTCCTGCTGTAACACGATACATAAGGATTTATGCTAAATTCAATGCAATAAGACGCCTTAGAATTGCAGCTCCAGGATCCTCCCCGGATATGCATGATCTGGAAAAATATAAAGCCCGGGTAAGGGTTTAAATTTCTAGCATACTAAAGTGCCCTATATCCTTCATTTTATGCGCTAGACACAGCACTAGGCGTTAAAATCTATTAAGATTAAGTAACAGATAGAGAAACGGTGTATGAAAAAGTATTAAAGTATGTAAGTAACGTTGAAAAAAAAAACGGGAGAGTGCGCAACCTGGGAAATAATGGAGAAAAGTGATTTCCGGAAAGTTAAAAGCCACGGATCAAGAACCGTTTGCTTTTTTTTTCTTTTGCTTCTTCTCGTCGCAATCACTTTCGTTATTTTCCAACTATCATAGGTATCTATATATTCAGATAAAATTTATTTTCTTTTTATTTCAACACTCAAAATCGTTAAATATTTAAAAACGAATTTTTGCTGTAAAAAAATAATTTTTACTGTCTATAGTTTCCGTTATTTTCCGAGAAACCGGTGACGTAAAAGCTGAAACTAAAGACTCGATAGTTTATCAATAAATCGATTTGTTGATACACTTTTAGAGTACATTGTTATGATTGTTATCGTGTGAGTACAATCGAACTGGAAATCAACACTTTTTTACCATAATACTGCTGAGTAGTTTAATTTTTGAAAGTTTTCCGAGAGTTTTTCTCTATTCTTTTATACTCTGCTGAATTCAAGTGGAAAAGTTTTGAGAGAGCGCTAATTTTTTTTTTTTTATCGTTTTTAAAGTTTGTCGCTTGTTTCCAATAGCAGTCAGGATCTGAATTTGTCGGGTTATTTTTTGTTTTTTATTATTCAAATAATCGATATATTTTTTTCTTGGTATATAATAAATAAAAGAAATGAATTTTTTTTGGCAAAAAATGATGATAGTGTAATAAACATAGCTGAGTCATTTATTTTAAGTATTATGACTTTTATTTAACCAAAAAAAAATAATAATAAAAGTAATAGAGAAAAAGAGAAAAATCAAGGAAAATAATCACGAACGCGACGTAATTGAGCATTGTGTACTTGTGTACTTGTAAACGAGCTTGACAGAAAAATAACCCGTTTGAAGTACCCTCAACTCTCCCGCTTATGGCGAATTCATTTTAATATTACAAAAACGCTACTTCAAATTATTTAACTCATTGTCGTTATTATTTGTAAAACAAAAAATTGAATACCTTTTTTTCATCAACCTCATGCCAACAAATTTTTTTTTATATTAAAAAGCAAAGCAGGTAAAATGCTCGCAGGATTGTTATTAAAAAAGGTTCATTGTCATATTACAACAATTGAAAAGGTTAAAAAAATACACTACGGTATCTTCTAGAATGCCGGGATGTTGTTTTTGCAGCTAAGCCACCGAACACTTGGCTCTGATCCCAAAGGATTTGCATGGATGATGTCCAACTGTAACAGTGTAAAAATAAGAGCATAAAAGTCACAATTATTCATTTATCGCAGTGTACATATTTTAATTTATATTACTGCTTCGGCTTCTGTTTTTGTCAATACTAGAATGAGAAATTTTTGGCGTCAAAATTATTTACTGAAATTTAACACCGTTAATTTCAGGTCAAAGTTTTTATACAGCTTTTTAAATTTAATTATCGGACAGCTTAATTTTTTTACCATATTTTTCGTTTATTTACCTATATTTTACCAAAAATTTGAATTTCTAACATTGCTAATACTAATTTCACCTAGAAAATATAAATTTTTCTTCAACTAAATTGATGTTATTGAAGTTACAAGATAGTTCATAAATTCTCTTTTGTATAATTAAAATCAATACATTCAATAAATTTCAAAGTAAAAAAAAACCGATTCAAACAATTTTATATCAGTCAAAAAAAAGTCCGACGTTATGGTAACGATTGAATATTTATGTAGCCTCGGGTTAGAAGTATTTCTTTTGAAATTTTTTAACAGTACAATTGAAAGCCAGCTATGAAAAAAGACCATTTATCCATTTGCCCAAACCAATTGTCCTGTAGCAGCGATCCCAATTTAACAACCGTCCCATACGTTACCTGGATATTCGTTCAGTTTTTCGTTTAATAGCATTTTAATATGACTTAATAAATAAATTTAATGTCATTCTGTCATACTTTAATTCTCATAAATTCTGTTTTTTGTGTGTTTCAGGTAAGCTCATTAAAAAATCCATCAACTGTCCTTCTAGGTAAGCTCTCGCGACATTATGAATAATTATTCTCTAATGACTCGCCAGGCGCTTGTATTTTTCACCTCATAGTAAGAAAACTCCTTGCAGTATTTATTTTTCTTTGTAAATTTATTTCCTATCTTACTATAGAAAAAAATATATATAATTTCGTTCTGCGTGTAACCCACAGACATATACTTACAACATAAAACATATATATTCAATATTCATAGACATGAAAACCTACCATTAAATTTACCAACACAACTCCACAACCTGCCGTACAAAATAAGGATGTAAGTTAACTACTGGATATTCCAAACGGAAAAAAAATAGGGAAAGAAGAAAACTGCTTATATTTTTAGCGCAATGAATATTTTATCAACATATATACATCCCTTGACTATAGACGATGAGAAAAGTTTATCGTAACTATAGTTTCGAACTCGATGTTACGTTTCCTCCTTATTTGATGTAACAGCACTATAACGTTTTGCTTCCTTTATAGCCGATAAAAAACCTACATCACTACTTAAATTAAAGTACCATGATTTTAAGAAATTTCATTACATTACTTATACTTTTTAAATAAAAGTATATAAGTCGTCTATCAACACGTAGTGTCAAATTGAAAATATTAGGGTGAATATTTTTCCCAATATTCCTCTCAATTGTAACGTAAAAAAACGTCAAAAATTAAATTTTTTAATTCCGCAAAAACAAACAAAAAGCCAGATTGCAAATTATCAAAAATTTACGCTTCCGTAAAATTTTACGAATGGATTTTTTAAATAAAAATATAAAAAAAATAAAACAACATCTGGAAAATAACAAGTTATAAATTTCATATAATATTTCTACTATGTTATTAAAAAACTAATTTATTCGTTGAAAGGAATTATCCGCGTTATTATAAAATATAATTATCCTGAAAGCTTCATCCCAATATATCACTCGTCTGTTCATCATCATAAATCTGTTAAATTGCACCTATACAAAGATATCCGAGCATAATAATCATACAACCCACACGAAAAATAATAATCAAAATATAGTTTTTTGCATTATAGCATTTTTAACAACATCGTTAAGAAGTTATTATTTTTTTGACTACACAATATTTGGGAAAAAAAAATATCAGGTTATTTTATGAAAC
This sequence comes from Cotesia congregata, assembly GCA_905319865.3. Classification (NCBI taxonomy): domain Eukaryota; kingdom Metazoa; phylum Arthropoda; class Insecta; order Hymenoptera; family Braconidae; genus Cotesia; species Cotesia congregata. The sequence continues at coordinate 17,174,091 of CAJNRD030001123.1, forward strand.
CTATATAAGTAAAATATGATGATTGTATAAAACTTTATTCCATTCTTGTCTCAATATTTTGTCTCCGCACAACAACAACTATATAACTAGAACCCCAACAACAAAAATTGTTATTACAATAAGACGTTTATGTAAACAAATAGAGATGGATAAATGTAGGTTAACGTCGTGTGTCGCGTATACGCTGAGATTTTTCTTAGAGTCTTATTGAGTTTAGCCTAGATAACCTGGTGCATCATTATCCGGGATTATCTTGAGCTTCTACAGGCGGAACGATCCCATGAAATTTTCAAAGCTCAGTAAATTTTATACTATGTGTAGTTTTACGTCGCGATATGCATACACATTTTCATATATATCTATATGTCTTCATATACTAAAAACGTATGTATTATGTATGTATAAATATATATATACATTATATGGAGAAATATAAAAATTGTTAAGGGTGTCGGAGGATGACCTAACATCTATTTCTTGTGTCATACTATCGCGGTTATATTTTTCAAGCCTTACTTGTTTGCATATCACCGGATATAAATGGACACATCGAGATTTTACACGTTGTACTAAGAATATGTTAGTGAGATGAAAAATTTCTACGAGTAGACTGTAAAAAACTTTGTGCTTTTTTTATGTTTTATCGAAATTTATAAAATAACTTCAGTACGTCATTTAATCATTCAGCACTTTTTTTTATGTTTAAATAAATCGACAGTTTAATAATTTTAATAAAAATTAAAGCTCGTTATCGGTGACTTATTCTCAACACAATGACACGTCATTCTATATAACATTTAACAAAGCTCATTGCGGAAGCAATCAAAACTTGGCTTGAACTCTTCCTACTGAGTATCGAAACCTCCCAACTTAGTGTATACATAGAACAGTTAAACTTGTAGAATACCAATAACACTCTCTTCTCATTAACTTGTCTCCACTCATTATTTATCATACCTATTATCGAAAATTTAAAGACGGAAATAATAAAAGTTAATAGAACGAAAGCAAGCAAAGTAAACAAACGAGTAATTTAATTGTTTTATTAATCACTTGAGATACTTTTTGATGGGTTGTGTTTATTTCAATTAACAAAACAACTGATGATTTTTAGCGTCCTTTATTATTCAGCTCCGCGTGGTACTTATCGATGCGTTTATTATCAACAGGAGAAAAGATAAGTTAGTCACTCTGTTTTCTTAAAAGTTTCAAGAGCTGCTAATTAAATAAAAATATACCGAGCTCTTTAACTACTTCTTACGCTTTTAAAACTTTTTCCGATTTCATCAGCCATTCAATTCTCTCAATGGGAACCGACAGAAAAAAGCTACTGAGAACATTAATTGCATTCCACTTATTTAAAATTTGAATAAAAAAGGCTACTTGTTTTTTCTTCTATCCTTTTCTTCTTACCCGAGAAGAATTAAATGAAAAGTACACTTCAAACGCTTATATGATTAAAACTTTAAATATATAGGGATCTAACCGTGAAAAAATTTTCTAATGGCCATAGCAGAATATTTAGTATATCTTGATATGCCTTATCTGGTTTGATATATTCTGATATGATTTGATATCTCCATAATTAGGCCTGATATGGTAATATATGCCCATATACAATTTTTTTTTACCAAAAGTAGTATTGAAAATCTCCGAAAAAGGGCGCATGGTCCTTACAAGAGAGTCAAGTTTGAGATATTTATTTCTTAAATCAAAGTTACGTTTTTACTCTTCTAAAAAGTTTAATCAACTAAGGAATCAATTTTTATTTTATATAACAGGATAATTGACGTACACATTTCTAGTAAAAATAAAAAATTATGATAAATTTTTTTTTTCCATCTATAGCCTGATACAGTCACATATAACCAGATCATAAAATTTTTTCATGGTTATTGATTCATGTTAAAAAAAATTTACTAATTGAGATCACACGGTAAAAAATTTTACGTTATTGCGTCAAAAAACTTAGTGTTAAAAATTTTTGTGTTAAATATTTAACACTTTTATGTGTAAATTTGACACTTTTATATGTAAATTTAACACTTATTCTGTTAAATCAACACAAAAAAGTGATAAATATTTAATATAAAAATTTTTAACACAAAATTTTTTACTGTGCATTAATTAAAATATTTATAATTTTCTAACATTTTCAAGTTGGTTTTCAAATACCAAATCAGTGTCAGCAGATCATTGTCCAAGCAGGTGTCGCTTTGAACTATACGCCCGATTGGCCAATGATTTCTGATGGTCAAGATCCAGAGTAATCTCTTAGCCTTTCGGTAAAATAGAGGAAATAGCTAACAGAGAAACTAGTTGGCAATCGGCCAATTCAAATTGAGAACTCAGTCAACTGGTAACCGCTGCTGCCGAATTTCAAAGTTTGCTATCATCTTTCATTGATCAAAGAACTAAACTTATATCTACTCCGCGGCACTTTTTCCCTTCTCTATTAAAACTATCGCAAACTAATATCAAAGCATCAAATCCCTCTAGCCCCAGCATCCACTGTTGTAATTGTAATTTAAGCTTTACTATACCCCACCGACAGCTCACTATTTAAACAAACACCTATCGATGTATTCCGAAAGTTTGGCAAACTCCGCAATACATAAATTCGCAGATTCAATTTAAATTCCATTTATAAATCATACCGCGATACATATCTTTACAATTGTATTAAAATATAATTCAATAAAAATTTAAATTCAATCAATAAATGTGCAATACAAATACAAATACATTGATTTACTGCAAAAAATAAATTTCTTGATTAATTAACTGCTGAAAATTTTAAACTTTATACCTTTTTTAATTCATCTGACTCATCCTAAAGTTATTCGATCGATTTATTTATATTTGTATTTATAAAAATAGAATCATGTATCAGCTTACACGTATATGTATCAGCAAACTCGTTAAACTCGGACGGGGATCATCGACGCGACACCAGTTGGACGCTTGGGAAATTATATACGTGATTCCTTTGGTTTATCTCAATTTTATTATATTCTAGGACTCACACATCACCAGATATCCAACACTGGGCATTATATTGTCGAGCAAATGGAGCAAAAAATTCCTGAATAAATAACACAATGGAATTTTATATTTATAAAATGAAACAACGGAAAAAAACATTGTACAATATACAAAGAATATATAAAAACTAAAAAATAAAGGTACTGTACGGATGAAACTGCCTTCAGTAGTTGAAACTAGCTTGACATGCAGTAGTAACATCTCTCACTGGCCAGACACGCTTTCACGTGAGCAGAGTACCACTATCCGGTCTCAACACATTTTATCACCAACTTTTAACGACGTACATATTTTTCGAATTTATTTAGCTTCCCATTGATATCACGCAAGAATAGCCCCTGCAGGCAATCACGCTCTTGCTCTCCGTGCTTATTTTTTTAATGTCATTTTATCAAGTTCAGTACTCAAGAGATCGGGTAAATATAAAAACAAACATGTATATATGATTAAATGCAACGACACCGTCTGTGTCTATATACTGACTGCTGTTTACACACCATTTGCGTTTTAGATCCATACAAAAGATACCTCTATGGGCCATTGCCCCTCAGAAATTTATTTCTCACGCTATTAGTATGTAGAAACGCATACCACTCGTTAAAGTTAAGCATCAGGACGACTCTCAGCTCTTTTCTTCCCTTTATTTTTTCTATCGACCCCTAAGCCATCAGCTTAAAAGGCGACGCTTCAAACTGTTATTGATTGTGTCGCTTTACTTTTCAAATTTCGAGTCAACCTTCGTTTTATTACTGCAAAAAGTTTTGTCGTCTTTAAAGAAAATAAAGGAATGGTTGTGTTTAGCTGGTAAATTTTTTTTCTGTTTGTAATCATCATGGTGCGGCAAAGCATCACCATCACATTCAAAAGCCAATTAGCTTTTTACGGTGCATTGTGATTAAAATCCGTAAGAAGTAGCATCAGGTGTAAGTACTTTGCTAGAATTTATTTTTATATGATTAAGGTCACAAAACTGATGATTACTTTAAAATCTTTTATTAATTGCAATGAATTGTATTACTCGCTCGATTTTTTCGTGATTTTATTTTAAGAATGATAATGAGTTAATTTACACATTTCTCGAAAAAATAAAAAAATTATATAAAGTTACTTTTTTTATTTTCATATTTAGTCAAACCTTCTATAAAAATTGACCATAGAAAAAATTTTTTTCACGAATTTTTCTGTAATAAAAGTTTCAAATAATATTATATCAAGACTTACCAAGACACTCTTCAGGTGTTGTCTTTCATGAAAAATTATTACGAGCATAAACGGAAATTACTTCAATTAATGAATTTTTTTGTTAGCAATTATTCGCAAAGCCAGATAATTAAGATTTGTTCAGTAAATTTAACAGTACTTAAATAAACGAGCGTTAAAATATACATGCATGATAGAGCAGACGAAGCAAGGAGGAGTAGGGGAATAAATGACGAAGCACATCTCTCTAGTCGGTTATTCATCCATTAAGAGTTTACTTAACCCGCAAAAGGCAGCGGATCCTGCTGGAGGATCTAAGGAAGTTCGCGGTGCGATCACTTTGAGATCATAATAAAAGAAGCACGAGAAGAGTCAGCTGGAAAGAGGATGAAAGAAATGGTTTTAGGTAGGATAGGTCTAGGTGTAGGCAAAGATGGAGATGGAGATGAAAATGGAAAAGAGAAGAAACTCTTACCTTGGACGGAATAAATCGAGTTACTGAGGCCGATGTGCACTTGCCGTTCATGAACCCGGCAGGTCTTTCAGTTGTATTGAGCCATGATCATGCCAGAGAAGAAGATAATCCGGGTTACTGGTCGTTCAAGTTCTGGTATATACCGGCAAAGGTTCCAAAGGGACAATGACAAAAGTATGAGCCAAGAAATTTCAGTCCCTTACTTTGACCGCAGGAAACTACAAGGAAAATTCGTCTTGTCCCCTACTTGGCATGACTATATGTAGTTCACATTTTCTGCAATGACATGACGAAGATGTAGTGATGTATGCTTTTTTGTTCATAAGAGAAGGTATAGTAAGAAAGAAAGGCTAAAAAGAAAGAAAGTAACCTTAGTGGGTATGATGGTGATGTCGCTTTCATGCTGCTATCTTTTATCTCTCACCCGCAATGGATGCTTTCAACGAGAAAAATGATAGCGTGAGTAAGTGAAATGCAAGTAGAACCTTTTCACAAGCGTCTTTTCTCATCTCACACCTAACCCCATATCCATTTTTTCGTCTATTTCACCTGAGGCTCCACAGCCTCAATGCAAAGTTAATCAGCCAAACTTCTTCAGTTATCTATCTAGGTTATTTCGCGCGATGACGTGCACGCATCACATCAATCAAGAATCTATACCTGTTAAACTCAACATTATTTAGGGTTTAAGCTTTTTGCTTGCTAGCTTCGAACAGACTTTTTGTCTTCTAATGCTTCTTCATCTCCAGCTTCTTGTCTCGGTCTTCTTATTTGAGCTCCCGATTTTTTTGGTTCCTTGGCTTTGAATCGAATCTGGTGATCCTGGGTGAATATCGACCCAGTGACGTAAGGACTGTGAGAAAAGAGTAAAAATGAGCCAAGAGAGATAGGATTACCAAGCTTTTCTTCAGTCGATGCTCTGGTTCCGGTCAGCCCCTTCCCCTTCTCTTCTCTATTATAACTCTGTCCAATTGGAACGCTGCCAAAAAGCTCAACAACATCTCTATCAAATAACGAATCATTCACTATCATTTTTACCTTTTGTAAAGATAAATTTAACTTATTTACTTATTCGTATCGGCTTCTGCTGTTCAGATATTTTCAAATAATTACGTAGTTATCTGCCTTTTTTGGAACCGGAAAACGATAAAATTCATTAAATCTGATATCAAGGGCAATAGTCATTTCATTTATAGGTATTTTTATTAGTTTCTTGGGAAAATCTGATTCATTTCTAAGACACTGTTCTGTAAATCTAATTTATCGTAAGTGTGACAAAGAACAAAACGTTCTGTTAGTTAACTTTCGTGCAGAAAAGAGGATAGATGCGTATCTCCCTTCAGAGAACTAACCGCTTCACTTTTAACCGCAGATGTGATATCAAGTTTAAAGTACTTTTTTATGTTTGGCGTGATCAAATAATTAATTTCAAGCTTAACTCTGCGGGATTATTATTCATCTCCGAGAATTTCGGACGGTGATTCACGGCTGAGATAATCGGGGTGAATTTAATGATGAGTCCATAAATTCATACAATCAAGTGTTTTATAAACTCAAAGAGAAAACGGAAAATCTTTAAAAGTTTCTAACATCTGCTTTTTAGTTTTGAGTCTTGAAAAAATCCGAAAATTTTAATTGTAATTTTAATAGTGGAAAATGTTTTTATTTTCGCACAATCAGAGTGGCGATTGACCTGGAAAACCTGGAAATGTCAGGAAATTTGAAATTTCTGGAATAGTCAGTAAAAGTCAGGGAGTTTTAACTTGGGTCAGGAAAATTTCTAGTTTATTTTAAAAAATAAACTAGAATGCTGTAGAAATAATAAATTATTTCTATAGCATTCCAAAAATCGTACTGCAGATAATTTTGAATATTAATTGATGTTATTTAATTTCTTAATTTATATTCCTTCTTTTTTGTGATCAATAATATTCAAAAAACTAAATGTATGGATAATTAATAATAAAAAAGAAGTATAACTTCTCAATGATTAATGATAGTAATAATATCAATTATTGTATTTTAAAAAGTTTAATTATTTAATTTAATTTTCAAAAGAAACTGATCTTTTTTGAATAGTTGAAAATCTCCAAAAAAGTATAACATAATTTATAGTTCCAAATTTTTACTCAATTCTGGATATTAGATATGAATTCTAGCATACAAAAATTATTTTTAAAATAATTTGCAATTACAACGAATATTTGGCTAACAATTATTTTTTTGTAGGATCTGGAATTTTATTTTTGGTCAGGGAAAAGTCATGGAAAAGTCAGGGAATTTTGAAATTAGTGTTCAGTCGCCACCCTGACAATATGAAAACATAGTTTAAACTTGAAAATAAATTATCGTGTCAGTTTTTCAAATTTCTTGAAACTGTCATTTCAAATATTGGAATGTCATGAAATACTTAAAAATTTGTATTATAATCGACATTCCATTGAATTCATTCTTATCACCGCGTTCCATATGAAATGAACGACATGTAAATCGATTTTTCAAGCTGCGCATATTTCCCGTTTTCCATTCACTTGTTCATTGTAAATTTTTCATGTGAGCTTGCTCGCGCTGAATTTTGAATTGATAGTTGCAAATTTGTTGAATCAACCATCCAATTGAAAAAAAAAGTTGAATAAAATAAAATAAAACACCACGACACGGGTCCACCCAACCATGAAAATATTTAACAGATACAGTGAAATGAAATATTTTAAATAATTTATTATTGTAATATTCTTCGACTCGTTAACAAATTTACACTTTCAAAGAATATTCGTTATTCAACCAATTCAATAAATAAATACGATTGACTTCATTTTTTTATATTAATTATTCCAATTGTCATTACTATTATTATTGTAAATCTTTAAATTAAAATAAATTAATTAAATCGTTTATGCGGTCTAATTAAATATTAACAGATTATTAATATCAATTGTTGTTGAATAATAAGCTTTATTTGAAATATAACTCAACAATATACAATTATTTGTTATTGAACTGTGTGTAAAAATATAATTCCTTTATTATATTAATTGCAATTTGCAAATTAATTAATTAAAATATTTTGATTGAATGAAGTTTATTTTATTCTATTTTAATTCAGCAATCGCTTTAGTTTTAATGACTGATGACTCTCGACTATAAATTGAATTAAATAAATAATCTACTGATTAATTTACTGATAAATTAATAATCAACTGAGATTATATTAATATAAAAAGATAAATTATTTTTACTAAGGAAATTTTCTTGACATCCAGCAAATTCGATTACTTTTTTAATCTTTCACAGTACTCTTGGAACATTTATAATGGAAGCTTGGTGAGAATTTAATTATAAATAGAATCGAAAAGTCAAGTCTATTAGAAAATACCACACCATTTAATCTTCTTTCTTTTAAATCAATGATTGTAGAAAGTAATTCATTTCAACTCGGAATATTTTATAGTTTAAGGATAGAAGTAAGATAAATTATCTCACACATTAATAAAAACTATCGTGTAAGTAGCTAAATATCTACAATTTGTCCTGTCTGTAATTTAATTTCACTGATAACAGAAATAAGAAAATTAAAGCTTTCAATTGATGCTAATCGAATTAAATCATCTTATATCCATTCTTATAATTTAGATGAGAAATATGAAAATTGAAAATATATCATGTAAGAGCAAACTATTCGTAACGTGATTGGTCGAATATATCATAAGCATGAAAATATATGTCTTCATGACATGACAATTGAATAAATTTGACAGAAAGATGGCCAAGAAAAGGAAAAATTAGCTGGCAAAGATAACTTGAAACCTTTAATGGTTAATAAATTATCAAACAATGATATTTGATTTCTGGTGATAAATGCCATTCGGAATATCGTTTCCTCGGGAAAGTTAACAGTAAGTCACTCTGGCAGATATAGAGTGGATTAAGATACATCTGATCAAAGTGCTGTGGTAAATCACATGAATATTTTATCATCCTTACTCAGTGAGTTGGATTTATATCTATTGCTGTATCTATTCTCAGTGACAGTCAACATTGACGAATTATGCATACATCCGTGGGGATAACTTTCCAAAAGTAAAGTTTCAGCATTAAAGGTGTTCTCCAACGTCTCTTGATCATTTCTCATTCATTTATCTAAATCATCAGCCCATCTACTTCATATTTCTTGTAGTCTAGTCTAGTCTCGTATGTATGTTTAAAAATAAAGAATACAAGTGAAAAACTAAAACTAGAACTAATGTTTCACCTCAGCTTCTTTGAATATATTTCTCAAATGATGAATATGTAAAGCACATATACTTTATACACGAATATATACACTCGTACATTTTAAGTTTTCCGTCTATAGTATGAAAATAAAACTAAAAAGTCTAAAAGCTTGAATATTTTGAAGGAATCGTAAAAAACGTTTTACCAGTTTATTGATATGATATATAAAATAAAAATATGATAAATATATGTGCAGAAGTTTGAGAAAAAAAGGGAAGGTGTAAAAGACGTAAAAGTGACACGAAGACGATCGAGTGACATGAAACTTCTCCGTTGATTCTCCAGTATTTCGCTCTCTGAAATTCCGTGGCTTTCCTAGCTCACATACCTGTCATTTACCCGTTTCCTTTCCGTTCACAGTACTATCGGTGAGATGTTTGAAATTCCATACGAATTGAAGCACTGCACACGAGCTTGTATGATTTTTTTTCCGACACATACTTTGCTGTTTATTATAAATAAATCACTGATAAAATATATATCTTACGTCACTATAAACCTCACAATAAATTCAATTATATCTTAAGGTAGTACTACCGGTTTTAGAATTGGCGTTCAGAATTTAATGAAATTTGGCATATTGGTACTTTATAATATCATAATTAAGTTGTAAAATTTTTGGAACCTGAGCAAGTTCTGAAAAAAAGATATTAATATCTACATATTTTTGCTTTTACCATTGATCCTTATGGAGAATCACAGACTTTATTTTATTTCACAAAACCGGACGTTCAGATTCTTATAAAAATCAAGACAACGAGAGAAAATGACATCTAGAACATATTTAATGATAATCAGTATGGTTTCCAAGAATATGAGAATATTTATTAATAAAAAACATTCAAAATCTATCTCTCTCTCTTTCTCTAACGTGATTTAGTATAGGGAAATCTACTACGTTAATCAAATAAGGTTAGGTTTTATGATTTTACTCTTGTGGTAACGGTAGTACTACCTTAAATTAAATTTTTCACTTCCAAAATTTCAAATAATATATCAAAAAATTTAATATATATTAAATAAACATCAAATATTAAATATCCTGAAAATAAGAACCGTTTTTGATATATTACAAATTATGGATAAGAACGCTAATAACTTTAATTTCAAATAATAATTATATTCATTTCCAATTTTTGACAAAATTAAAATCACAAGTTTTGATTTTGAGAAATTATTCTATTTATTATTTTCTTGAATTGTTAAATAATAATAAATTGTTTGTGTTGAAGTCTCATAAGAAACTGACGGTAACAGAAATCAAGATTTGGAACAGCGTTGAAACACAAACCACAAGACATTTTAAAATCGCAAATCGTAATTAATTTTCCATGTTAAATCAACACGGCAGAATAACCTTCTCAAATTGTTATCACTCGTTCTCTTTCTCTCTTTCTAATGTGCTTATTCCTTAGGTTTGGTCGCCTGGAAACAGTAAACTTGTCGCATCTACGTCGCTTAAGTCTTGAGGGAGTACTCGAGTACCTCAGCGATCTCACGAGACTACCTGCCATGTCTTTTTGAATTAAACTTTAGTTTCGTTTATTTCAATATATCTTCAAAGATAAAACTGTAGACCAACAGAAAAGGTCAGAAACTTCAGAACAACTCAAATTTTTCCATTAGTTTTCAATATAACTTTATGATCAACAAAATCGAACAACTAGTACTGATAAGTCTCATTAAATTCAGTTGTAAATAGAAAAAAAAGGAATTAAATAGAAGTAAAAGCTTACAAAGCGAAAAGCGCAAATAACTTTTCCGCGATAGCATTATACCGTTGTAATGGTACCTATTCGGTTTTCACAAGCAGATAGTATGCTGGTAACACACGATTGTTTGTCCAACAATGCTATGAATTAATCATTTTCGTTACTCTACTCAGCGGGAGCGGTATAACTTTGGCAATCATAGTGTGCTCAGCACCGCTAATTTCAACGGTTTCCCGTAACTTAAAGTAGTCTGAAGCCACTTAACGGCAACTTAGATCAACGAGACGAAGAGACACGGCTTAAAGTGAATAAGATGTATATCTTTTAAACGAATATATATATATATATATATATTATATATATATATATATATTATTCCAACGAGAAAGATATTGTAACCTCTACTAATGAATGAATGCAGATATTTGCATTTGTTTGAAACAAGACGTTTCCTTCTCTCCGCTTAAACTTGCTCTTTCCTTTTTACTTTATTCTACCCTTTACTCTCTATTCTACCCGTAGTTATTCTTCTCTTATTCTCGACGCATTTACTTCTTGTAGAACTAGAGAATAACATTCTGTCACTAATACGGCGAGCAAGCAATTCACTAACTAGCTGTAGTTACTCTCAATTCTATACTTTGAATAAGCTTAATCCCTTTTCCCAAACTTTCTTACCTTACATCACTTAAATTTAGTTTAAGTATAAACTTCCTTTTCATCAATTAAAACAATTACAGGAACAGAAACTACGGAGGTTTCAGATACACAAAACAAAAGTTTTGAATTTAAAAATCACGCGAAATTCTTAACACTCACGATCTATAGTGAAGGAGTGATTTATTTTGACGAATGATTAACTTGGAGATTTGAAGGAAAACTATTAATTAATTTATTTTTAAATTATCTTTGATAGTATTTCAGCTGAAAAAATGTTGAAAAATAGGTTATTGTGAAGTAATGTTCGGGATTATGTATTATCGACAATTTACGTGCCGTTTTGTCGCTTGAAATAAAAGTACAGGAACTAAAAAAACGATGTGTAGCTTTTATTGAATTACTCATGAAATAGTATGGTCATATTGCGATTGAGAATTTACGATTTAAAATTACGATACATTATTAACATTCTTTTTTTTTTTTTTTTCTACTTTTAACATTTATTTTTTCATTTGTGTATCGATTCTGTATTTAATATTTAACATTAATAAATTAAATAGTTCTATAATATATTCTTTACTTGGTTGAAAAATTAGTGGTCTTAAAAAATTTTATCCACTTTACCAAAATGAATTATAAAAAAAGAGTAAAAAAATTCTATCTATCTCTTCTTTATCCCAAAAGTTTGTTCCAACTTCTCGTTAGCAATATAAAAAAAACTGTACAAGTAATCGATAAAACACGTAGCGTTTTTTTCACTACTTAAAACATCTATAAAACAAGAACGCTTAAATACTCTCATTTTCTCCATTTTACTCAGGTAATTTGTAACGTAACAATGAGACTTTTTTTTTTAAAGAAGAATGTATGGAAAAAAATAGTTAGAAACTGGAGTAAAAAAAGCAATGAGTGTGAGAAAAAGAGCGAGCAGCCCAATGGAATTTACGGCGAGTCGGAAGTATTCTAAAAGCTTGAGTTTCTCCGCTACTATGTAGGATAGACACATGAAATAAACAAAAAAAAAAGGTAAATAACTCTTGATAACATCCGAAAACAGTGCTCTCACGTCAGTTAGTCTTCATCCTGGTGGATGTGCAAAACTTCTTCTATTTTTATTCAAAAATAATCTCGGTGTCTTGATTGATTTTATCAGAGCAGAGACCAAATGGAGGTTTTTATTCAGTAGAAGGAAAAAAAATTAGTCTGATATGTCCAAGATTGAGAACATGTTTCTCGAACACGGAAGTCGGTTTTGGAGCCGATAAGGGAGACAACCTGGACAGGAATGGCAAGTTTGTGACGAAGATGGAGGAAGAGAAGTTGGAGCAGGAGAAGTAGGAGGAGTAGAAGGGTGAGTCGAGAGTGCATGCTCTTGAGCCGTCATCCTGACAAATGACCATGCGGTCGACCAGTGACAGCTTCTAGCCGTTCTCCCAGTGACATTTGATGCGTTCCGTTACCCTCTGTATAGCACTGATACCAACTTGATTATATATATGATCTACACTAGATATAGACCAGTTTGCCGCAGAGACAGCAGCCTTCGTCCCAGAGACCCGGGGGAATTCATCATAGACGCCACACACCACACATTGTTATCCCGGCACGGCTGATCGGTTCTTCTCGCGATAACGGGTCACCCTTGATTCATCCTCGAGATCAAATTATTTGCTCAGATGAAATAATGGACCTTAAACCTAATGATGAACGTACCGTAGAAGGTAGTGTCTTGTAGTGTTGGAGATCTAGGGTCGCAAACTAACTCAATTATCTACTCTACTGGTTTAGTTATTTTATAAGATCATATCGTAATCATATAAGTTTGCAAACAGGGGATCCGTCTATTCTTATTATGAATTATACCCAGTGATTACGCTGCAAAGAAGAATAACGTCGTACTTATGGGTTAAGATTGGAGTCTTGACTACAAGTATTGCTAGTATAGAATCATTTTCATGTTAGTGTCGTTAAATTTGTCTTACTTAATGGTTAAGGTTACTGGTTACTGTATGAGGTTGAAAATTCTACTACTGGATACTGTTTTGGGTAATAATAGTAACTGATATTGCGGTTGTTTACACAGAATCTGCTGTTCATATCATGGTTTTTATATTGTAACGAAAGAAATACGAGCAATGTGGTAATTGATACTATTCACTTTCATTCGGGTTAATGTAAGTTGAGGATAAAGCAGTATTCTACTGCCACAAAAAAATTTTGTCAAAATCGATTAAAAAATTGTTTAAATTTTTCGTTTGTTAGAAATTGAAAATTCAGTTGTTGTTTTTGTTAATCTTTCTTCTATCGTTAGCAATTAGTTACTCTTGACTCTTGACTTTTCATCGATTAAAGTCGGCTAACGTACGATACAGTAGTTCCTTTAAATTGAAATAGTTTAAGTGTTTAGCTGAAATTCGGATTCCACTGATACTGAATCGAATTTGAAAAGTTTCAAGTGTTATATTACAATACATCAAACTTTAAACTCTGACCAAGAATTTAAAAGTTCAAACTTGGAAGTCATCGAAATCAAGTTTATAGACTATCTGTACAACAAATATAAACATTTATATTAAAGCGACATATATAGACAAATAGTTAAACTATTAATATAAATTTTTTATAATTTTTAAATAAAATTCAGCGTACATCGATCTCAAAATATACGCGCATATAAATGTATATTTTTATCTCGGTTTAATTTTAGCTTCAGTTCAATAAATATACTCATCACTTATGCTATCTCTTCTTCGTTCCTGGTGATCCCAGGAAGGTTTCCTCAACTTTGTATTCGTTAGTAGTTGACATGCTTGCTGAAGAGAGCACCAGGAAAAAGAGGGACCGAGAAAGATGGCTCTTAACTGAAACAAACTGCGACTACTCTTGACATAATACTACAGATATATATACACATATATAAAGCAAAGAAGGAAAAGGAAAATCATCATGATATGCTGAGCTTTGTAAACGTTTACGTTGGAGTAGAATAGTTGTGCTGTAGGTATAAAAAAGCTCACCCGTACCCCGAAAAAATAATGAGAGCGATTCATCATCGGTAGAAAACGTGAGCCAATTGCTTGGATGAATTACCGTACTTGCTTGCATTTTCATAAAATTATAAACTTATTTTTACATTTCCTTTATCGTTTATTTATGAGAAATATTTTTCATGAATTTTTTTTTTTAATTTATTTTTAAGTGTCATCATTTTTCATTGAGAGCGGTCTTATTTTTCTTAAATATTATTTAAATTGGCCGCACTGCAATTCATTGAAGAGCTTAAAAAAATTAACCCAAGTGATATATTTAGAAAAATTTATAAGCTTTCTTTAACTTTTCAATTTTCAAAAATACTTTTCAAGGTTTAAAATTTCAATTTTATTTTTTAAACATATATGTGTTTGAAGATTTTTTGCAATTTATTAAATTTTGACTGATTGATCGATGCAATAAATAATTAACATTACAACATACATAAAATTAAAATGGTTATCAGTAAATAATATAATATGATGAAAATATGGACAATTCTGCTCTCTAATGTAGTATAATATAATCTAGTCTAGAATCGGTCTAGAATCTAGATCGGTGTACAAATAAACTGATGAGACCGCAATCGTGTGGTCGGAACTACCGCTGAATTTGCTACTCCATTGAAATCACTTTATCCGATGTGATGTGATGTAATGTAATTTACTGTAAATACTTTTATATAACA
The DNA here is from genome assembly GCA_905319865.3 of Cotesia congregata. Taxonomy (NCBI): domain Eukaryota; kingdom Metazoa; phylum Arthropoda; class Insecta; order Hymenoptera; family Braconidae; genus Cotesia; species Cotesia congregata. The sequence continues at coordinate 17,189,176 of CAJNRD030001123.1, forward strand.
AACAACTCGACTTCTGTAGACCTTCTAAGACATTTTTTTTTTTTTAATTTTTTTTTGTTGCTAGATTTGTGTTTTTTATCTTTTATACTTTTTTATAGTCAATTGTACAATCCATTGTGTCTGCAAACGATATCTTTGCTGAGATACGAAAGCAGAGTAACTGAATAGACGACAAAGTAATTGGAAGGATTGTAGTTGAGTCTGAGATGATAAAAAAAGGAAAAATATATAAGAAAAGAATAAAAATAAAAAACTAGGAGTAAAAAAAAATTTATTGATATTTCTGGTGGAAATACAAGCCGGCGAAATATATATAACAACTGTCTTATAATATGGAAATATAAAAAGTTAAAATAAAAATAAATTTCAAGCTAAATGCAAATTTTATTCATTCAAAATGTTTAAAGATCTGTTTAATTAAATCTTTAGTTTATAAATTTATGGAAAATAAATAAAAATTAATCGAATAAAAAAAAGTTTGATTTTTTGGTCTGCAATTAATATTATTGATGAAAAGCGACGCCGGGCATGAAATTCATATCTCTTGGTAGTTAATTAATCACGCTAAAGGTATGAGAGCTAAAAATATACTGTTCAAAACGGTTGAATACCATTTTCATCGATGATTAATGAAACTCACGGATTATATTTCGCGATACACTCTGTATGACTAGATTATGGTATACGGATTTATACATACGGTTAATTCAGCTCTATCTCCTAAAAAAATATTTTTCCCATCCATCTCTATCCGTTTATTTTCGTATTCATCATGTACTTGTTGATATTTTGTAATTACACTTCAATCAGTTTACATTCAACGGACCTTTGAGTACATGAATGAGACACATAATCCAGTGGAATTGCGACAGATTGGATTTCATCATTAAATATAATCATATAATAGGGTGTAATATCAAATGGGTTTTGTACAATTTACCTTTGCTCAAAGACTTTCAAATATTCTAATTGCCAATTATACAAATCCCCTCTAATCAAAATCTTCACAGCATGTAATTTAAAATATGTAAATAATACACATTATAGTCAAAAGAGAATCATCGGTTGAGAATTAATAATCCATATGAAATTAGTTTCTAATTAATTTATAATAATGATTGGACAGTCGTATATTATAATGTCAAAACCAGCATTTTACTTGAAATTGTGTTATTAGTAAATTCGAGTTACTGACTGTTCATTTAATTGAAATTCAATCAATGAATTGTTTGAAAATGACTGTCAATACATCATGGTCTATTATCAATCCTCAAAATATTTTTACAAATAAGCATACAGTAGATATAGATCATTTTCAAATTTAAATAATAGTCTTACATATTATTTGTATAGATTGAAATGGATAACAATAAAGATAAAAAAAATTTTCATATTCTTTTTATTATTTAAATGATAAATTAATTATCGCCGAAAAAATTATCAAACTATCACGGAAAGAACAAAAAATTTGAATTAAGCTCGGTAGAAATTTTGATTATACTTACAATAAATGATCCATAAAAAATGGTATTGCACAAAAATTAAAATTAAAAAATGAAATAATAGCAACATAAAAACTCAAGCGTGATTATGAACAGGTTAGATCTTATTGTCACAAGAATAAACGTAAAAACATACATCTTGTACACTATTTTTACATACCTGGTAATTATAATAATTATACAGCATAATTTTTCAGATTATATCCAGTATAATATTACGCTGCATAACCAGAAAAATTATTTGACTAAATCGGAGATTATACTGAGTATGTTACAAAAACAATTTTGTATAATCTGGAGTATATTTGATAATATCTGAAATTTTGTTTCACCCCAGATATCTGTAAGTATAATATGACAGGATATCTAGTGTTTTTATGTTCTTTCCGTGATGATAAGACATAATATCTTACGGTTATTTCGAAAATCAGTACCAAATATTTCGTTTCATCATTTCTGTACCAGCTATTTCGTCTAAAAGTTAAATATCATGATAGTTACTTAAATAACTGAGAATATTTTTAATTGAAATTAATTAATAAGTAAAATAATTAACGATTTTTATTAATTAATTCTTAGAATCTATCAAAGATACCCGATCAAAAAGTATCATATTCATTTTTTTTACTCATCAATGCGTCTTAAATTACACTTAAGATGAGTTATTGTGCTGGAGAACTGATACTAATTAAATATATTTAAGCTAAAGCTAACGACTTTTCGTTCGAAGCTCATTAACATCAGACTATTTAAATAGAGTAGAAAATTCAGATCGTTTTATTGTACATTTTATCAATTAATTTTTTTTCCTGAAGTAAAACTCTTAATTTATAGTGTTTTTTATTATTTCTATCCTTGCCTTGTGCAGTCATTCAAGTCCGTACTGGAAAATTCGCGAACAACGATGGGCTAGCACTATATACTATATTCTCGAGTGCTTACAACGTGCTTTCAAACCCCCAGTGCTGACTCGGGCAATCGTTAATCGGGAGCGTCAAGGATAAAAGCGATGAACGAGAAATCTCACGAAATAGGACAGCGGAGATTGGGATATAAAATATAAAAAAGTACAAGAGTTTTTCGAGTAACCGGTGGATTCACCGAAAAAATAAACCAAAAAATATTAGTGTAGTGAAGTTTTTAAAAAGTAAAGACGCAAAAACGGTCTAGAAGATATATAGTAGATTATTTTTGATAGAGGTGCGGTGGCGATAAACTGTTCATGTGCGATTCTGTGTCCTTTACACTTTTGCCCATTTTACTTTTGCCTTTCACAACGTTATCGCTAAAATGTCAAAGGAACTTTCGGTTATCTCGGCGACTCGGACTCGCTAAAAGTCGTTAGGGCTGTGGCGAAAAATACCGTGGAATTACGGTTCAGTTTTAGTAACTGAACAAGTAATAGTAGCAGTAGGTCGGCAAAAGGGAAAAATCGTTCCTCACGGCTTTACAAGAGGAAGCGAAGAAGGAATACGTCGAGGCCAAAACCTTAAAGTCCAAAAGTTGCTTTTGCCAACTCGGATAATGGCAAAGTTATGGCTGAAACTGCTAAGGCGCTCACTTACTTTATATATACCAACATCTAACAGCCTTTTAAACTTGCAGGCGTTATGTCCTCAAAGTATAATTATAATTCAACTGACTGAAATATAAAAAAAAAATTAAATAAAATATAATGATCAAATTTCTATTTTTATTATGATTTTTAAAAATCATATGCTTCCTTGTTGAATCAATTTTGCAAATATTAAAAGCTAAATATGAGTGTAATCACATTAAGTGCTATGAAACTAGTTCAGTGTATCAATTGTATCTTATTAATCAACTTACTCAGTTTAATTAATTAACATTGGACATCTGGATTAAACGCAACATCAAATGTATAATTTAAACAACATTAAGTTAAGTAACCATAGTCGGATTGTAAATTAAACGGAGCTGTGCAGGTGAAATGTTGGAGATTTGCCTGTCACTGTATCTCAATTTAGTTTTACTTGAAAAAGTATACGTGTAGTAGACAGTAGAGAGTTCACTGGATACAGCAAAAGCACGGGGGATGTGGATGTTCACCACGGGTGCCCGATGGCCGGTATGAAAATTTCCCGTGGGGTTTACGGCCACCGCGGAAAGTACTCTCTGGCAATGTTGTACTACGCCCCTCGGCGGTTTCATCGTTACTGCCCTTTCCTATCAGTCCTTTCACTTAACTACCTATTCATGTTGGTTTAATAACGTATGCACTCACAGGTAGCTTACCTATCTCATATTTTTACTGAAAATCTCACTTGATTTACTTTATTCGAAGTGAATAATTAATATCTTTAGCCAAAGTTGGTAAATGAAGTATAAAAAATGATAACAAAAATCCATTTTTTATTTAATAAATGCTAAAATAACTTTCAATAATAACTCTAGTTTTTACGATCAAGAAAGTCACAAAAAGAAAATATAATAATCTATAATTTAATTCACTAAAGATTTCTAAAAATAAATTATTTTTATAGAACGTGATTTCAATAATAATGTTTTTACAGCTTATCCTTATGATAAAATAACTGGTTATCCTGAAAGGAAAAAATTTGCATAAGTTGACACACAAAATTCTTAAGTGTTTCTCATATTCATATTTATAATTCAGTGAAACATGAAATCATAACTATTAACTATAATTGAGGAGTTGAGTTTCAAAAGGGTATCTTTTCGTTTTTGATTAATCGAGACAAAAAATTGGTTATCTTCAATTATGAATATTTTTATTGAACTTTTTTAATTCAGCTGTAAAGAGCTATCGGTTATGAAGCTACAATTCGATTTTCATTTAGAAATCTTTATAATTCTCGAAGTAATTAATATTTAAAAGTTCAAAAAACTGCTCTTTTGAAATATGAAAAGATACCTTTTTGAAAATCAGCTCCTCAATTAATCAAATCACTTTCAGTAGTCTTCGCTACTAATAACTGTCAATCACTTCTATTTCTCGTATTTTTTTCAAGTATAAGGCACTCATTCACGTTAAATTGGATACTGGAAGACATAATATACCATCTAATACGTACCAATTGCCGTAACATGATTTTCTGGTTTAATTAAATAAATTTATTAACTATATAAGACAATTTATTACAGTGTAACAAAATTTTATCAGTATTTATCTATTTACGCATTCGATAAATGTATGATTAATTAATTACAAGAACTAAGTAATTAACAGATTATTATTATTTAATTCAATTTAATTTAAACAAATACCACGAAAATGTAAACATATTCTTAAAAGTATACTTAAAGCTTACAATAAACTCATGGCTTCAGGCTTGTATTAACAAAAACAACAACAGCAACAAGAATAATAACAATAGTAAGAAACAGGTGTATAGTAAACAGAAAGCATCTGCATTGTCAAGATGATATGAAACAGCATTGGAGGGCTGATAGAGGGATGTTATCATCAGAAGCGTGTTGAACTACGTAATTTTACGCTCAGCATAAACTTATTGTTTATCTGTTGTGTTGTTTTACTGGTTCATCCTTTGTACATCATTATTCATTATATATACGTACTTGTACTTTTCCTAATACATATGTATAGGTTAACAATATATAGACAGACGAATCTTACATAAGTCTATAGTATACCGTAAATTTTGATCCGTGGGATTTACTAAATATATTCTACAACACAACTTTAGCTCGAACGCTGACACACAAATATAAAACGAGTATCACTAGATCCGTAAGCATAAACGCGATAGAGAAGCAATTAAATAAAGTGTAATGTAAATTAATTACCAAAGATAAATTTACACGTTTAAATTGATAGACTGATCGCGGTATTGAGATTGAAAAAAAGTTTAAAGATCTTTAGTGAGTAAGCCGAGGTATCTGTATCCATTTCTGACTGACGTCGAGAAGACGTTGGAAGTGTGTCATTGAAAAAGTTAGAGGATCAAAGACGAATCTATGAATATATAATGAGAAAGAGAGCTCGCGCCGCTTTAAATTTATATCAGCGCATTCGTTTCTGCTATATCTTGACGATACTTGAAGCTCATTATTCACAAGACGTCTAACTTTTAGTATAAATTCTTGCTTTACTTTACTTTAGACTTTTAACGTCCGCGTTTTTAATATCTGATTGTAATATTAAACATTAAACATTTTTATAAATTATTAATAAATATTAATGGATTTTAATTGATAGTTTAATCATTTTTTTTTTTTACTTTTTGTTCCAGGTACGTTCTGAATCACTTCAAAAGACTAATGGTACTCTATATAAATAGAAGAAAATTTTCTTGGTAATATTTTCTTAAATTTTTCATTTTTTTGAGGTCAGTAAATAATTTTATTTATTTAAAATATTCGAAGTATAATTTATCAATTTGTTAATCAAATAATACATTTCATTATTTTTTGAACGGGACTGGGACTTGAACTCGGGACCATCATCTCATAGTCATAGCTCCGGTAATTTACAAAGTATAGTACATTTTGCGTTCAATAAATTATGAATAGTCCATTCAGTAATTCGTTTTTAACGATATATATTAAACTTTTTATCGTCATAAATAATAAATTAACCCCCAATTGTTTATTAACACTTCATTAAAAAATAAAATAATTTTTGTTTAATAACCCGAATTAAAAAAAAAATTAAATTAGAAAAAAGTTACAAAAAAAAAATTTTTTTTCGATTTGTATAAAAAAATATTTAAATTTAAAATTTTTACAGAAATTAAAAAACGATTTATTAATTTTTATTTTAAAAATCTCTAAATACGCATTTTATAATTTTTAAACGAGTCAAAACAATTTTTTTATTTTTATTAAAAAAAATAAAAAATTTACTCTGTGAAGTAAAATCTATTAATAATATAATTTAAATCCATCTCGGAGCGAATTTCATTTCCGGAAGGAGTAAATCAATTGAAAATCATCTACTCCGCATTTACTCCGAAAATTTCTTACAGCGTAGTGACATTATTGCTTGCTGATGAAATGTATACAGTTAATTGATAAATAAATAAACCAAAAGTCAACATTGTACATACCACAATTTATATTTACCCACATTTCATCTACACTAGGAATTTAAATTCCTCTAATTCTGAACGTTATTTCGATACTAAGCTAACTTCAATCTAAATCTCAACCAATAAGGAATCAGGGTTCATGTTTTCGATACTAAGCTAACTTCATTCTACCATCAATTTTAGTATATCTACATACAGTTAATTTCACAAAAATAAATATGACTTCACTACCAAACAAAATATTCTGGAAGTAAATAACAGAAAGTGACCAAAAAAAAAAAAAATGAATAAAGTTTCACAAAGTAAAACAAAATTTAAATTCTCAATTTTGTAATTTGTATTGAGATTGACTTTTCATGAATACAGTACGAGTAGTACGGGCACCGAATGCAGTATTACTGATTCTGCAGAACTCACTGCAGCAAAACATAAATGAGCTTTACACTAGTGCTCATTCGCCTGTCCAAGAGTGGCTTTTGCGGTTATAAAATCAAGAGAGAACTAAGTTTAACATTCGCTACTGTAAACTTTGCTAATTCTGTTTCGTTGAAATGTTTTATTTTATTAAACAGACAGTTGATTTGTTTATTTATTCATACGTGCATATTTCCATCAAATCAATCTCAGGATCTTTATCTCAATTTATCCCACTTCAATTAATAAAGGAATTAATAATTTTATTTAATTTAATACCTGAGGATCGTATAAATTGACGGGATGAATATCAAATAAATCAGAAGGAATTACGTCAATCATTTGCTACTGCAATGTTGGAATGAATCTTTAATAAAAAAAAACGCTTTCCAGATCCCGAGTTTTCAGTTTTATACAGAAAAAGTATTCACGTGACTTATTTCAATTATTAACTGTCATGTTCTCATTCGCGTCAGAGTAATATTGAAAAGATAGAGCTCAGGAGGTTTTATTATTTTTTTTTTATTCAATCAACTATTTGTAAGTAATCTATGTCGATTTTTTCTAGGGTTGGTCTAACTCTGGCGCTAGTTCTATCGCCTTGGGCTTATGCAAATCCTAGAGACAGAAATGAAAATAAAAAGTTTACAGTGAGTGAGTGAATAAGGGTGAGAAATAAAAGCAAAGGCTAGGGAAGGGGTGGGATGAAATAAAATAAAAGTTTGACAAAGATGAAGTGAATGAAAAAAGAAATAAAATAATAACTAGATTGGAGATGAAAAAAAAAAAAAGTAATGCTGAAAAAATATCCAGGTTATACGCCAGAACGAATGACGGTGCATGATAATTTGGTCTCGGAGTAGTATAGATTTGCTACCGCTGTACGGCTGCCCGGCTCCGGCTCAACCGTAAAGTGCAGAGAGTATTATATAGTAGCCAGGATAGGATAGTAGAGAAATAGAAGACTGGCACTCAAATATTTCAAAACCCGGCAGCTTCGTGGGACATTCAATTATCCGTTGTTCCGCATGAATTGAGCTAAACCGTCCCAAAGTCCCTAAGTTTGTAATAAAAAATCATGGAAACTTTTAAGTAATCCGAACGGACCTTCTAACAAAATTATTTACATTTTACTTTTACTCTTATATTCGGAAGCTAAATTGTCGAATAAATAAATATGCGAGAGGATTTTAATCAAAAGTTTTTTTTTTAATCTTCAAGCTTGATGTGAAATAGAAATCAGTAGTTAAAGTCGACGAGTCGTCAGACATATTGTTCAGATGCTATTAAAGTTTTTATTTCTTTTTAAACAAAAAAAAGTTTTTTTACTTAGTTTTCTAATAATGTAGATTTTTTTTTTAATAATGATTTATTTAGTTGAAAATTAAGAATTTGTCAGACGAATGATAATTAAAGCATCACGCTTTATCGATTCCTTTGATAAAATTAAATAGTCAGGAGCAAAGTGCAATTACTTAACAGAAATTAAAGGACGTTAAATATTCAATAATTTAGTCTGTGCAGTAGAGTTCAGTACAGTGGTAAAATTTAATGTATGATCGTATGCAATTTTTGTAATTAATATTTATCAATTTTAAAACATATGCAAGAAATAATAGAAATTCATCTTCATAATTTAAATAATAAGTCAGTTAATGGATATGTAAAATTAATTGTTTTCGTTGATAGTACTCGATAAAAAAATTATTGATATGACTATTTATTTATTTATTTATTTATTTACCAAATTTTTAGACCCTGAAGCCTTAGCTCCCTAAGGGCTTTACATAGAAATATATACATAGTAATAATAAAATTAGTTAAACAGTAATGGGTATAAAATAATAAGACAGTAATACTAAGAAATAAGGAAAGTAACGTTGTCTTTAAACAAAGTCTATCCAAATTATATATCTAATGACTTTAGTTAAAAAAAAAAGAAAGAATATTAATTTGAACATTTCTTAATTTGAATATTTTAAGTGATTACAGTTATTTATCTAGCAGTATGATGTGTAGCACTAAATGGAACATTGCATAGATTATATAAGTTACAATAAAAGTCATTTGAATGTGCAGACAAGTTATGGTCTGATTTGTCGATTAAAATTTTTTTTTCCTCCTAAAAAATTCATCTGTAATTGGTATTTACTTTAATCAACTACTAAACCAACTTATATTAAATAAAACATGTTAATATGATTGAGGTACACATTAAAAAAAAATCTTTTTTAAATTGTGAGCATTTTTTATTATTTTTATAAATATTCTAATAAAGCCATATATGATTAGATCAGACCATATATATAACGATATCAGAAAACTTTCTCGAATATTCGACCTCATCTTTTTCACTCTTCCAAATCCATTCAATAACAATATCTTCCCTACGGAATAGGTTTCCAAATATCACCAAGTTAGAAACAACAATACCGTTTTAATAAGACACATGTGTAAAATCCTAGTAAGAGTAGTAAATATTTATATTTATGTAGATATAACATATAATGAATAAGAAGCCACGTACAAACTTGCTTTCAAGAAGTCTCAGATTCCGCAAAAGAGCACGTGTATACCCTCATAGAACAGAGTCACAGTAGTATACAGTTTATTAGAGTTGTCTGAAAGCTGGTTGCATTCCTTCTTCTCTTCTATTTCAGGAGAAACACAAGGCAGTTGGCTGGTTGGGTGTATACTAGATAGCTCCAGGAGTAGTAGTAGTAGTATAGCAGTATGCCTTAACGTCTTTCTACGTCTCTTCATGGTGTCCCGTTTTCCCTTAGTTTACTTACCGCACTCTCGTCAGTAATTCGGCATAACACTTCTCAACGCGTATCCTATATACATATGCATATATCCATATGTACATACACACATATTCAGTACTCTCTGCTCAGCATCTTTTAGACACATGCTTACACATAAGAAGCGAAGAGACTCTTGTGCAGTTTGTATGGGTTATTATAATGAACAAGTTCACATTAGACTCTCTGTCTTGGCTTGTTGTATACATCCCTTGACATTATTCGCAGCAAACCACTACGTCGTTACGGATTTTCCTTCACAGTATAGTATTATTATACGTCTTCTATACATGTACAGTCTAAGTAACATTGTTTGAGTTTAATAATAAGATAAACTTTTATAAGACAAACATACAGACACAGAGAGACTTTAATACTGATCCTGGATTTTATTTGCGTTGCATAGATTCAAATCTCCCAATATTTGTCTTAATCCTTCTATTCTCTTTCCCTCCTCTTCAATTAACAACTTGTATTAACCTAGTGCCATAAAATATTTGTCTAGTTTAATTAAAAAACAAAATAGCTATCTATCAATTGTTAATAATTAGTTTTGTAGGTTTGTAATTGTCAGCGAAATAGTTTACGAGGCTAATTTGACCGTAGAACTTGAAAAACGAGCTGGAGTTGTTTGCACGCGTGCAACCCTCTGTTATTTTTTCTTCTGTTATTTCTCTTCCTTTTTTTTATTTTTTTCTTTCTCCATTTTATTTGCTACTTTTTTTGTTCGCACCCCATACTCTTTCATTTGAGCTCTCGTTCCTCTCGGCATCAACCGGGCGTTCTTTTCTCGACAATTTACGAACGAAAACCACCAATAGCATCCCAATGAGTTACGAGTCTCTCGAGAACTTAACTCGCTCTCTATATTCTGTCCTTCGTCAAGATATTGACTTGTGTATCTAACTCCTTTAGAGAGTATGTACATTCTAAATTGGCTGACTTTTTTTTTAATAGTTTTTAATTTACCAAAAAATTAATTTAATTAACCGAAGGAAAATGTAAGCTCTATTTTCGATGAATGTATTTTTTAAAGTTATTAAAAATTTATTAGTTTCTTTTTGACCTCCGATTTTTCTTATTCTATTAATTTTTTAAAGGGTAGTAAATGTTATGAATTATCAAACACTTTTCCTTTTAAAAAAAATCTTCATGCATCGACTTTATATTTACTCAGTGCACTGAGTTAAAAAAATTTATCACAAATAAGCCGATTTATTTAAAAATATATTTCTTGATTAAAGAATACATTTTGTAAATGAATAAATAAATCCGTTGATTAAGAATTGAAAGCTTCAAGGTTTTACATTTAAAATAATGAACAACTGAATATTGAATAGCGAACATACAATTAATAATTCAAAGATAATAATTTAATCAATTTAAATAAAATATATGAATAAATTTTCACTTTGTTTTATAAAATAATTTCCACGATTTGTAATTACTAATTTATCTCAATCCGTGTAATTAAATATTTATACTTTTTTGTTTTTGATATTTTGCCAATTTATATTATATTGCCAAAATATGACCATTTTAAGTACAATACGGAAATATTACCTCAAAATTTATTGCTTGGCAACAAAATATTTGTGAAAATTACATAAATAGGGATGTAAAATATTTATTTGTAAATAATGTTATATTTACAAAGAAAAACTTTCAAATTTACCGGTATAAAAATGTAAAAATTGATTTTTCATGTTAATTTTTCAAAATTTTATATAGTTACATATTTTTATAATCATATAAACATTCTTGATATGAAAGATCTTTTTTTTTTAAAAAAGTTTCCTGAATACTTTGAAAAGTAATTTGTCATCTACGTAGGTATAGAAATGAGCCGTTCGTTGCCACAAATAAATAATTCACCGAGCTAAATCCAGTGTTCGACCCTAATAAACTTTTAGTAAACGTGTTTATGTTGTTTCGCAAAGAAAATCCTGGACATAAAAAAAACTAGAGCTGAATGTCTAGAAAGTTATAATTCTTGTCGAGATTAAGGCTTAATTTAATAAAAACAACAGAACAACAATCTTATTACAAAGATTAAATTAAAAAAGGCGATTAGTACTGCAGCGGCGTTAATCACACTCCCGCTGTAAAAACCATGATTAATGCTTTCTTAAAGTTCTTTATAATAGAGAACAATCAGCAGAATCATAAAGTATAATGGTAGCCTCTTTACATTCTTATATTCTAATCCTCAAAACGACAACTTCTCGAATACATTTACTCCCGTCGATTGTTTTAACAGCCGCCTGGGGCGTCATTCACAACCGAGAATATTTGCATCAAGAGAATACCGGCTATTATGGATATCATACTAAAACTGATAACAATCACCGTTAACTATTTTTCTCTTTGTTCTGCCAAATTAAAACGCAGGTTATGCGACCGAGTGATCAAATCAGTAATCTAATCTAATACAGTAATTATATTGTGAGATATACATAACTGTGATGATATCAAAGTTTACTTACAGTATGTACCTCTAAAATTAATTTAATACTTGTATTACGTACTCAAAGAAGGCTTAAAAGCATCTACATATCATAAAAGACCAAAAGCGTCGTGTATGAAAGGTAGGTATTATGTATATATTTATCTATATTAGGGTATACTTATACTAATATAGATAACGAGATATTCATGAAAACATGTCTTATAATTAATCTTTATCGTCATTGCAACGGGTAATCCTGAAGAAGACGCCATTGAGATAATCTTCACGGGAAGAAAGCAAAGCATTCTGTATAGATAGTAAGGTGGATAATAAACTTTTGAAAATGTTCTATCATCTAAGTGCAATTAGTGATATTAACTACAAATATGAATCCTGCCTTTTTGGAATATGAGTAGTCATTTTAAAATATTTAATATAAGCTTATAGTTTTGACTGAGATACCATCAAATTTTTTTAATGAATTGTAGGGTATCCTCAAACTTGTGCATTGCAATAAAATAGTTGATGTATGTAAAAAATATAATATTATCGAGCTTTCACTAAAATGCGGATGGTAAGATAAAGTCCAAACAAACAACTAAAACAAATTTTATTTTCACCACAGTTAGCTAAACATTATATTAAAATCGTAGAGTGGAACTTTATTCAATCAACTTTTTCTTCGCGGTTTGATAACCTGATATGCTGGCAGAACTTTTTTAATTGACGGAAAAAAATTCAAAAATAATAATAAAAGTTTGCTTTGTTATTTAAATTTAAAAACATGTCGATTATTATTGATAGTTATCGGTTCGAGTCTGGTAATTAGCTGTTATAAACTTTTAATCAACGGATTGCTCTTCAGTTGAGCTGGAAATCATTTTTTTTTTTTTTTTTTTAGTTAATTGAGGAAAAACTGACACAATAGAGTTGATCAGTAGCTGACGTTGAAAAAAGAGCCGCTTGATAATAATTAACCGATGATTATAGAAAAGTAAAAAGAATTTTTCTTTTCATTTTTGAATACTCTCTCTGTCTCTTTCTATGTTGCCTAGTTCCTTTTATTTACATTTTGTTGGATTAATTGGTAAAAAAAAAAATTTTAGCAGGAAAAAGGGATTGAAAAGCATGAAAATGTTTGGTATGCCTCAAGTGATATTTTAAACGCAATCAATGCATCAAGTTGACTTTCTACAAAAAATTTTTATGAATAGCAAACACGTATATATTACTCTTTAAAAGTGATTGTACAAACATTCATTGGGATTGCAAACATGATGGCCAATTGAAGCATGTCAGTAGTAGATCGATTTATCATTATATTTGCCTACTACTCTGTTATTTCCCTACACTATTTCGAGTGGAGTCGAGTAGAGTAGCGTCGGAGCTCTCTATAAATAAAATAAAAGCTTAAAAATTCTACACTCGATTATTGATAACTTTTTTTTATACCATCAAATATCTCAAATTTCATTCATTTGCAAATATTTGAAAAATCGAAATAACAAGCATGAAAATGCACACAAAAATTGAATCGTCGCCGCTGATGCATAAATTTAATTTTAGTTATTAGTAAAGTGTTCATTGAGACGAGGAATTTTTTTTTTGGAAATATTGATGAAAGAAAATAATGATCCGAAAATGACAGAATGACAAAATAAAAGACAGAGCCTTTGTTCAATGACTTGAGACTAAAATAATGCACCACCCGTAAAAAGTATTGAGTCTAATAGCCAGACTCGGTACTTCAGTCATTTAAGCCACGAGACCGGAAAGTGACGGGAATCAATGCAACGTAAACTTTATAAAATGTATCTGCATCCCCAAACTTTATCCACGTTTTTAAATTTAAACACACACTTTTTGCGTCTAGCGCACACGCGAACTGAATTGAATTTCCGATAATCGAGTACCGTCTGCTCTGTCGAACTCTTGTCAATTTTTTTTTAAAGATAACACGTCAAAGTTCTTTCCTCATGTTTCTGTTCAATGACACTTGTTATTCTTTATTATTATTTTTTTTTATAATAATAATAATTTATAATTTTTTAACGTTATCCAAGAATTCATTTTATTGCTCGCTCAGATAATATTCAAATGAAAAAGCATTGTTACAAAATGGCGACTAATTGGTCGCAGTGAATTTAAACGAAGAAAAGATTATCGTGGAAATAATAATGATAACAATAATAATAATGAAACAGAAAAAAATAATAAGTATATACGATGCATATTTTCATACGATATATCCCCGGGGGACTGAGTAATAGAGGGTAAAGTTAAAAAAGCAGCTTTTCTGCAGCTATCTCAAGACGGCTTTTTTAAAATTCTTTTCCTTTTTTTCTCCGATCTCTTTCTACTAAGTGAATAACTTTTGTTGGACTAACGAAACTTATCAGATGATATGCATTCAAATTTATTTTTCATTCTTTACTTTCTGAATCTTATATATCTGCTCGGATCACAATATCAACGACTCACAATATCAATTCCAGATTATTCGAGTGAAAAAAAATTTATCTCAGCTTTAAAAAAACTATAATACCCATTTTAATATTTCGTCTCATTGTTATATTTCACTAATATGTTTAAATATATGTATGATTTAAATATGTAAGCTAGAATTATGTGATATATAAAATATTTTTTTTTTTATATAATTAAAAAAGTAAAAAAGACATATCTCAAGTTGAAAATTTTTCTATAAAATAATTTTTTTATTTGAGATTAAATAAATACAAAAGCTCATTATTTATATTTCACGGAAAAATGTTAAAATTGAAAATATTTTTTTCAATTACAGATTATAATTGCAAAATAAAATTCAATTTTCCCGCTCTTGAAATCTTTAAATTTTTTATTACGGGCAATAATTTTTTACAAACTACTAAAGGTATAAATTTTTTCCTATTTTTAGTTGTAAGTATTACTGGAGATATTATGAAAAAATTTTTTGCACATATTTGATACTCGGTTGAGTTTGACGAAGATCATGTTGGCAAAAGAAATAATACAGTGTAGCATGACGTTTAATTATACCAGTCTGCTTACTCTCTTTTACTTTTCATACACTCTATTCGTTATATTTTTATCTCTACACGACATTACGCTACCATATATATGAACACAGAGGTATATTTCCTGCTTTTATACATCTATATACTTTAGTGTTTTATCTTTGACGGTGGTATGATAATATTCAGAAACGTGTGTTACTCATAACGTCAACGCGTACTGTAAAAGTGAATGAGAAAAATAATTTGCAAAAGCTTAGAATATATATAAAAAAAATATATATATATATATATGTATAATTTTAAAGATAAGGTAGTCGAGGGGAAATATCAAGAGATAAAAGTGGAGTAGTCAGTAGTCGTGGTATACTGAAACAGAAAATAAAGGACTAAAATAGAAAGAGGGAGAAAGTTTCAGGATAAAGACGAAGATGTCATGCTCATTAGGAAAACCAGACTATGAACTTATAAACTTGAAATGAGATTCACCAAGCTCCTTGTCGAAAAACTAATGGTGAACACGAATTTTTATTTTTTTCCCAGACTATCTTAGGTCGTTTTATGATTTGAGTTTCTGGATTTTCATTTATCTCAATTTTAAAAATAAGATTTTATATTTAGTATTTGACATTTTATTTCTCATAAATAAAATGATACTCTTGATATTTTTTACTCGCACTCAAACATACTTGACATTGCTTCAGAATTTAAAGTAATAAAATTTTAATTAAGTGTGATAATTATTTTTAATTATTTAATAAAATATGTGGTTAATAAAATTCACGAAAACATCTTCTATATTAAGGTATATGACAGCCATTTTTATTTCACAAAGTTATTTAAATATAGCTGGTTGAATAAAATTTGATTAAAATTATCTAAATTCACAATTAGCAAGTTCTGAAGGTATTTTTAGTCAATAATTTCTTCACGAGTGAAGATAACGAGATTAAATTTCATGAAATTAATGTCAGATAATTTTATCTTCCATAATCACGTCAACTTTTCAATGATTCTATTATGGAAACCGAAAGCTTTAGTTTTTTTTTGAAATAGAGGTTAATTTAATTGTAGTTTTTTGTTTAAATATTTAATTATAATTATAAATTTTTGCAAACTAAAATTTCTAATTCATATTGATATCTGAATTTTAATATTGTTAATTAATTCAAATGAAATTTCGTAAACATCAAAATGCAAATTTAGCCACCGGTAATTAGAGCAGAGAAAATTTAAATTGTATAAAAATAAAAATTTTAGTTGGTAGCATACAATATGTACAGGAAAAAAAAATAAAACGAAATGAACAAAAATGTAACATTAAAACCACGTAGAAATGAAATTTTAATTAAATAAAAAAGCATATTCTTCATTCTGTTTACAAGCATTGTAGTTGAGTTGCATATTATTTAAAACTGCAATAACCGCTCGGGCTACTTGACACAACGTTCACGAGAAAAACACACAAATAACACTGCGTTATCTCTCAAAGACATCGCGGTACAATTTAAAACAAGTGCGAATTAAAACTCAGTAATTAAGACTCTTTGGTTTATAAGGCTCTAAAAATTATTATCCAAAAGCACAATGGAGAATTTAAATGAGATAATTACACAAAATGATAGCAGTGAGCTAAGAAAATCTTTTAAATTAAAAATTAAACACCTCTGCTTTTACTTTTACTTTTACTTTTTATTGTCGGTGATAAAAAAAACTTTGATTATAAATTTTTATTCATATAGCGTTTTTTTATCTGTGAAAAACTGTCTAAGAAATCTTAAACTTTTCGTAACTTGAATAAAAAAAAAAGTTACCAGAGAAATTCACGTCCAGTTGCTTTTGCTTTACTTCACTGGAGATCCTTTGGATTTTAGATGACGTGGTTAACCACACAGGCTCTTCCAACATCTTTCTACTTTGTCAGCATTGTTACAAGTTCTTTGTTGTTTATACAACAGTTTACAACTTTCGACGGTATAAATAGCTATAAATATGTATTTCAATATTAATCATACTTTTTTTATCTCTATTGATTTTATATTCTCTTTTATCTTGATTCTTTCAAAGTTTTAATTAAGGTAGTACTACCGGTTTTAGAATTTGTGTTCAGAATTTAATGAAATTTGGCATATTGGTATTTTATAATATCATAATTAAGCAGTAAAATTTTTTTCTGCCCTCCGGCCGGAAAGTGGCAACTTTCTGGCCGCTGCGCTAAACAAAAATGCCACATTCCGGCTACGTCGAGCAGAAAAATAGTATACACATCCTTGGCCAGTAAAAAGTAAAGCCTCAAACCACATGTTTGTCAACCTCGGCTTCGCCTCGGCCAACAATTACATGTGGTCTGAGACTTTTCTTATTTTACTGGCCTAGGTATGTAATATACTATAGAAGCCTGGCGAGTCCTGAAAAAAAGATATTAATATTTATATATTTTTGCCTTTACCATTGATCCTTATGAGAAATTACAGATTTTATTTAATTTTACAAAATTGGACATTCAAATTCTTATAAAAATTAAAACAACGAAAAAAAATAACATCTAGAACATATTTAATAACAATCAGTATGGTTTCCGAGCATATGAAAATATTTATTAATAAAAAACATTAAAAATTTATCTCTGTCTCTCTTTCTCCAACGTGATTTAGTATAGGGAAATCTACTACGTTCATCAAATAAGGTTAGGTTTTGAGATTTGACTCTTGTGGTAACGGTAGTACTACCTTAAATAACATAATTCTTTAACAATAAAAACAAACTACTGATAAACTTTATATTAATTAATAAATGACACAAATTAAATGACATTCCTTAAGTTATATTTTGAACAAATTTTAAGCCATCATAAAATTGATGAATCAAAACTTTAAAAATTATGATGAGAATCAAAATTATGAGACTTGAAGAAATAACGATTTTATTTATTGAATTTTCTTAGTAAAAAAAAAAAAAAATTTATGATCTACAAGCAGCAAATCAAATTAGCTTAAGTGATTTGAATTGTGCGAAACGAATAACTGTGACTTAGCGATAATAAAGCGCACCCTTTAATGCTTTACTTTATGAAGCGTGTAATAAATTTATGGATATAATGTAACTATTCCAAACACTTTTTTATGCTTATTTTTTTCCGTATAATAAAACTCTCAACGATTTTTCTTATTTTATGTTATTGCGTTTTATTTACATCAAATGATTCTATAAAAAAATATCATTTTTCACACAAGTAAAAATACGTAAAAAATGAGTTTCATAAATGAATTTTTAAAATTTAATTACTTATTTTTATCATCTAAATCACTATAATAACTTCTTCATACTTAAGGAAGTACGAGCACCAAGACAACTTTCGATAAAATGCTTGATTTTTTTTAATATGAAGTTTGAATATGTCTAATCAAATTCCGAAAATTTGAAAGAGATTTTGCCCGATTATTTAAATAAAGAATTAAATTCAAAGTTGAGCAATTTAACATTGTTCTTATGGGGTAACCTCCAAGCATTGATACATTTCTGTATTTTTCTCGTAAAACTGATGGTGAATATTTTTAAAAAATTTATGGATGAAAGTAAATATATTAGTGATAAATTTAATTCAAAAAAATTGACACTTGCCCGACTAATTAAAGTGTATTAATTAAAATAAAAATAAATGCCGCCATTAGCCAATGTTAAATGTATATCTATATATTGAGAAAAATCATATGGCTACTGCTCTCCCCTTACCACACTAGAGTCGATACCTATCCCCACCCCGCCTAGTGCTCATACTTTTTAATACTAGTGCAAAAATATTCTTATTTAATGATCTAGTGCATTAAATTATTGAAATTCTCCGTTTAAACTACAAATACTTAGCATTAACTCGTAATACTTAGCTCTATAACTTAGCTCATTAACTTGTAAATACTTAGCTCTATAACTCGTAATAAGCGCGGAATCAATGAACTTGTAGCCTAGTTTTCTATATCAAACAACCCCTGTAATCAAATTAACCTAAACAAATAAAGTTGTTAAATTATGTGCACTTAATATGTAAGAATTTAATTAAATATATTGCTCGCGAAATTTCTATATACATAAATACAAGTATATAAGTTCTAAAGAGCAAACGGAGGATACTCAAAGCAAAAAGTCCCTGAGGGTATTAGCCGCAAAGCGTCTGTTCCGCTTTACTTGAAGCCGCATTAGTATAGATCCAGCTTTCCAACCAGACGTACACATATATTATATACAACACATACAACATATATTATATATTACATCATATATTCAAGGATTAACATCAATTGATTCAGTAGAACTCAACTAATTTTATATTTAACATTTGTACTAATGCATACAATTCATCAAAGTTATGTAATCGTTTAAATAAAAAATTAAGCGAGTGTCGATGGCCAATCAAAATCCGATAAATTTCATCGCAGCTCACTCAATCGTTGGCGATAATTATTTAATGAGAGTTAAAACAAATGCTCGACTACTTGCATTATAGCTTGAAGTTTAGATCGTGTTAATTCACTGTACAGTGGTGATTTATGCAGTATTGCAACATCGAGTTCTGGCACGATCTCGTTTTATTCAACCTCCCCCCTTGGGACACTACGGATTGCAATGAATTTTTACATCAATTCGACAAATTACGCAGGTCCCCTGTGTAATTGCGCCATTGCTGCCAGCACATCCATGAAAACATCCTCAAACTCTGATATACTGCGTTAATACTTTATATTCTACAAATAATAATAATAATAATAATAATAATAATAAAATGTTAATTAGTAATCGATGGTACAATATAATAAATTTTTGTTCGCTTTTCAATCTTCACAAATTTAATAACTTCCTTTGGGATTAAATTGCAAAGTTGAATAAAAATATTGAAGGATTTTCCTGCGGTCAAAGGGTCAGACCGGGTTCTGGATTTTTTTAAAATAAAGTATCGTTACATATAGATATCCGAAATACGGAGGACCAGGACGGAACGACGCTTCATTGACTATCACTTGGTC
Organism: Cotesia congregata; assembly: GCA_905319865.3. Classification (NCBI taxonomy): domain Eukaryota; kingdom Metazoa; phylum Arthropoda; class Insecta; order Hymenoptera; family Braconidae; genus Cotesia; species Cotesia congregata. The sequence goes on from CAJNRD030001123.1 coordinate 17,209,410, forward strand.
GTTATAGCGACCAATAGTTATTCCCTGGAAAATCCATTTTACATAACTCGATTTAAACGTCATCATCGGCAGGGGAAATCGTTTACTAGAGTTTCAAGTACAAGGTATAAGAAATGTGTATGTATATATGGATTTATAAATTTATGTATGTATAAAGAAGACGGTTACGTGCCAATACAACCAAAAGGTGTTGAGAAATAACCGTTCGACGACATAAAATCTATCTTCCTCGATTACAGGGTTACTAAAATGGTTATAACCGTCGCCGCCGCTCTAAATTTTAACTTTAATTACGTCACTCATAAAATGAATATCGGCAATACGAACGAACATGTATGGAGAATAAAATTGTTCAAAGTTAGTAATATTATACACAGAAAAAAAAAATTTACTTGAATCGAGTAAATAATTTTTAAGAATTTAATCTTCTTGATTTAAGTGGAAAAATTGTTAAACTAAGTAAATTTTACTTGATTCAAAAATTTTTCGTCTTGATCTAATTCAGTGAATCTCTTAAAAATTATTTTCTTGGTTTAAGAATTTTTCTCTTGATCCAAGTTAATTTTTTTTTCTGTGTAGAAAATGTTTATATAAACAAGCTTCAATTTATTATTTTATTTTAATTGTAATTTTTCGTTAAAAATAAAAGGAACGCAGCTGAAAAGTGAAAAAAGTAATATCAAAATGTTTTTTTAAGTTCTTTATTTAATACTGATTGAAATTGTCCCTACTAATGCAAAATTTTTATTTGAAATCGTAATATGTGTTTAAAAGTTAATGAAAATAACCAGACTTTAGTCTCTGTGTCTATATGAGAGTGATTGCAGGTTGAATATTGCAAAGCTTTATATCATAGAATTCTTTTGATCGATTATCGGATGCAATTATTTAATCAACATAAATACGGGACACGTTTAATTAAATCTTGATAAACGTCATTGTTGATTTTTCGTTTCATTAACGGAGTGCTGTCATTTCAATGCTTCGTTTATTTGATTTAACTTACAATTGTTATGCCATTGAATTTTTATAAATAAATAGCAATTACTTTATAGCTTTATTTTTAATTTATTCATAAAAAATTGAATTTTTCCTAAGATTAAATTACTGTCTTCTGTCTTTTACGTCACTTTGTTGGATTTTAAGTAGACTAGAGTAATTTAAACTTTTATTGAATGGAGTTAATATATGTCAGGACTAGAGCAAAAGCCGTGAGTTGAATTATGTGTCATATTAATGGATACGAATTTTCGAATGGGGATTAACAAAAACTTTGCATAGCTGGTTTGTTATAAATATAACATATAAAAAAACTTGGTATTCTCATTATTAAAATACTACAATCAATATGGCCGACTTAACCTCGCTTGGTCGACACGAATCTTTAGGATAGATAATTATGAGAAACTATACTTTTTATAATTCTTCATTTATAAACAATTTATCACACTAAAATTAATAAAAATGGAAAATAGTATATTAAGCCTTTCTTTTCTTATTTTTAATTCTCATTGTTGTCAAAAAATTGCAATTTCTTGCTAATAGCATTATTTTACTAATTTACTAATAACATTACTAAGGTAAAAGACATAGTTATTGACGCTTGCAATTTTATTTTAATTAAAAAAAATAAATCAACTCTGATAATTTAATAAACATTATATTTGAATTATAAATTTTAAAATAATTGGTTTTTTGAGAACATTTTATTTTTTTAATTAGAATAAAATTGCAACTAGGCCAGTGAAAATAACTGGGTCTTCTACCTTATTATAAAAATTGATTATATATAAGGAAAGAATGTATTGCTAAAAATGAGTTATAAATTTGTTGGAGATGATAAATCCGAACAAAAACAGTTTCACTGTAAAAAAAATCGCGCCAAGTCCACGTTCATAAGACTATTAAGAAAAAAAAA